>NNCF01131790.1:64397-102978 GCA_002313205.1 Laupala kohalensis | reverse complement strand
ATCAGGAGGGTTTTTAGTGGGTAGGGTTGAATCATTCGACGAGTCCCACACGCTGGGGGAGTCATGTTGTCTCTCCCTAGTGCGTAACTGCATTTTCGCGACCTGTACTGAATTTTAGGGCTGCAATGAACTTTGATGTCGTCATGAGCCGTAAAGCCCCACCAATATATATACCATCTACCCCATAGAGTGATAGGTCATTTGTAAAGTGTATCTTATGAGTAATGACGATTCACCACCTACGTGTCTTTTCTCAATACTTTGCGTTTCGTTTCTTTTACTTGATTATACAGAATTAATTACAAATAGATAGTTTATCTTTAGTACTTACATTGTGTTACTGATAACATTTCATCGCATCCAAACCCTCCTGATGATTGCTTGAGCCAGTTAGTCCGCATAAACGAGACAGCACAGTTCTTTCACAAATAATGATCATTTAAAAAGGTTCTATTAAAATATTATCGAACGGAATTATTAGCTTTTACCAACATTCCGAACTCTGGCGTTTCTCTTGTTCGCGGAGTCGATTTCGCAAAGACTTCTCTCGCCCCGAATTCATGAAAGAGAACACGACCAGAAAGAATTCTTTTGTCGCGAACTCATGAGCCGGTTTCTTTCTCGACTCGTTACAAAACAAATAGTCGATGTTTCCCCAATCGGTCAGATAACGATATCACGGGTTCCCACGGTTCACTCTAATGCGGTGTCTAATCTAGGGGAACACACACCATTTCCATTAGCGCACTTTGTAACAGTTTACTTCGGGAATGAATCATTCCCAAGACACTCCACATTTATGACTGCTTTATACCTGAGTCACGCGGGATGCGGTGAGCATGTTGCTGCTGCAATCTCCCAAGGACCGAGGAACAGGACGAGAAGAACCTCCCAAAAATGTTATAGAATATAGTATGAAGCAAGTGGCGATGAATTTTCTTACCCTTATTGCTCAATATTTTGAATAATTTGACTTTAAATTACTATGGGTTTCTATGGAGAAATTTTCGCAGGCTTCAGTTTTTTTGGTGTCCTCGCAAAAGTATCGACTTAGCAAAGAGAAAAACTACTAAAACATATCCAATGGAAATAGGAACAAAGCAATGACGTTAAGAGTTTCATACCTGACGAGACATTTACGAGAATAATTCACCAAAAACTGTGGGAAGTACAGTTCCATCGGAAATTGCGTTGCATCACGTGACTGAAGACTATGAGACTTCAGTTGTCAAAGAAAGCGTCAGACGACAAACTAATTTGGTTATAAAGTTTCAAAGTCACAAAATAATTGTCCTCATCCAAAACAAAAAGAATTTTTTTTGTGGGGCTTTACGGCTCATGTCGACATCAAAAGTCATTGGAGCCCGAAAAACTTGTACAGGTAGGGAAAATGCAGTTACGCACTAGGGAGAGCCAACATGACTCTCCCCACGTGTGGGACTCGTCGAATGATTCAACCCTACCCACTAAAAACCCTCCTGATCTACAACATACCAAAACATATCTCCCAACATACATCAAAGCATCAAATGGAGGGGGATGGCAAAAAATGAGGGGGGCACATAACATGAAGGGAGACAAAGAATAAGGGGGGACAAAAAATTAAGGGTTGGACAGAAAATGAGAAGAATGACGAAAATGAATGATACCCTAGCTTTAATAGCGCCGGGATCGAAAAGAACAAGAGGTGACCAAGGGAGGTCAGAAACGAAGAAGCATGGCACAAGTAAGTGGAAGTAAACAAAACAAAAAGAAAGACTGAGTTATTTATTAATTAGAACTCCTTTTGTTCAATATTTCCAAGCTTCGTGAATAGTTGACTACTGCACTTCAATGAACGCGAACGTAATACCTTAAGCCTTAAGGGGGAGCAGCGGAGATTATGTTACGGAGAATACAGACAAGACGAGAGAATGTCGTCAATTATTTGCGCTCGCCGATAATCCAAACGACACGCCCACGCCACAGTCACTGCTCTGAAGTAGCAAATTGTATTTCATCATACGCGATCATACCTTGAAACAAATAGGATAAGACTCTGAAAGCTTCATAAGGTAACATTGCTTTTTATCAATTCGATACCATAGGCTACTGTAATCAGAAATCAGCCACTTCTTTTAAAGTAACACCGTTTGGTCACAGGGTACTACGATGCCGAGGCACCACTCAAAAACATCGTGGAAATTTTGGTTTTAATCTTCATCCAGACAAAAATCATCACTTAGGTACAATGAAATACGAATTGTAATGGTGATTTGTACTTGGAAACAGAATTTCAGATAATTGGAATGTTTTTATCAACAATAGATTAGGAAAGGCGCGCCTACCTGACAATCTATATCGCTGACCTTGGCGCTAAAGAATGTTAATTAGGCAGATACGTAAATCCGCGACAAGTCAAAGGAACGTAGAATTGGGTCCACGGTCGCATCGACGGGAAACAACGAACAGGAAAAATTCCCTCCCCAATAAAAAATTGAATTTTATAATTTATTATCTAGAATATCATCTATCTAAAATAAAATCATTCACTTAGAGAAATAGAGTGGGAATCATCTATCAAGATATCTGAACAACATTAGGGTGAAACGAAAGCTTGGAGAAAAAGAAAGACCATTTCACGGGTAACATTCCCGAGCAACAGAGGGATAATCGGCGGTTGTGTTGGCAAGACTGAATCAAAACATCTGGAGCGTGTTCCCCTCAACTTCACAGTTGTAACTTTAACAACAAAACAGAAGTAAAAAGCCTCATTTTGCGTAAAAATATAATATAATTTGAAGATGTGAAATTAAAAAATTAAAATTTTCAAACACGACGATATTCTCAACAATTCTATTAGTTTATATATATTATTCCCAAACCTTACGAAGTATATGTTGCCTACACATTTGAATACTGAAAAAGTGTTATCCCAAAATACCATCTTCGTCCTTGAAATCTTTGCAATTGACTTATTGGTTGATCTGAACAAGGCGGAGATAAAACCCTTCATTGCGGAAACCCCTTTTCACCGTTTCGTCGAGTAAACATTTTTCGCTGTATCTCGAAATCGAAGCGACGTACGGAAATGCTGTTTAGCAAACTGCACGCAGAATCCTTTGCACAATAAAAGTGTTCGTATTCTTGTTTCCAAGATTTTAAGAAACCGGAAGTGGTTCGCGATGTGCAAAATATGAAGTAGGAATGAGCTTCCAGAAATAGGTTTCTATTGCCAATGCACTCAAAGTTAAATCTCAAGTTTGGTTTCGATTCATCAATTTGTTCGTGAGTTCCTGAGTATACAATTCTTAGCACACATATTCACATACACGACGTCGCCAAAATTTGAAAATAAACTCCTCTCCTGGAGGCAATTCGTAAAGATCCGAAGAGATTTCCAATATTTTCTCGAGCAATTAGAACACTTTCCTCTCACATTCTGTATAATTGGAAAATGAAAAGGATATATATCTACGTTGAGGGATACGATCCGAGGACCTTTTGTGGTTGCGAGGTCTCCCTTAGACCTCGAGGGGAAAAGAGTTAGAGATAATTACGTTATTATGCAAACAAGCTGTCAGATGTAAAATGGAAGCGTAATTCCATTTCATCCGAAGTTGCTATTAAAATTTACCAGGTGAAGGATTGCAATCTGCGACAAAAACATTACGATTGCAAGAAAACTTGTGTGCACTAACATAGAAACTCAACTTAAGACTAAGTGACTACGATTTCTTGTATTTTCACATAATATTCTGCTAAAATATATCTACATATAATAGAAAATATTTGTAAGATTGCAACTTCGTTCCAACTAGTTTATTGTCGTCCACGTGGTCATGCGCAGTTTGTAACGGCTTTTTGACAATAAATATTAGTATTTATTATTNACTGCGTATGACCACGTGGAGGAAAAAAAACTAATTTACTCTCCGGAAGCAAGCAAGGGACCATCCCATCAATTCCGATCAAGGGCCCTAAGGCAGAGGCGGATTCAAAAATTATTTATTAGCTATGTACACTTCTCGGGAAAGTTTTCTCTCCATGAAGAAAAATTAATTCATATCTGTATAAAGCATAAAAACTATAAATACTAGACATATACAGAGACGTGTATGATCAATTTTAAGAGCATCAGCAGCGTAGGTTTCTTTTAGAGGCCCCCTCTTCCAACCACACATCGACATGTTTGCAAGCTGAGTTAAGGATAACAAAAAAATGCAATTTGGTGTTGTATTTACTAAGAAGATCACCTATAAATCATAATAAAATCAATGCTAATAAATAAATGGAAAATGCGAAAGTGTGTGTGTCTGCTATCTATTCACGACAAAATCACTGAACCAACGGAGGTGAAATTCGGCAAAAGGAGATAGTTTAGGTGCCGTGAAATAACACAGGTTAACTTTTTGTTCAAAAAAGCGTGAAAAGAGAGATAGGGTGTTAAGAAATAGTGTATTTGACGATAAATGTTGAAGTCGGAAATAAGAGTCCATCTAGACGCTTATGCACCCCAACGGTTAGACGGTCAGGTTGGACTATGGGAATTGATCGCCTCAAAGAGAATAAAGTGCGCGACAGCACATGTCTATGTATAAAGGGTGAACTAAATGATTAAAAAAAACATTATTAAAAGTAGAAGTGTTAAAATACTTCAATTTAAGAGAGTAATTTGAGAAGAGAAAAATCAGTTTTACTCAAATTTCAAGTCTTTCGTCTTGTGCATTTAAAAAGATAAAAAGTCTTTAAATTGTAAAATTTCAACCTCAGAAGCGGCCCCCGGCCCCACTCGTGGCTCAGGTGGTAGTGTTGCCGCTCATCAAGTCATCCCGGATTCGATTCTTGATGGGGCCACAGAATTTGTAGCTTTTCACATTATTGTCGCAGTTCATAGAGCTGTGACTACTGAAAGGCCAACCTTCCTACATCTATCCACCTCCTACTAATATAGATAACTCTAACTATTAATAACTACTTCTACTACCTCCTCCACATGGGCCAAGTTGTTGGTTAACTCTGCTAAGCGGCCCACCTACCAACAATAGCCTACCACCCAACTCGTACCTCCTATCGCTCCAAGTAGATAAGCTTTAATTTCCCATTTACAAATACAACAATAAAAAAAACAAGCGGTTCCCGGCGAAACTCCCTTCTCTCTACCTGAGATGCCAACATGAATAGACACACTTCTGAGTTGGGGTTACCCGGAAAGGGTAAACAACCCTAGAGCCTCCATGGAACCTTTCAGATAAGCATTGACAAGACGCCGTATAGATACAAGTACAGCAAACATCGGGGTTGAATGCACGTAACTCTCCTTAAGGGTGAAGTGGTGGTAATTGATGATGTTTCGATTGATTTAAAAATCAGTAAGTAAAATTATTTCGATCTTTCAATAAAGATATATTTTACATTTTCTTGAGTAAAATAAGATTGGTCTACGACAAATCCCAGGCAACGCCAAGTAACCAGTTAAATACATATAACTAAGTTAAATTTTCCGTTTTTATATCATTTCTGGTGAACACTTGAACTTTACACGATGAGGTCCGGGGCGCACCACTCTAAACGCCCCCGCGAACACAGGCTCCTGATGAGTATTTACTCCAAGTCGTGTAATTTCGCCGAATATTATGCAATATGGCAGGCTTATACGAATTGCCAACTTCTATTCATTCAAGTTATATCCAAATAAAAATTAATAGTAGCCACAAAAGCGACAACTTGCTTTAAAGAAATACCAACTAAGGCACAAGACAATGTTTGTTACGCACGCTCGATGCAGAAAACAGAATAGTCACATGAGCGCGCGAATTGAATTGGTGTCAGACGTTGGTGATGGATTTAAGTTTTGAGAAATTCGAATGTACTGCCAACGTACCGCGAGGTACAAACATTATTACTCTTATGGACGATGACGAAGTAAAAGCATTGGTTACACTGTACACAAGCGCTGTACCAACATCAAACCAGTTAGACTGGCTAAAAATTAATTAATTAATTAATAATTTATTGTCAAGTGAGATATAACAAACTGCGTATGACCACGTTGAGGACAATAAAGTAATTTATGGCGACTAATGTACAATAAATTGATAAAAACAGTGCGTTTCGGTTCACGTTTTTTCCTTAATGTTAATATAGAAATCTCTTAGATTGCGGTGAACCTCACCGCCAGGTAACAGATGAATTATGTTATGTTGAATGAAAATGGGAGATTTTCATGCAACACAACATAATTAATCTGTTCCTGGCGGTGAGGTTGACCGCAATCTAAGAGATTTCCGTGTGTTTGTGAACCAGACAGAATTGGAAAATACGACCCAAAACAAAGTACTTCCTAAGGGAGTCGCCTCATATGAGGAGCGTAGTCTCTACGAGACCACCTCAGAGGTCTTTGGGTCTCGCAAGTTGAATGAGGATGGAAGACGGGCCCGGGAGGCGAACGGGATGGCGGAGTTGGAAAGCGCATGAGCGCGCTAAGCACAAGGTCCCGAGTTCGAATCTCGGTCCCGTCTCCCATTTTCATTCAACATAACATAATTAATCTTAATGTTAAATTTTATCAAAGCAATGAAACACGCATGTCAGACTTCGAGCGTAGTACACATCCGTCATAAAAATGGACCCTAATCACCTCCACGACATCCTCCGAAGACAAATCCTCGATCCACAATTCTTCCACTCTTTCAGACCAGAATCCTTGGATCAACACATTGTGGAGACGGAAACGTCAGCGTCTTGTAGTTGGGGATAACATTAAGAGGACAATAATATTTACTCATTTTCCTAAGATAAGTCTTTCCAGGAGCAATTGATTCAACAACAGAGATAAGATTTGGAAGAATAATGGAGCAATGTATTCCCAGGAATTAAAAACATGAGTAAATAATGCGTCCGCATTTCTTACAACATCTTGCGTAATTTCCACGGCATTTAGAATATAAAATATAAAACCAAGGATTTCAAAACCCTGCGAATTCCTTTTTTGGTACAACATTCTCGCAGCGTAGAAACCACGAATCTTCTCTTGGGAGAAGTACGACTTCATACCTTGGATGCTTCGGAGGGAAATGAATGTTGTGAATTAAATGTTACAGACCGTTAATTTTTATCATCCGGTTCATAAAATTTTGTGATTTAAAACTTTGAATTCGTTCATCTCGAATCGAAAAAAAAATTCGTGCTTTTGGCACGGTGGAACAATAAAAAAGTAAATTAAATATCTCTGCCGTGGACATTGAAGCTAGCCTATCCTGTAAGTCGTCACCCGGGAGTTTGTGTTCCACGGTTTACCCTTCGTTTTAACTTACAGCTGATACAGTTGATTGAGTGTAAAAACCATGATACTGTAATTAATCCGTTAGATATAAAGACATTTCGACAATAACACATTTTATCTTAAATCACATCTTCAAAATAGGTATTTGGAGACACCCAAAAGAAATTTTAAATGAGCCTCGACAGTACATGTGAGACATTCTATCAAATTTTTAAGGTCGTATCTTCAATATTTTGCTAAAAAGCAGACTCTCGGACAAAACCTTGTGATTTTAAAATACTTAGAAAATCGTTTAAAAGTTCTATTCCATTTTACATCCAACAATACCTAATACATCCTAAAAGTGAAAATGTTGTGTTTCCTTTGTATTCAAAAAGAGCTTTTGAAGCCAGTTTTATAGTATACATCCTCCAAAGACAGTGGTGGGCCGCAGCTTACGATACGCGGGGAATTCCTAGGGTTATCGGCACAGTCTAGTCTTCCCTACCTTAAATAAATTAATATATTTATTGTCAAAAAAGCACGTGTCTACTGACCAGAGACGGGAGTGAGCGTGGGACACAACTCACTTGGGTACCCGTACCACCCTTCCACACCGAGGCTACTTCCATCGTGTTTCCTAAGTTTTGCCTTCCTTAGCGACACCACCTACGGTATACAACTAGAATAATTCCAGCACGGTGATAGATTTAGGATTAACAGTAGAACCATACATTCAACTAGTTTATCCAAATAAAACTAAATAATATTTTTGTATACCAAATATGAGTCACTGATAAATATCTTCCACTGTGACCAGAAGAATTGAGGCTACGACAGCAAAATCCTCAGCGAGTGAGTATCCATCCTTTTTATCAGCTCCCAAGAGCAATAAAAGTAAATTTGTTTTCTCATCGAAATAGGTTTTCCAGAAACTTTCTAATAGTTAAGCAAATCAAACAATAAACAACACTATTTCACAACCCCCTTACATCTAATTTTTACTTGTTACTTGTGAAAGTCTAAACAACACATTTCATACACACAATCCAACTCTGTTTATAGTACTGAAGAAAAAAAAACATGCTAATAAAATCTTGAATTTTCAAATATTTTTGCCAAGTAATTCAAGAGCAATTGTAAACACTTAATAGGGACAAACACCCTCATAATACTGTACAAATGAGTAATACCTTACACTGTGAAACATATTCCTAATTATAAAAGACCACTGAATCAAAAGAGAATATGGCTTACAAAAGATAGAATGAGAATTAATGAAACATCGTCGCTTTTAATAGGACTTCAATTTGTTACACCTTCATAATTTAATAAAGTTGAGCAGTTCGTGAAAATGTACATTTCTTTCGAATAACGTTATGGCACGATTTCGTAGCTAATAATGTTTCACTTCTTTTCTGTAATGAACATGTTTCAAAGCTACTGTAAGCCGCGAAGGGCCGCCGAGAATATTTAGTGGACCCTCTGGGGGGAAGATTTTGAATTTGGGTCCCCTGTAGCCGCCTCCTCCGCTTCGCTCTCTTTCTTCGCCCACCGACCCTTTCCTTCCCACCTTCGTCGCTGATTTGTTTTCTTCCCTTTTTAACGATACGGTTTTCCTTTCGTTATCATTTAGCGCACGCACAGAACAGCGCCAATCACATACGAGAGCGAAAAAATAAAAATCACATTTCACTCCCACTCTGCCCTTAAAACAGGAATATCGAAATACTCTATCTCAATAACCTCTGATACAAAATAAATATCTCATTCTAATTTAAAGTACTTATTTCTATTTTTTTTTCTCTGATTTGTTAAACGTCATTGAGTCATGACGATTCACCAAACATTTACACCCTTATTCACCCATTTGAAACTGAAATATCGAACATTAAACTAATATGTTTTAGGATTGAATTTATCAACGTTAACTTACAAAAAAAAAGAGATTACTTTACAATTAGTTTGCTCATATATCAAAAATAATAAACCGTACCGTTAGCGCTCGCAGTAATAAGAACCTGAAACACGCTACTCCTCTGCTTCCGTTAAAAAGTAAAGTATAGAAAATCCAAAACCCCGTTTCTAGATACTTAGATTAGCAAAATTTATAATCACAAACATAAAATCAAGAAGGTATATCAATCCTTTCCCGAGATACTTTAAGTTTTCACACCCTTATTCACCCCTCCCCCCTGCAAGCAAAAAGAATGACAAAATATCTTTTCTCAGTGACCTTCCACATAATAAAGGCAACATCCCGTTAAAATTTAAGTCACTCTCTCTAATAGTTTTAGCTCTAGCTAGATGAATGAGCAAAAGTCGATAAATGAGTCAAGGCGGCAGCGCCGTTTCTATTAGTGTAGTAGGTAACACCTCGAAAATATTACCCTCTTCTTATATCTTACACATTTAGTAGGTCTGTCATACTTAATATCACGTAAAATAGACAAAGATACTTAATGTATAAATGAATAAGATAATGTTTAATAATGTACAGTTCTGTATATCACACAAACAATTCTTTACCAGCTGAAGTTGCCATTGTTTTAGAGCTACCGACAATCCCTATCCCACTGGGGATTTTCTCCAAGCCGAAAACACAAATTAATTATAATTTTTCGACAACTTTTCGATTTTAATTATTTTGTAACAAAAATGTACTTTATCATCATTAGAGCTTCCGCCCCCCCCCTTTTTTTTGATAGAGTCTGTGACACATTGTACCCCCACCCCTCCTCCTGGGCGACACTCGAGCCCCGGGTCTAAAAAAGTTTGAAAAGAAATTCTTCAAACAAAGAACTCTAGCTCTTTTAATCAAGAATACATAAAATAGTGGTCTAAAAATAATACCACTCTCCCAGTCACAATTTTTGATCTGTATAATTTTCCTTTCCCAAAACCCGTGTATACAAAGACCTGAATAAACAATACCAGAAAGCAAAAAGGTCAAAATATAAAAGTTTCAGAAAATTCGAGAAGGTAATTCCAAATAATTGTTCCATAAATATCGAAAGAATCGAGAAGTAAACGTCGAGTAAGTGTATCTTCATATTATTTTACAAAAACCCTTCTTATCACATTAGAAGCCATTGCGCACATCGTTTGAAAACATCTTCCAAGGTACACCATAACTTTGGGATACTATTTCAGTGATACATATTAAAATCATTTTTAATAATTGTGAAAACAAATAACCACTAACATTCCTTTTTCTAATTCACTCAACAGGTACACACTCCACACGTCGCTTCCGGAGACTCGTCACCGGCACCTGACAAAGCTTCTCAATCGTGGAATCGGAATTCTTTTACGATCGAGTTATATTTTATTCCACAACAACGCTAACACAAGTATGGCACTGAACATAGTTGCTCCAAAAACTATATATAATTTTAACCTACAAAAAAACGGTCAAAACCGGCCAGCGTATGACAACAAAGAAAGAGAATAAGTTAATTTACTCTCCGGAAGCATGAAGGAAACCATCATCAATTCCGATCGAAGTGCCCTCACGAACCCAAGAGAGGAACTGTGATGGAATGGGGTTAAAAAGATAACGTACTTAACCGTTTGCAGGTAGATTACGGGTAAATTACAATACGAAAGATATTACTAAAGTGAACATTATGAAAAAAATCATGCATTAATATAATTTCCATTTTTTTATCAATTATGATTAAAAGTTCCAAATAAAAGACAAAGGAATTAACATTACTTAATACTAACTAGAATTTACGCAATAATTAATTAAAAAATTGGTACTAAATTTAATTTCTTTTCTGAATGCAAAATCTCGAATTTTCTTTGTAATTCTGTCCCATAAAATAACATCGCTATCTCCTCGTATCATTAAAATCGTAAAAAAGGCCGACGCATACATTCAGATCTAATTAGTTTGCAGCGAGATCTCACTATTTATGTGAGAATAGCTCGTATATATGGCAACACAGCATGACGAACACCTGCAGCGGCAAGGTGATGGCCCCCCTCCCCCTCCCGCGACCCACCACCGTCAACACGATCAACCTCCTCCTCCATCTACGTCCTCCTCCCTCGAAGGATTTCACATCTCGTTTCGAAGGTTTTAACTCCCCCATCTCTTTCAAATTCAATACACTTCCCGACAATCAAATACAATATATAAAAAATTGGTGAAAAGGGCAAAACAAAATACACTCTGAAAGCACCTTACCTGGCCAGCAGTGTCACACAATTGGACACTAAAAGGTTGACCGTCCACTTTCACCAAAACTGGAAAGATAATTGTTTACATTTAGGAAAAACTCTGCATGTTATGAAACAAAAAGAACAAAATGCACTATTCACTATATTAAAAATAAAATTCCAATTTTGTTTTTGTTTCCAAAGAGAGTAAAATTAAAGAATACAATCAAATTATTTTTAAGGGCCGAAATATTCAACGACTAATATAAGAAAAACATGTAATGAGTAAAATTCAACAGAGAACAGATTGGCAAACCCAGATTTAAAAGAGCGCTTACATCTTTACGAGTGTCATTGAATGGGAACTATTCCGACGTACAATACACACTTAAAACAATGCTCCCTCAAAAAATGACCGCATCGTAAATAAGTAAAAAATACCAAATTAAAAAGATATATTCAATTTCTTACTTACCATTGAAATTATCGAAGGCGGTGGGAACATATTCGTTTGGAAAGCCATTCGTACTATAACTAACTACCAGCGATGTTTTTCCGACGGCTCCATCACCAACTAACACACACTTAATACGGCCACTGGTATTGTTAATGTCACTCGGATCCTCTTTCAACAGAGGACTAGTACAGCCCATGGCGGAGGGAGGCATCCTACGATCCTCCCTCCTCAAACACATATAGAACTCGGATTATCTAAAGAGCTCTGACACTATTGCGTTCTGCAACGCCAGCAGGTGACATCTTGGTATTCTGAATACTAGCGCTCGTAGTGCGACTTCACGAAAGCGAACCCGAAGAGGTGGGGGACTTGGAGTTTGTTGAAGAGGGTGGGGGGGAGAGAGAGAGAGAGAGAGAAATAGGCGTTTTAAAACGTTTACCATTTTCTGTAAATTAACTTCTTTTACTATAATACATTTAATATTATACATGGGCAAAAACTGTATAATCAATAAAAATGTTTCTGCCCAACAAATTATTTAACAACAACAAAAAAAGAAACAAGTAAATTTAACTTATTTTTGTCTAATTTTAACAGTTTTAGTGATGCCGCCTGCAAGTCCAGTGGAATTCAAATCATTTTTTGTACAAAGGAAAAATCTGATTTCAGTATTTAAATTTTTTAATCAAATTCATTGGACAAAACCCATGGTGAAACCAGTTCTCGGTGTACTGAAGACTCTCTTGGGATTTGGCCTTGGTTAGAAAAAATAATTTATCCCTTACAAAATAATAACTGAGGCATTTGAATGAAAAGCTACAATTATTTTCTGGACCCTCAGAATCAAACCTAGGATTTCTCTGAGGCATCAAACGTGCGAGCCATTAGCTAGTTTTTTGTTTCAATTTTTGTTTATGTGCACAAATTGAACCTTTGTCTCATAATATTTTATTGTTTAAATGATTAAATGAGAAATCATGATACAGAATAATATTATAATGGTATTTAATAAGATTGAGACAAAATATTATAATGGTATTTTTTTTTTAATGTGTGAAACTTAAGGACGTATCAGTTATATGTTTACTGTAATTCTACTGAAGGTAAAATTATTGCCACGAGCAATGATTTGTTGATGGCGCCATGCAAGTTAATATTCATGAAAATGAATTATTATTCTACAATATATTAAGTCAACATTCACTCTTCCTCATGACACATCTGACGAGATACAACCAATAAGTACACTGTATTTCAAAAAAATAAAGCAATAAAAACAGTGCAGTACAATAAGCTAATTTACTCTCCAGAACCAAACATGAGATCCTATGTATCAAACAGTTCCGATAAAAGTTACATGTTCCATGTTTCAAGGGAAAATGGACAAATATCCAGGTCAGGATGGGTTTACAGAGATACTGTTCACAACTGTGCTGTGATTAAGTGCAAATAAGGAACATTATAATTATACATAATGAGAAACTACGTTAACCATTCAGTAAATTTTTTAAAAAATGTGTATCTATTATTAAAATTTATCAGTGCACAAACAGATTGAACAAATTATGAGTGTTCTCATTTATACTATTTTTAATTATACTCATGAGTAGAATATGAAAATACTTGAGGAGATAGTTAAAGCTAAATATGTGAAAGCTTCTTTTGCTAAAATAAAAAAATTCTTGAACAATATGAAAAATTATTGAATGATATACTCTTGAACATAATTTTAACAAATTTACTGCATTAAGATCTATGTTATGTGATTAACATTTATGAGAACTTTTCTCTAATTTATTATTTTAAAAACCACATGCAACAGATTTCATACTTATTCCTAGTAAATGGTGGATAGAAGCAGATTTTAACAGGGACAGGAATGTCATTACTACTTATGTCATTATTAATCTTGAATTTTGACTGCATTTAATATCTATGATTTATTTTTGAAAAATAAGTGTATAACAGTATATGTTTGTTAAACAACATAGTTCATAAATAATAAATCTGCCACTGCCCTTTTGCTCTTGTTTGGAATAAATAGGATGGTCCCTTTCTTGTTTCCTGAGAGTAGTTTATTAACCCCCACATGGTCATACATAATTTGCAACTCTTCACTAAAAATTCATCTTCAGTCCCGAAATAAAAAATTTGACTGTTGCAAATGAAACACTTTTTCCATGTTCCGGCTCCCATCTAATTCTAATGTGGCATTGAAATGAAATTTTCTGACTCAACAGTTCCGAAACAGTCAACAGTCTAACTCAACATGGTAAGCCATCTCTTTCTTCTTAATTTTAGTTTAAATTTTGGATTAAATAATATTGATTAGTTATTACGGGTCATTTCATAGGACTTCTTGATAAATTTCTGTTAAGTCCATATTAGAGCTGCGCTGATATTATAATCTTAAATTTCATGGTTCGACAAATTCCAGCATAAAAATGGATATATAATCTTTGAATCTTTACATGTTTTCCTGAGAATGTTTTTTAAACTCCTCAGCTTATTATTCACAATTGTCATGAACATTTACAAAGGTGTTAATGACTTACCTATACACACCTATTTTAACATAACAATATATTTCTTTGTTTTTGTGACCACAAATACCCATCTTTTAAATTTCAATTCAATTATTTCTTATAATTGAATAGTTCTTATGAAGCTGCTTTAAAAATGTATATCATTTTACCAACAAATCTGCAGTAAATATAAATAAATAAATTTATTGTCAAAAAACAGTACAAACTGCGTATGACCACATGGAGGGAAAAAAAACTAATTTACTCTCCGGAAGCAAGCAAGGGACCATCCCATCAATTCCGATCAAGGGCCCTAAGGCAGAGGCGGATTCAAAAATTTCAGCAAAAGTTCCTAGATAAGATAAAAAGTTGGCTGCGAGTTATAATACTAATAGAATGTCAATATGTTTGTAATTTTAAGCAAAAAATTACATGTACAAGTTATTATCGAACTATAGATTATTCTGAGTATAGTGTTTAAAAATCATAAGAATTGAAATAACACTAAATTCACGATTTATTGTTACAATAAACACGCCCCTAGACAAAGCCTAGAGAACCTGTATGATAAATCCGCCTCTACCCGAAGGAAAAACGGAGAAAAACCCGGGCCAGGATGGGGCTACAGAATTTATGTACACAACCGTGCCAAAGTTGAGTACACATAAAACTAAATTAATATGAGCCATAAGACAACACAATCATGCAAGAAAATAGTTTTTGAAATTGTTATAAGTTGTTTAAAAAGTACTACAGCAATGGCGTGATAAAGTACAAGACGAATTTAACTTTTATTAAAATCAATAAATTCTTTTACATTGTAGAAGCACTGGTGCAGGAGGTAGTTTTTAACCGCTGATTTGAACAGATTCAATTTCATAATGTCTTTTATATTCTTGGGCAGGGAATTATATAGAACGATTCCCGAATGATAAGGTCCTTTTTGGCAAAGAGTGGTTGACACTCTAGGGCGATGAATATTACTACTATTGCGTGTATAGTGTTCGTGAACGAGACTGTTTCGTATAAAGAAAGGGTGGCACTTCAGTAATTCGGTCTTAACAAACACGACTGTTTCATAAATATAAATGCAGGGAAGTGTTAAGATATTTAATTCCTTGAATAAAGGTTTACAAGAGTTTCGGGGGTGAGATTTACAAATTATCCGAACTATCCTCTTCTGAATTCTGAAAGTTTGAATACTCTGACCGGAATTACCCCAGAAGGTAATGCCGTAACGTAAATGGGAGTAAACGTTTGCAAAATATACGCAACGGGAAATACGTGGACTAACTGCGTTAACTAAGATTCGGAATGCGTAACACAATTTGCTTAATTGGGAATTAAGATTGTCAATGTGACAATTCCATTTGAGGTTGTCTTGAATATGGAGACCTAAGAATTTTGTATTTGTAACAGTTTTTAATTGTGTTCCGTTTAAAGAAAGAGAAACCTGGGGTAAAGATTTTGTGATACTATTGTGAAATGACATAGACACTGTTTTGTCAGTGTTTACAATGAGACGATTTGCATGGAACCAAGTCGAAAGGTTAGACAAAACTTTTTGAGCATTGGCGTGTTTACATAGTAAATTAGTGTCATCAGCAAAAAGAACCATTTTGCAATCTGATGTGGATGATGACATGTCGTTCACATACAATAAAAAGAGTATAGGGCCGAGAATTGATCCTTGGGGTACTCCGCAAGTAAGTGGCTTTGTTTCTGAAAGACAACGCTCAAGTATTTTATTTTTAGTATAGGATATTTCTACCTGTTGATATCTATCCTTTAAATAAGAAGTTAGCCATTGATGTGGAAGTCCACGAATGTCTAAAGAATGCAATTTTGTAAGGAGAATTTCGTGATCGATGACATCGAAAGCTTTGGATAAGTCAAGAAAAACACCCTGACGATTTTCTCCACGGTCTAGAGATGTGGTAACTTCGTTTAAGAAGGAAAATATGGCGCTTGTAGTGAAAAAGGATTTCCTAAAACCGTGTTGATCATCAGAGAGAATGTTATTTTTTGATAAAAAATCTAGAAGACGCTTATAGAATAATTTTTCTAGGATTTTTGGTAGGCAGGATAGTTTGGTGAATACTACCCTGGCAGGATGATACCAATGAACCTGGCAGAAGAATCAGACATCACTATAACTCTGGTGAGTGACAGCCAGTGTGAGAAATTTTCACCATTCCCATGTAGAAGTAGCAACCTCAAAGTTCAATATATATAAAAATATATACAGACTTAACTATGAAGTTAAAAATCTCAAGGACAGTTTGTCCAACACATGGAAACAAACATTGATTTAAAGCATATATACTAATACTTTATACACATTAAAAGAAAAAAATAGTTGTAAAATAATATATAACAAAAAGTAAAATTAGTAATAATTCCATATAAAAAAACAGTAAAAATAAATAATAATAATAATGTGAAATATATTACAACACGTTTTTGCAGTTTCTGACAGAAAATGCAAGTTTAAACAAATATTGAATAAAAGCAACAATAATTCCTTACATCTAGCATATCATCAGCAGTTCTAACACTTGTTATATTTATTTATTTATTTATTTAAAAACACTTTGAACAATAGTAACAGACGTTTTCCAGTTATTGAGGGTGTGTTGACAGTAATTTTATTTTTTATTTTATCAGGGGATCCAGGGATTAGGGAATTTTATTTTTTGAAGGGATCCAATAAAGAAAATATTTCTACTTAACAATGATTTTTAAATTGAAGAATTATCTTAACACATTTAATATAAATTGGTTGATAGTCCTCCACATGGTCACATGCAGTTTGTAACTGCTATTTTGGAAATAAATGTATTATGATGCATTTGAATGATATGATCTAATTACTTGATTCACAGTATATTACATGAAATTAAGGTTGAAATATATTTATTTGCAGTATATATTAATGATTTCCCAGTTTTCAGAGCTTTTTTAGGTACCAAAAATCATATTTCAGGATGTAAAATGTGAAGCCTAGCTTTGAAGTTTCTCTAGCTTCTCATACTTTGCTGTTGATGAAGTATTTAATCATATGAACATAAATACTTTCAATATTCTAGATTTTACTAATAAAAATTAAATTAAATCAACCAAAAATGAATAGTTGAAGAATAATTCAGTTGAATAAACTTTTCATTTTATCTTCCAACTTCATTACTTCTTTTTGTTCTAAATAGTGACAAGTTCTTTAGAGGACTAATTTGCCTCCTCTCTGGATTTATATCATACCAATAAAATAAATAATATTCACCTCCTTTGTGATGGCAAATGAATACCGAACATTGAAAGACAAACTTGAAGTCTCTGCTAATTTGGTAAAAATTAATACAGCCCTAATTTTAGTGTATCTGCGTTATTTAGTATGGAATGTTTTATACCCTGGAGGCAGCAACGTATAGTCTAATAAAATATCATCCTGATAAAACTGTAAATAGTCATAAAAATAGTTGTGAAGAAGACAGCAAAAGTATGATATACTGATTACTATTTTATGACAAATCAAACTATCTTTTATGAGTAATTGAAAAAAGGCAAATTTGCTTTTTCTACATTATATACTCTAATTTTTATGTTCTTTTTTTAAGTTTGTTTACTCCATAAAACTAAACAAAAATCTTCATAATATTTTAATATTTTATGAGCACGTTTTTAGTGAAGATTTCTGTTCTGTTCCACAAATTCTTCAAAATATTTAAATTCACAATGTTGATGAATTGTTGGCAAATGTGTGCACTATGTAATATACATGCAATAATTTCTAAGTGACACACATTTGCCAACAATTCATCCAAATCTCTTCTTGATTTGAATTTAAATATTTCCACTTGAAGTTTCAAAAGTATGGTTTTACTTGATTTCCAGAACTTCCTCTTCAAAAAAATGTAAATAAATACTCAGAACACTCCAAGAAAACTACCATAACTGTATATATAAATTCCAATAGAGTACGGCATTGTTTTAATTCTCGGCACTTTTTTACATTCTTGTTTAAAAGAAGGCGCCATCATGAAAGCAGAAATGTACGTGAGCAGTACGTGAGTCTCGCGCAACTACTGCTGTCGTACGGAGCTCTGATCGGCTCTGATGGAGCATCTGTGGTCTTGTGTTCAGTGGACTGTGTACAGTCTGTGGCTGGTCTGTTGTGTAGCGTGAGTGATGCAACTTGGATGCAGCGCAAACTGAACGCAAAGTGAAGTGTCTATTAATCTGTGGCTGTGTGCCCGTGGCATTTGGCGTCATCATTGGGTTTATTTACTTATGTTTCTTGTGATTTGGGAGTAAGGATAGGACTATTGCAAAAAGTTATTAAAATAAACGTTTTCTTAAAGAATTATTGTTTGTAAGCAAGAATATATTGAAGGCTAATTCGGGTTGAGGTTAGAGGTTCACCTAATAACGCAAAGTATTAGGGGATATACTTTTTATTGAGGTGATCCTTATCTGTTCTTAATCATGTCAACAAAAATACCAGGGTACGATACACATGATGATGGACCGGGGTTTGTGGGCATAAGATTTTGCCAAGAATGGTAAGCAATGTGTGGAACGTCTATAAGTTCTCCAGTAATTTTAACTTTTCTTTTTCTCAAGTTATTTCAAAAATTTCTTTACAGCAACAATATGTTATATCCCAAAGAAGATAAGGAAACAAAAGTCCTGCTGTATGCTGTAAGTGGTGTGATATCAATAAATTTATTTAGTTTCTGGACAGAAAATAAGCCTATTGTTCTTAATGTTAATGTCTTTGTAGACAATAATTTATTTGTTTATTTATATGTAGTATCAGCATTGTAAAACATATCTTCAAGATGTCTATTATCACTTCTCTTCATTGTGTTTATGACAATGCAATTATCTTGGGGATCTTGGCTAAAAATAATCAAACAGCATTAACTGTATAATTGAAATATTGTGGGGTTAATGTATTGTTATTCATTTTGACCTGGATGTTCTTGATGATTTCATTGTAATATAAATGATCAAAATCTCAATACCTTATTGTACTAGTTTTAATTCTCGTTCAAAATTATTTCATAGTAAATGGTCTTCTAGAGCTTCAATACAAGAGCCTTAAAGAATGGTTTTTAAGTTTCCTCATTGTGAGATTTTTCAAAACTCTATCTGAATTGGTTCAAAACCATTACAAACACTAGTTGTTTTACCATCTTTATCTTTTTCAAAATTTTCTATGACAACATCTATCTGATGTATAGTAAAGTCTAGCCCAGGTGGTGGTTTATAGAAATAGTAATTTTTTTTATCTTTGTATTTTCTAGTGCCGAAATTGTGATTACAAACAAGTTGCTGATAGTAACTGCATTTATGTCAATAAAATTATGCACGAAATCGAGTAAGTAAATAACTGTCTTTAGTTAATTTGTGAAACCTCAGTTTTTACAATAATATTTTTTGTTGCAGTGAATTGACACACATTGTATCTGATGTGATATCTGATCCAACACTGCCTCGAACTGAAGAGCATCCTTGCCCCAAGTGCAACCATAGGGAAGCTGTTTTCTTTCAAGCGCAAACCCGTCGTGCTGAGGTTTGTAATTATTCTGAATTGCTCATGGTGGTCATTTCTAGTCTGTTGGATGTGTGGTTTTCTGTAATGCCGAGAGCATGGTATAAGAAGGAGGTGGTTCATCCATTCCTCCCCGTAACATTGTGTCCACATAAGGAGAATCTCCAGTACCCAACTTTGGGAATGCACCAGGGATCTAGGAACCTGACATAACACTCTTTGTACGTCAGTGATTATTATGAAAATGAGGCAGATGTTGCTACGTACTCTGTCAATTAAAGCTACCAAACAGATTTGGAACTATTTGAAATTTTTTTGTAGAGATCAGAAAAAATAACACTTATATGTATAATTTGATATTAAGAAGTCTTTTATGTCCGTATTATTAAAATACAATTTTAACAGTTAGAGTGGAAATACATTTGGGTAAACTTTACGTGACTCAGCCGTAAAATGATGACATTACCAGCATTTGGTTCCAAATAATGTTACATTTCACTATTGAGGTGTCTTTTGTTGAGCAGATGTGGGAATATGTAGTTGTAATTAAAAATTAGGTGAACTATATAGTAAAGTGAATAGTCGAAACACGACATGATGAACATGCTGATTCATCGACGTGACATGCTTTCGCTAGCTTAGTGCGAAATATGAAATATTCGAAAAAGTGTATAGTGCCCTAGTTAGAAAAGTAGTTCTCCAGTACGTAGTAGAATGACAGAAGTGAAGGAAGTGATTGTGAACTGTGACCACTTTAATAAACATGACAAAAACTAATAATATGATATGTACATTAATGCGAATTTATGGTGATTATAGCTTGTTAGGGTCACATTCCTAGACTAAATTAGTATATTGTGCACCACATGGTGATCTGAAGTTTAAACTTGTTTTGATAATAAAGTTTATTATTATTATCCATAATAATAATATATATTATTATAAATCATATTATCATTATTTTTACTTATACTACTTTAAGCATACTATGATAGGTGTCAATAAAATAATGAACTACACAGACAACTAACTCTGTTAAATTGAATTGAGTGTTTGGGTAAATAGGTGTCCATTAATAAAAACAACTTTGACTATAAAATACTATGTACGCAGCGGCAAATGTGTAAACTGCATAAACAATTGATTTCGTTTTATTAATAGAGTGTTAGGATGAGAACATGTCCTCTGCTAAAAACAACAACTATAGCTATAAAATACTACATTATGACGTAGTCAGCAAGAAGCTTTTGCTTTAATTAATAATAATAAAGTTTGTTGATACTATACCACAATAGTTTCAATTTATTATATACCAATCAATATGCTACCAACTATCCAGTATTGATGAAAGTGTGAACTGCATTTACATGTTTTCTTTGGTGATGTACGGAGTATTTAAATCAGATTTCATAGTGATTTTGAGTAAGTCTATAAATTACTGACGGTCGCTCAGTTGTGTGGTAATTTCGTTATTTATTGTTATTGCATCTGTGTTCTTTTTGGAGAATCACTTTGTAGTGAAATAATTTATTTAATTTACTTTTTTTGGTGATAGAAATGGTCGAAAGTTGCGTTTCGCGCTATCGTGTATTTTGGCCATAATTTCGTAAATAATTGTTTGCTCACGCTTAGTCCTTTTCAGAAACACATCAAGTAATGCCTAAAAACGACAAAAAAATTTTTTTTTGTTCGAGGAAAACACGTAAACTGAAGCGCAGCTTTTTGTTATAAGTTGAAATTTCATATATCCCACATAATTTTGAGACAGCCAATGAATTTGTTGTTTTTTTGTTCAACTTTTGGATGTGCAATCATAAACAAAAAATGGTCTACAAGAAGAAGAAAAGGCTGCGAAGCGTGTATTTCTACAGAGCACCTTATAAATAAATGTTAATTTTACTTATAATTATACTAATTTTCAGAGAAAAATAAATTTTAATCATAATTGACAGATAAGTTACTTATTTAAGTATACCTATTCAATAAGGAAAAATTAAAATCATTAAAATAAAAGCATAAAATATTGTGTATTCCAGAAAAAAAATTTCTCTATCTTAGCAGCTAACATATCAGTCAGTCTGATTCCTTTCATCGCAAATACATTTGTGATGTTTCTTCCTGGTAAACTTTGTACAGAGCCTTTTCTGCAGACTTAGAGTGCTACCTTCTGACCTTGTTGCAAAGTTCCGACTTATGTGGATAGATTATGAATAGAGATTGGACCACCGCCTTATTGTACCATTGTCAAGGATGGATTAAAGAGGGCATGCCCCTAGATTATCAAGGAGCAGATGAAGTTAGATGATGGTTAAGACATGGTCTTCCTCTGTTAACTAACTTAGGTTCTGCTCTTAGGATTCTTTGTAGGTTCATGTCATGTGTTTGTTAAATTTTGTGTGTTTTGCCTGGCATATCTCCTTGCAACCCGGAAAAAAGTTGAGAGGAAATAGAACTTTTAAGATGGCTAAAAAGTTCCATGTTGAAATTATGTCTCAATATATTGCTGAACCTGATATGAATGTCGATTTACTATGAGAAAATAGTTTGTTGGACTTGTATCAGTGGTGGCTGGTGCCATAGTTCCACTGGTTCAGTGTCCCCTCAAACAAATTGCTTACAAGTATGTAAAAGTTAAGAGATTGTAAATGATAAGTAATTGGATACAGTTATTTACTAAAAGTTGTCATAACAACTTACATTGTATAGCTGTAAAAATGAGAATGTCAATTACAATGGACCCAAACTCTGCCTTTTCAGCTTGGTGCTATAGCCTTTTATACTGCAGGTGGTTCAGGATACTGTAGCGAACTTCTCGAGGAGACAAGTAATTTTTTCTGTAACCCCCCATTAGCTGATTCCCAGGCGAACAATTCACTAGCCGCCAATGCCGTGAATTGTATTGTGAAAGGGGAGTGGAATCTGTTGACCGTGTTGAAAACTAATGTTTGTTTTTTTACAGGAGGAAATGAGATTGTATTATGTCTGTACAAACACACATTGCTCTCATCGATGGACTGAATAAATTGGAAGAAACTATTGTAATTTTCTTGGGAAATCTTTTTGGAGAGCAAGTTTAAGAATTGTCAATCAATAAAACAATGTTGAGCAATACTCACATGGCAGATTGCAATGTGTGATCAACTATTTTCTTTTACTGGCAGAAGAAATTTTACTTAAAGTTGTTGATGTATATATGTATTTGTTATTGTTACTAATAATTGTAAAACTAACTTTTGTATGAGAAAATCTATTTAAAAAATTTCAATGTTATTTTGGATTTGTGATTTTTTGTTTTAGTAATGGAGATATTCTATTATCCCTCCTTCCCTCCTTCAAATGAGAAAGTACCTGAAAATTTTTGTAATCCAATAAATTTTATTTTCTACAAAAATTATGTAATACATGGTCTAAAGGATAGTAGTTCAAGAAAATACTAGACTTCCAAATATAAATTGGAAATTTTTGGAAAAAAATGATATTTGGGTCAGGTGATTATATTTGGTGAAATATGAAATATGATTTTTACTTGACTCTGCAATACCATATCATGTCCAGGATATCTTCATATTTCAGTCCCCAGGCATCATTTATTGTTGCTGTTTTTGTGCGCTATATTGCCAAGAAATAATAAATCTTAAGTAATATGGAATCTTAAGATTCCCTACTTGCATGGGCTCTAATGACCTTGATGTTGACGAGCCTTAAAGCCCCACAAAAAAAAAAGAAAAGGAATCTTAAGAAGCAATTCTAGTAGTTCCAAAACCAATTTTTAATTTAGAATTGTTACAATGTAATAACCTTAAATATATCTTCTTATAGTTCAGTGTGATATGTGAGAAAATCGTTTACATAACTGTTATTTAGAGTGGGAAGAAAGTACTTTATTTATAGTTTGATTATTGGATTCAGTAAAATGCCTGATGTGTACAAAGCTATTACAAAAGTAGTTGTTCATTTAAAAAGAGTGAATGAGGAAAATTGTATTAATATAAAATTATTATTAGTGTATGATATATTCTTTCTTAGATTATAGGATTTTTGTTTATACAATGCAATATAAGTTTTAGAGTACAAATTTTACTTCACTTATAGCTAACTAACTCAAGAAGTAAATATTAGGAATATATTCACCATTATTCAGTGTAATATATTGACTCATCAGAAATTAAACTTTCCACCATAGGTATGGCTAAGGACAGTCACTCTTCTACTGCAGGGGTTAATGATTAAATAGGTAAAATTTTGCTGATTATCTGGATTAACTGGAAAAATTGCAGTTCCATCTTTGTCTTTCGCTTCAACTTTCAGAACTTGAGAACTTATAAAAATCATACCTGATTCTGGATCCTTCTGGACACTATCCAACAAAAATATGTGTAAGCAATTTAGGTTTAAAATCTAAAACTGTACTAATAGATTTCTACTTTACCTAATCAAATCTTTGTAAATGGTTTGGGTGACATCCAAGTATTGTTTTATGTTATCTTCATATTGACACCATTCTCCTCCTATACACAAATGTTTGAAGAGACAAAACAAGAATTGATTGCGTTCAGACTCAGAATAGAGGTTGTATTGATCTGATTCATCATCTAAAAGCATCTGAATAAAACAAGATTATTACACAATTATTAAGAAGTGTTTGTGTCTCAAAAAATAAAGATAAAATATTTACCTGTCGTAATTTGTCACTTATTAAAAAATCATCTACATATGTTTCTAAACACTTGCGAATTGTGTTGTTACATAGGAGTATACCATTATTTTGATCTTTTAATCTATCAAAAAATTTCAACGATGTAACAGAACATAATATTTGTTGGCAATCGATTTGGTGTGCGGCTTGACCTGAAGTATGATAATAATAGTATTATATAAAACTCGTGAAGGTGTTCATGACTGGAATCAACATTACCTAATATTCCAGTTTGAGTTTCTAAGCTCTTGATGACATTTCGATCTGTAAAGAAAGCTGTAGCAAATTCGCTTGCTTTGTAACTTTGAAATTGCTCATTGAAACTATAACTTGTCATCTTCAAGTTTCCTTTCATGGACCTTTCCAAAAAAAGGAGAAAAAATATATTCAAGGTTTGAATACAAACATGGTAACAGAGCGAACATTTCTTACCATTTTGCTAAGTACTCCTCCACATTTTTATCACATAAACTTTTATGCTTTTTGTTGGCCAAGTATATGAATGTGAACTTAGGGTCCATGCTTATTTTATCGAAGCTGCCGCGTTGCTACGCAACCAGGTGTTCCGTAATAGTTCGTTCATCGTCTGTGGTTCATTGGATCTACCGTTCGAAAAGGGGCGCCGCTCCCATGAACACAACTTTCAGAGTGTCATTGATGCAGTTCCCTCGCGCTTCTGCCCTACACGCGATTACCTTCTGGTGGAGTGAAGATACTAAAAAATAACGACAGAGTACAAAGAGTACATTTGTACCATGTTCTAAGACTAGGTGCTCCACTCGAAAGTTAATTAATAATTTACATACAAAAAACAGAGAAACTGCACACGAAATTTTTGATATTTTGAAGAAAAAAAAATCTCGGTAATTATTGCAATTTCACGAAGGAGTCGTATCATGTCCCATAAATCAGCGTACTATTTTAAATAAAATGTTAAATAATAGTAGTTTAATTTAGTAATAGTGTTAATTAATTTAGTAATGTACCTGTCTTGACTTCATCTCAGTTCTCTTAACTTTTTTATGTTGTTCCTTTTTTGAATCAATATCATTTAATCTGGTTTTTATAAATACATTCTTTTTGTAACGTAGCGATAATAATAATAATAATAAATTTATTGTCAAAAAAGCAGTACAGACTGCGTATGATCACGTGGAGGACAATATATTAATTTACTCTCCGGAAGCAAGCAAGGGACCATCAATTCCGATCAAGGGCCCTAAGGCAGAGGCGGATTCAAAAATATCAGCAAAAATTCCTAGATAAGATAAAAAGTTAGCTACGAGTTATAATACTAATAAAATTTCAATGTGTTTTGTAATTTAATACAAAAAATTTATTTTACATGTACAAATTTTTATCGAACTATAAAGATTATTTTGATTGAGCCATTCTATCAATTCAATTGCAATAAGTTATGTGAAATCAAAGGAAATTATGCACAAAAGGATACTAAATAGTTAAATCAATAAATGAAAACGACAATAAACCTCGATTGGTTGAACAGCAATAATCCCTGCCACATCCCTACACCTCTGCTTTCCTCATACGTAGATCGAACGTGCGCTAACTATAATAACTACGTGCACCAGCCGAAGTCACTTTAGGAATCCTTTATTACAACAGCAGAACAAGAGAAGAGGTATTAGGAAGTATTTTAGTGGGAATTATACAGAGCATTCTTTGAGCTACTTGTACAACTAACATTTTGAACCACTAGAACTTCACGAAGGTTCCGCTAGAACGCACTAGCGTGAGATAGCGAGCCTTCTCGCCACCTGTTGCAACGTTATACGTTCTTGGTTGCAACAGTCTTCTGTTCAAGCCTGCACCGTGCGGTGCTCTTCTTGCAAGGACGGACCCATGAGTGAGGGAGGAGGATTACTTCCTCTCGTCAGCTGGTTATGTGCTCCAGGTGAGGTCTGCCGCTTAACGGCGATTTACACTTGAGCTGAGTACCATTGGTGGCGCCCTAGGTGCGCCTGTAGACCCAGTACGGTGTCACAGATTTCAGAAGGTACAGATAGTTCACTCCCATAAGCCCAATGGGTCCTCTTGCGCGCCACGGGGAAGGACCAGAACTACGAAACAGCAATTCTAAATGCGTGATTCGAACAAACACACACAAATCAACACCAAGCAAAGTTCGAGTACATTCAAATAGTCACAGTCGCCACATGAAGACCATGTGCTTGCCGCCAACGTCATCACTCAATACGCGAGCAACCAGTTGAACGGGTGGTGGGGGCTGCTGGTTAGTTCGGCTCCTTGCTAGTGGAGCGCTGCTACGAGTGATCCTTCTGTACCTAGTATAATCTGTGGTATGTAGTTGTCCCGATGAAGGATGGGTGTGAACGTATTGTTTCTTGATGTTGGTGAGTCCAGGTGGGGAAAGATGGTGGAGGGAGTTTGAGGATGTCAGAGGAGAAACGAAAGGAGACCGTGGGCATTGGGCGAAGCAAAAGATGACGTGGTAGAATAAGTTGCATGAAGCATTTTCAAAACATTTAATTTCGGAAGTGGCTAGATGGTGAAGGATGTAGTGGATTTGTGGGACAGAAGTTACCTTCCGAATGTCTATATTTTTGGTCCGTCGTGGCGGCTTAACGGAGGATCGTAGGATTCGGTTCTCAGCTTGCAATGAACTTCGAATTTTGATGGGTAGTGAAGTCGTCCATGTAGCACACGCGTAGGTTGCGAGAGTTCTTATACAAGATTTGTATACTTTCAACTTGGCTCTAAGAGTGACCTGTCGGTTCAGAATACGGTGGAGGCTGGCCGCTCCTCCTATTAAAAATTACTCCAAGGTATTTCACCTGTGGTTTCCATTCCAGTGTTTTGCCACGTATGCTGATGTTGGGAGCATTTATGATGAAGGGGTTGTTGTTGTTGTTTCTTGAGAAGATGATGCATTGGCATTTGTCTTCGTTGACGTGAATTCCATTGAGTTCACTCCAGTGGATGGGATGTCTGACATGAAAAGGAAGAACAATGTGGGTGCTAGGACACTGCCTTGTGGGACTCCTGCACCGATATGGTGGCGAGTGGAGATGAGTTGACGTACTTGACGCTGAAGGTGTGGTCGATGAGATAATTATTGAGAAGGTTATGAAAGATAGGCTGGACTAGGGAGAGGGATGTTCTGAGTATGATGTCATGGTTTACCGTAGCTAAAGTAAAAAAGAATGGCAGGAACAGGGGCGCAGCAAGAGAGGGGGTCAGAGGTGTTGAGCAAGGCGGAGTTTTGAGGGATCCTTACAGAAGTCGAACTGAGAGGGGAAAGGAGGTTGTTAGTCTCAAGGAAAGAAGAGAGTCGCTGAAGGATGAGGCGTTCGAAAGATTTGCCAATTTGAGAGAGGAGGCAAATGGGTCGGAAATTGATAGGGTCTCTAGGGTTCTTGCCAGACTTGGAGATGAGGGTAATGGTAACTTCTTTCCAGGGGATAGGGAAGTACCCCATTGTGATGCACGAGTTGAAAATTTTGGTAAGCAGTTCGATGGCGTTCCTCGGCAAGTGCTTGAGGTTGTTACCTCAGATGTTGTCTGGGCCGCACGCTTTGTGATTGTCGCTGGCTTTTAGTAGCTTCTTTACGTCTTCAGAGTCAACGTTCCAGGATACGTCATCTGCAAACAAGGTGTGTAGCGGTGATAACAGTGCAGGTGGTGTGATTGTTGGTAGCGATGGGCAAGAGAAGCGTTCCTCTAGTACATCTGCGAAGATTTTCGCCTTTCGATGTTGACACGACGTCTGCCTAGTACCAACTTTAGAGCGCTCTATTGACTAAATTTCTAACTATGACCCTGAGAAATGCAATTTTGTACCGCTAGAGCATGCTGAAGAGTCGCCACCACCAGAGTGCGTTTTGGGAGAGTGCGGTCGATCTACTCCCACCGAGATCCGTCGTTTTTCAGACAAAGTGGCGCGTGACTGAAATACACAAACATAAGTATAAAATGTTTGTTTCACGTGATGCACCACAAGGTAGCGCGCCAGTTAAATGTTTGCCTGGCCCTCCCGAGGCAACACACGACGGGGGCAGTGGCGGCGCGGGGGCCGCGACTGCTTGTAAAACTAAAACGATTGTAAAATCTAAACTATTCGTGCAAATTTTACGATTTAAAGACAGTTTTCATCTTTCTTAAATGCAGATAACAGAATGCATTTAATTGGATTAGGATTTATTTTTATCTTCTTGAATTACTATCTTAATTTGACGTATTTAACACGACTATTTTTTAAATCCATTTTTTTTTCAATAATTTTGGTTAACACTTGTAGATAGATATATGCTGTCGTGGACTGTTTTGTAGAACTATTTGAGACGAACAATATTGCCATACATTGTTACCACCTATCTCTAACCGTTTAGGCAGCGTATGTCTCCTAAGACAGATCCCCCCCCGTCTTTACTGTCTATTTTCGTTATTGCCTATTACTTGTGATACCTAAGATAACAAAATATATACGCATACCTTGCCAGATAACGTACCTATGAATTTTAAAAAAATAACGAAAATCGCATTAGTGGTTCTCGAGTTTTAGGAGGTGTAATAGGTTTCTTGTCCGGCAGACATCAAAGACATGAATTGAATGAATTCAATTGCAGTAAGTCCCCCCAGGGGACTTACATCTAGTAAGTACGTGTTTGGCGAAAACGAGGCCCCGATCTGAGTCTGGCATTACTTCCACTTATTTGTGCCATGCTCCTTCCTTTCTCTTTCCTGGTCTCCCTTGGTCACCTCTTGTTCTTTTCGATCCCGACGCTATTACGGCTATGGTATACTTAATTTTCCTCATCCCTCTCATTTTTGTTCTACCCCTCATTTTTTGTCCCGCCTCATGTTATGTGCCCCCCTCCATTTGATGTATGTTGTGAGATATGTTTTGGTGTGTTGTAGATCAGGAGGGTTTTTAGTGGGTATGGTTGAGTCATTCGACGAGTCATGTTGGCTCTCCCTAGTGCGTAACTGCATTTTCCCTGCCTGTACAGAATTTTAGGGCTCCAATGACCTTTGATGTCGACATGAGCCGTAAAGTCCCACAAATTTTTTTTTTAATTCGCTCCCCATTGACTGAAAAATGGCGCAGCCAATCACAAAAGTAACGCGCATCGACCACACTCTCTCTAGGTGCACTTTGGCCACCACTGTAATAATTACCTCCTTGCACCTTCTGCTCTGATATTTGCTCTCGCGTTGGATACAGACAGCGACGCCGAGTCGTCCCCTCGTCGTCGTCGGAGGCGAGATCGATCGATCGTACGACGCATACGCGGATTATTCAACTCGACGTGTGTGTATCGCTAGAAGGAAATCAAACGTACTGGTTCAGAAGCCAAAGAATCGCAAATCATAAGTACGAAAGAATAAGTTAAAATAAAATTATATTACTAAATACGCGTGACATTATTAACGAATTTACCGTTGTTTAATTTAGAATAATTGAAGATAAAAACTTGATGAGTAGGCCACAAAGAATATAAGAAACTAAAAAAAGTGATCAATACATGGTATTGGATAGACTAGTGATAATATGTGCGCCAAGAGTGAGTAGTTCAATACTCTAAAAGTTTCTTTTGTTGAGTGCTTATAGTCTCTTGACTCCTTGGATTTACATATAATTTCTGGCAGCGTCCCTAATATAATCAATCCATTCGCATAGGTAATACGCTCTAGGCATTCCGTACTATACTACCTCGAGTCAGACTAGTATGTATTTAGTCTGTTTGTTGGTATATGTGTTACGCACAAAACCCGAATTCGGCCATTGGATGAAAAAAACGGCCAAAACTAGTTTTTGCCAAAACTAATTTTGAGCGTTTTCAAAGTGCTCAATACTAGTTCTGGCAAAAGAGAAAAGTCCAAAACTAGTCTTTTTCTTTCAACAATTATGAAACTTCTTATACTCGATGCCTATTCCTTTTTTTTCACTATTTAGTACGGATTAAATGTTATTTTCGTATAGGACGCATGAGGGGAAAATGGTAATTACGCACCTTTAGGTGTTTTTATGTGCTAATTTGTATAAAAGTATTCATCCCGACTATATTTTTTAAATATAAAACCCTTCCCACCCATCCATAGGGTCGCAAGTAATGTGTTACCAACACAATGTTTGTTACCAGATAGCCAGTCATAGCTGTACCGAGTTTCGTTGAAATTGCTCCAGGCAGGTGAGAGTTACAATGCGTCATACATAAATCCAATTTATATATGTAGATATATAAAAATTGTGCAATAAATTAATTTATAGACTTATATTATTGTCTTATTAATATTCTACCTCAGTTCAAAAAAGGTTAATTTAAAAATCGGGGACATACATCATAGAAATGTAAATTTTTCATCGATCCGAGTAATAGAAACACCACACAGTGGAAACGAGACACTTATAAATGTATCATGCATGGAAATAACATTATACTCTAGACAATAAATACTCGAAATTATATCCGCTTAAAGTACACGAAACTTCATTATTGTGAAAATGCTCAATACTAGTTCTGTCCTTCAAAACACTCAAGACTAGTTCTGGCAAAAACGCATCTCCTAAAACTAGTTTTGGGCGTTTTTTCCGTCCAATGGCCGAATTCGGGTTTTGTGCGTAACATATGCACAACATACTATTGTTGCATTATAATACTTTAAATGACCTTGTAAGTACAATTTCTTTTCTTTTTTTTCATATTATAATACAAATATGATAGTGATGATAATATTGTCAATAATATTTATATAGTTATTGCTTTTGATAACTTCATTATTATTTTCTAGAAAGTAATTTTAATAACCACCGAAATGTTCAACACTTTGTGAAAATATTGAAAATAAAACTATTTACACTAGTTATTTGGAATAACATTGTCAACAAGTTGTATCCAAATTTGTGCAATACATATATGCTCTTTAATTATTTCTTTCTCCAGATTTGTTTATTTTGAAATTTTCATATATTGATAGTGTAGCAAATACATATATAAAAATAAAGATCATGACCTTTCTAGCAACAAAAATATTTCATTTATTCTTTTAATAATAAAAGAAAAGGACTGTAAAAACAAAAGCAAATTGATCAACGCTCTCATAAATGATCAGTGGAAATGAAAGAATAAATCAGACTTACAACAATGATTCATTCACAGAGGATAAATTTGTTCATTTCTAGAGAGTGTGGGCCAAGTCCTGTTGAAGTTCAGTTTAAGTTTAACTTCCATCTCAACAGATTCCCTTACTGTCTTCAGAGGAATCAGCTTCTTGAATTTTCTGAAACCATCAGTCTCTTACATCCACCTCTCCTAAGTTTCAGTATGTCTTTTGTGATCTGGACCATGGTATATTCATTATTCTGACCTATCTTGTAAATAGAATTTTCCATAAATATATGACAGACAGATAGCATGTGAATCTCTTTAAATTTTTGCATCAATTTACTGAATATTAGCAAATTAAAAAATTCCTATACAAATTTGGGTTAGCAGTACATATTTAATTGAAATGAGTTCGATTTGCACACTCAAGTATCTGACCGGAGAGTAAGAATATCTCCAGTTGAAATTAATGGATAGTACAAGAAATTTCAACAAATAATTTCATTACATACTAATATTGTATTTATCAAATTTAGGGAAAATGAATCTAGGTGAGACTAATTCCAACTTTTCAACATGCTACAGAATAGGATCAATCAAACGTTTGAACATTTCAAGTTTCTAATCCCAAGAAATTATTTTTAGAATATTTTTGTACAAAAGAAATTTGGAATGTTTGGAAAATAGTTTTTAAAATATTACATTAAAATTAATGTATTTAGTGTATAATACACATATTATAAAAATCCGAACTCAAAGTTAATTTTCTGTATAAATGACACAACTTGATTATCCACAAATTGAAGTATTATACACTAAGTATTTCAGCTGTTTTTAAAATTGACTTAAAACCATTTAAATTAAATGATTCACAAGAAGAGAAGTTAATATATTTTGTTTTTATACTGTGATGTGTCTTAATGAAATTGCTTTTAATAAACATTACCCTGAATTTTTTTGTTTTTTTGTTGGGACTTTAGGGCTCGTCAACATCGAGGTCATTAGAGCCCATTTATCCTGAATTTGACAATACGAGTAATTACTAGAAAATATTATTAAATAAAATTACTGTAAACTATTTTGTTAAATTATTTATAGACTTATCAGTTTCCCCCTAATAAAATTGATTTAATTTATCGTTGTCAAGACCAAATAGGGTGGAATGCCTTCAAAATAACATTAATTTACTGAAAATTATTCATATGACATAAAATTAATTTTGACTCATAAATGTTTTGCCAAACAAATATTCCAGAAAGAAAATAATTCCTTCTCTTTATAGGTTCTACGATGCACCCTGTAGGTTCAAGCCTGTCTTGATGTTAAGGCCGAGGTTAAAATCTCTCGAGACTTCACAACAATTTACAACACCTTTTGGGCAAAAGCTCATTCTACATTAAACTGCATTGCATTTCATATTTCATTACCATTAGTTGGTAGTCATGAATATTTTTACTTGGGCAAAATTCCCAATACAATTATCAAGACAAGTTAATGGCAGCTAAGTTAAAAATAAACACAAAGATCTCAAGAAAAGTTGAAGACCTGTAAGGAGGATACCTTAATTATTTAAAAAATTCAAAAATCTGTTGGTTTTTTATTGTGGTCAGACACCAGATAAGAATCAACTATGAAAAATTAACTTTTGACTGCCAATTGATAAACAAAAATTTTTTTTTGAGACCTAGATAAACTTACCCAAAAAATATCTGAACCAGTTATTTATCAAACATTTCAATAATGTTCTGATATCACCTTTACTCTCAATTGTTCATATCATTTTGAACAATTATGGAAGAATCCAAGTCAATTTTAAGGTCCAATCGCCTAGGCACAAAATACAAACTTAATTTTTAATAATACGTTAAAATTGTAAAGTACAAATCTAGAAAAAATAAATCATTGAGGTCACAAAATGTATTATGGGAATAAGATTCAATACTTTAAATAATAGACCTAACTCAAAATGCAGTAAACACTTTATTTCAAAACATGCAACACATTCTCCAATACAGTATTATAACAGAAAATAGACTAAGTATTGGTTATTTCACAATATATAACAGAAAATAAATAACTTTGAGCACTAATAAATATTAAGCCAAACTAACAAACATTATGTCCAGCAAATATTAACAGAAATGCACAGATAGTCAACATAAATTTTACTGTATATAGTAGTAAAGCTGTTAACATAAAGATCATGAATATTCGGAAGTATGTATACTTTTAATAACTTCTTCCATTCCAACCTCTACAGTAGTACTCAGAATAAAATTCATAAAATTACAGATTTTATATATGGCCCCACCAAAATGTCGATAAAAATTAAAATATGAATAAAATTTAATACTTCTGGCAACTCTCACAGGATTTTCATACCAGCATTTATATTACCACATATTCAATATTTAACTAAATGCAAATTTTTAAAATTACATTACAATTAGTCAAATGACCCTTTCTTTGAAGGTTGGGTATACAAAATTTGATACAAACTATTTTAATAGTCTTTATACTTCAAACAAAAACAACAGGAAAATTTTCAATTGTCATATTCAAAATAATCAATTCGAGAACCAGATTTGAAATCAGCCTTGTCCAAGATACGAATTAGTTTACTAATTGTTTGATCAACAGACAAAATGCTTTCGGATTCTTTCATTGAGAGGAACATTTCTCTTACATCTTGATCACGAACATCAGTAATTATTTCAGAGATCATATCAGTGTTTACTGGTCCTGGAGAATAATTAAGGACATTTAAATTTGTCTCTTCTTCAGCCAAGACTCTAAAATACATTTCACGACTCGCCTTTCCAATACAATAGTAACCTAGACTTTTAAAAGGTTTCAATCCGCACAGAGATGTAATATTTATGATCAATCGCTTCTTCACAATATCTTCGTTAAAATTTTTCAGAAAAGCAGAATTAAGAGACATGACTGAAAAGAGATTTAAAGTAAAGTAATCTGTAATTTTTTTTACATCTCCCATATCAGCACAATATTCTTTAACATCACCAATGGAGCCAGCATTATGAACTATCATACTCAAAGAGAAAGAAGATGCCTCTTTTTGAGAATCATTTAGTGAATTCTGAATTATTGAATTGAAATCGTTTGTCACAGGATTGGATAGATCAACAGAATAAGTAAGAACTGATACTTCTGGATTAACTTGAGAAATCAAAGACTTAGTTTTGTTCAGACCATCCATAGACCGTGCCAACAGAACAATGAGGGAGCTTTGAGTGAATTTCTTAGCGAGTTCTACTGCAATATGAGACCCTATTCCTTGGCTGGCTCCTGTTACAATGCAGTACGATTTTAATCCAAGAAATGACATTTTTTGAGAATTACTTTGGATTATAAATAAAGAAGTTCACTTATCATTAACACTGGACTCTGAACTAGATTCACTGGTATCTTCTGCCAATTTTTCAGAGAGTTGATCAGCTTTCAGCAATTCTACAAGCTCACCTAGAGTCAATGCTTGCCTTTCTGGAGCAATATGCCTCAAAAGAGTGTTATGAGTATTGTTTAAAGGAGTGTCAAGAAGCAAATCATCTGGATTTTCAGAGTTTGACAATCCATCAGTGAGAAGTCTAAACATACAAGACTTCTTGGTTTCTTCTAGAGATTTGACCAAATCCTGCTTGCTTTGCCGCTGTTTCAATTGTGCGAGCTTCCTTTCTGTAAATTTAAAGAGAAAACTAATTAATTAATGCTGAATCAGTTACACTAATCACAGAAAAGAAAAATATCACAAATAAAAAACCTTGAAGCCAATAGAACTGAAATTGAAAATTAAAAAACCATGATGATAAAAGACAAGGGAAAAAAATTCATTAATTGAAACTTAAAAAGCAAGAACAAGTATCTTTATATTCACTTCATTACTTCTATTCACTTGCTTACAAATTTCTAACATTTTTGAATTTTTTTTTTCACTCTGATAAAAAATTCTTTCATTTTAAATTTCATGACTTTATACAGGTTACTAGTGTTGCAAAAAATGACGACTTAATATTTATGATTTCAGGGTTTATTGATACATACAGACTTTTGTTATGGTGACTGTTTCTTAATAAGATGGTTTTAAATCAATCATTTTATGTACTGATATACACAATTGAAATGAGTTTTTGTAAACAATTTTTAACTAGTGAAATAGATGCAATTAAAAAGGTCCATGTGCAAGGTCACATTGTTGTGCTGAGATATAGTTTATTAATAAACAATTTGTCTTAAGTCGACGAGTTGCGCGTTTTATTTAATAAATTTGAAAGAGTATTCAAAATCTGAATAACAAAAATACCCATTCACGTAATGTATACAGTACTGTATCGTTTATCTTTACGACTGACGTAACGTGTTATCGTTGACGTAATCCTGATCACTGACATTCTGCGAAAGCGTTGAAAGAAAACTTCTATCTTCGAGCTCAAAGGTACATAATATATTCAATTCCGACCGGATAGTTTAAAATTAGCTAACTTCAAATTTATTTCGATCTCCTGTCTTTGTAGTTTCTACTGTGCTTTTGCACAATATCTGAAATTTGAGTCATTAGAAAACTCATCAATAAGTTTTGTCACACAACTATTTCTTAGAATTCAAATTCCTTGTAACGATACTAGTAATCATTACACAAAATTAATATTTATATATTAACATGTGGTTATTCTCAAATATTACCCAATGTTGCTAGATACTCCTGACTATCAGGTAACTTCAAACCGGGGGAGAAGTCATCTTCAAATGATTTCATATTAGAACTATTTTCATTGCCGGCCGAAAGCCAGGGATCCATATTACTCGCAGCCATCGTATCCAATGTAGCCTGACAGATATCACGTGTACACGTCTCTCTCGTCTCTCTCAGGTACAGCTCAGATATCACAGCATATCACAGATACCACCACCGACTGACCACCGATCACTATACTACAGAACTAAAGAAGCACTAACCTTTCAGTAACCAACTGCACAGGAGTGTTTCTGATAAAGGTCACGGAGCAACTAGCCTTCTCTCGTGAGCAGCAGCACCTCTTTCCATCGGAAACCGACAGCCATTCGGTTACTGTCGGGAGTTCTCGGCTATGGTAGCGGATACTCTTTAGAGAGGTACAATAATTTACTTCTTTAGCAGGCTTTTTATGAGGGAATTATGTTGAAGTATTAAGGAACGAGTTATTTTAAAATATGTGCCCGAAAGCAATGTCATTTCACTGGTCACTAGATCCAAATAAGTAAAGCATCAGGGCCACAGAGAGGATTTAGGGGGGCTGGGGCTGATTTTGAATTTCACCCCCGCCCCCTCACTCCTTCCAGGACTGTGGAACATGGACGCCTTCCTTGCACTCAGCTTGCACTTCACTTGGACGCCTTTCTTGCACGAACATATGGGTACGAAAATATCTCGATAATTTTTTTGAACACACACTTACTAGCTACCATACATATAAACTCGTTAAATTAATATCTTACAACAAACAAGCAAGTCTAAATTTTCTTCGTTAGCTTTATTTAACTTTAATTCGTAGTCAATTGTTGATTGAGTTCTGTCGATTATATCACGTTGTTATCCGGCATAGTTCTAAGCGCATTGCAAACTTTATCTATTCATCGTTGCATTCATTGTTCATACGTTCCTCTCGCTGTTGCACATTTGTCCTTCGAATGCTTTCTACGAACTCAAGCGAACGCGTCATGCATCTGCACCTATCTTTAAACAGCATAACATAGAGCTATGATGACTCATCACCAGGGCCCGGTTTTGATAACATTTCATCTTATTTTCCTTGTGCAGTATGCATTGCTCTTAAGTATTAAAATCCTGAACACGAAACTCTGGTTACAAAATACTAATTTTATTGGGCATGTTTTCGTCATACTGTCTGCTGTTTAAGTTTTTCAATTATTACGTCATTCTTTGGTAATTTTTGTTCTTGCGTTTTACTCCCTTTTCTAGCTCCTCTCAATCTTTTTTGCAAGAAATTAGATTAACTAAAATTATTAAATTATTCAACATTTATTTTTAATGCATTACATAATATTAATTTTAAATACATAAAAACATAAATATTAATACATTAATTTTAACGAAATAATTGGATATTTCATCAGCGGGTCGAAAATGTGCGTGTTGAGAGCCGCTTTCTTACGTACAACGCAGCAAAAGCAATTCTCCTATTTCCACTGGTGTCTGTGGTAGCAAAAAAAGGCCCCTCGACAAAGTGCAAGTTGAAAGACAAGCGTTTGATCCGTTATTTTCATTGCTACAGATTTAGTTATGTACAGATTTCCTGAGAGGAAAGTTTGGTGTTTAGTTCAGTGCTCATAGCTTCTTCATTCAGTCATGACTCAAATAAAGCCATATAAATCTAGTCATTTAAGACTAACTGTATCTGAATTTGGAGATGATGTTTTCTCTACGGACGGTGAAGTGTTATTTTGTAAGACGTGCGAAACAAAGATATCAGCCACAAGAAAATTCTCTGTTCGGCAACATGTGGGTCGGGATAAGCATGTACGGGCAGTGGAACTCGCAAGTAGGAAGAAATCCACGCAATTTTTACTGCAACAAAGTGTATCCATGAAGGAGAATAAATCGTCAGATTTGTACAGAGACTTTTGTGAAGCTTTAGTTTCTGCAAACATCCCATTTTGAACATTGAACAATGCTAAATTGAAGAGTTTTCTGGAACTACAATTCGGACGTCCTATCCCAGACGAATCAACTCTTCGGAAGAACTGCCTGTCATGTTACCACCAGGGCCTGATTTGAATTTTGGGCGCCCCTAGGCCCAAGAGGTTTTGCCGCCCCTTTTCGAACCATTCCGGGG
>NNCF01131790.1:52139-64205 GCA_002313205.1 Laupala kohalensis | reverse complement strand
TAATTTTTTTTTCAGCGTGCGCCCCTAGGTCCCGTGCGCCTAGTGGGGCTGGTAGTAAATCCAGCGCTGCTTACGACTCTTCCAACCGGACACACTGAACGCATCATGACATTAAGACTTCGGTTAAATGGCAACCAGCATGACACAGTAATCAGTGCATATGCACCCTCATTAGACTCTGAAGACGACATCAAAGAAACATTCTATTCTAATCTGGATGCCATCCTATCAAACATCATTCACCAAGACAAAATCATTTTCCTTGGTGATTTTAATGCCAGAGTGGGTAAGGACCTCAAAGTGTGGAATGGAGTCATTCGCAAGGAGGGAGTTGACAGTGAAAACTCCAATGGTGTTAGGCTTCTCTCAAAATGTGCTGAACATGGATTAATATTCACCAACACCATCTTTCGCCAAAAGAATTGCTTCAAAACATCATGGCAGCATCCTAGATCAAAACACTGGCATCTCATTGACTACATAATCGTCCGCAAGAAATATCTAAGGGATGTTCATATCACCAAAGCTATGACTGGAGCTGATGACTGTTGGACAGATCACCGACTTATTAGATTAGTTATGTATTTGTCACTATCCACTCAGAGGAGGAAACAAGAGAAGAGTTTCAGGCGTAATTTTGGTAATTCAGATAATACCTTAAAATACAGAGAACTGCTTCATTAAACACTGCCGAAGGAATACCATCCCGATATAACACAACACTGGGAGAGCCTGAAGACCACTATTCAGGATGTTTGTAAAGAAACGCTGGGGTATAAAACTAGGAAAGCGTTGATCTCAGAGAAGAGAAAAGTCCTTCAAATACGGCGAAATGACATGAACTCTCGTTCTAAGAAAGATTCCTTTTGTCTTGCCAAAGCAAATATTCAAAAAAGACCCGTGAGCTTAAGAATGCATGGTGGACAAACAAAGCAAAAGAGTTGCAATATCTTGCAGAGAAAGATTAGCGACAGTTCTTCCAAGCAACAAAAGCAATTTATGGTCTTACCACCTTTAGTAGGAATCCTCTTTAGTAGCTCCTGGACCAGCGACAGGAGTACCCTCCTAAAAGATCAAGACTCCATCGTGGAAAGATGGAAGGAGCATTTTGAAGACCTCTTAAATCAGGAATCAAGTATTGCTGAACAAGTGTTTGATATAATTAAGCAATTATCCATTAAGGAAGAACTTGGCTTTCTGTCAACATTAGATGAAGTTGCACATGCTGTCAATCTAGCAAAGCGACGCAAGGCCACTGGTCCTGATGGCATACCTGCGGGAGCTCTCAAAGAAGGAGGTGAGGAACTCATGAGTCACATACATGAGCTGATTGTCAAGATCTGTAACACTGAAGAAATGCATCCTGACTTCAGAAATAGTGTAATAGTTCCCATATTTAAGAAGGGGGATCGAACAATCCGCAATAACTATCGGGGAATATCGTCGTCGTGTCTAGGTAAACTTGTTGCTCGAATCTTGGCGAATCGTGTACTATCCTTGGTGGAAGAAATCCTTCCAGAGAGTCAGCGTGACTTTAGGCATTCCAGGGGAACCACAGATATTATATTCACAGCCCGTCAGCTTTAGGAGAAATGCAGAGAACAAAATAGACCTCTTTATATAGCCTTTATTGATATTTCTAAGTCATCTGACTCCGTAAACCGTGAAGCCTTGGGGAAGATATTGGCTCTGTATGGTTTTCCACATAAATTTATTACCATCTTGAGACTATTCTACACGGATATGACGGCAGCTGTCATTGCTAATAACTCTGTTGGAGAGCCATTCTATATCAACACCGATGTTAAGCAAGGCATTGTGATTGCTCCTATATTGTTTTCCTTGTATGTTGCTGCTGTCACGCAGCTTGTGAAAGATGATCTTCCTCCAGGATTACAGATAACTTACAGGATGAATGGAAAACTTTTAGTTTGAGCCGTCTGAAGGCAAAGACTCGAATATTTTTCTACGACGACAATGCAGTTGTAGTTCAGTCAGAGGAAGAACTTAGGATCATTCTCAATGTTTTTTCATTGCATACAAAAAGATTGGTCTCAAAATGAATACACGTAAAACCCAGATCCTCCACCAACCAGCTCCTGGGGAAGCTCTTAAAGAGATCTATGTCAGCATCGATGGAGTTAACCTCCAACTAGTTAACTCTTTCCCTTACCTTGACAGCACCCTCTCATCAAGCGTAAATATAGATTTGGAAATCCAATACAGAATTATCCTTTGCTAGAATAAGTTCTCGAGATTATGACAATCGTGATGTCAATGTTGCTACAGAGATCCTAGTTTATAATTCAGTGGTGATTCCCACCTTACTCTATGGATCTGAATCCTGGACCTGCTACAGACGACATCTTAAAAAGCTGGAACAATATCACCAGCGATGCTTGAGGAAAATTCTGCGTATAACATTGCAAGACAGACGCACAAATATCAGCGTCCTTGAAGAAGCTCAAACCACCAGTATAGAAGCCATGGTTTTAAGACGCCAGTTACGTTGGACAGGACACGTTCGCATGCCCAATAATAGAATTCCCAAGCAAGTGTTTTACTCTGAACTATCAGTGCGCAATCGATATGTGGGAGGTCAAGGGAAGCGAGTTAAGGATGTAATCAAGGCTAACATGAAGATGTGTCATATTGATGTCAACAACTGGGAGATTTCAACCCTCAACCGTTCATCCTGGAGGTCACTAGTCTATCATCACACGCAACCCTTCGAAGAAAACCGACGACGAACAGCGAATGATAAGAGGCAGCGTAGAAAAGAAACAGAAGTGATGAGAAGAAATGGAAGGGTTGCGGCTGCTCCATATGGGACTACCTGTTACAACTGTGGCAAATGGTGTGCGCTTCCCGCATTGGATTTTAGTATAGTCTCCTCCCGACTCACAGATGAAGAGGCACTTTTGTTTGGAAGACCAACCTACTCGATCACGAGTGTTTGCTTCGATTGATCGATTGAAGAAGATTCGCACTGCCACCGATTTAGCTCATTTCAAGAGTGCTCCAGTTGTATCAGCGGATGTGGAAAGGAGTTTCTCACAGAACAAAAAAACGTGCTCTTCCAACAACAGGCGTTCGCTAACTTTCGAGAACCTGCGAATTCTGCTGGTTATCTACTGCAATAATTCTGAATAAGGCAGACTTTTATATACGTTCATCTTCCTAAACCATACAAATTGGCGAGTTTAAATTAATATTAATTTTTAATTTCAGTTCTAACGTTTCAGCAGCAAGTATTGTGCTGTACTCTCACACTCTGCAATAAAGGGGAAAAAATTTAAAGTCATTTTTATTAGATGATTTTACTGATTTTTTAGATCATTTTATTGATCGTTTTCTATATATCTTTAGGTCATCAAAATCCGGGCCCTGCTCGTCACCAAATACTCAGTGGCGTACGCAAGAAAGATCTTGGAGGGGGCTAGAACCTCCGACTAATGTAATAGAGCTGAAGTTTGGCACTCTATTTATATATTAGCCCACTATTTTCAAACATATAGTCAATAATATAGTAGCTATGTCAGAAAATGGTTAAATTTATTAATAGACCAATTACTTTCTCTACTTTTAATGAATTATTTGTCTTAAAAAATGTATTCGAATTTTGAGGGGGCTTGAGTTTCCCTAGCTTCCCCTATTTGCCGCAACGCCGTTCCGGCGCTAGTTTTTTTACGTTTCTTTTTACAAAAGAGTTTATTTTAAACGCCGTTAGAAGGAAAAGAATTTGAAATGCAAATTTCAAGTTGAATGCAGCAAGAGACCTGGGCTACGCGTCAGAGAAATGAGGTTGTTTCTCTTTCAAAACCATTTAATAATAAATTTATAATAATAAATTTATTGTTAAAAAACAGTACAAACTGCGTATAACCACGTGGAGGACAATAAACTAATTTACTCTCCGGAAGCAAGCAAGGGACCATCCCATCAATTCCGATCAAGGGCCCTAAGGCAGAGGCGGATTCAAAAATTTCAGCAAAAGTTCCTAGATAAGATAAAAAGTTAGCTGCGAGTTATAATACATATATAATGTCAATATGTTTGTAATTTAACGCAAATATGTTTGTAAATTTACATGTACAAGTTATTATCGAACTATAGATTATTCTGAGTATAGTGTTTAAAAATCATAAGAGTTGAAAAAACACTAAATTCACGATTTATTGTTACAATAAACACGCCCCTAGACAAAGCCTAGAGAACCTGTATAAGAAATCCGCCTCTACCCGAAGGAAAAACGGAGAAAAACCCGGGCCAGGATGGGGCTACAGAATTAATGTACACAACCGTGCCAAAGTTGAGTACACATAAAACTAAATTAATATGAGCCATACGGCAACACAATCATGCAAGAAAATAGTTTTTGAAATTGTTATAAGTTATTTAAAAAGTGCTACAGCAATGGCGTGATAAAGTACAAGACGAATTTAACTTTTATTAAAATCAATAAATTCTTTTACAGTGTAGAAGCACTGGTGCAGGAGGTAGTTTTTAACCGCGGATTTGAAGATATTCAATTTCATAATGTCTTTTATATTCTTGGGCAGGGAATTATATAGAACGATTCCCGAATGATAAGGTCCTTTTTGGCAAAGAGTGGTTGACACTCTAGGGCGATGAATATTATTACTATTGCGAGTATTGTGTTCGTGAACGAGACTGTTTCGTATAAAGCAAGGGTGGCACTTCAGTAATTCGGTCTTAACAAACACGACCGTTTCATAAATATAAATGCAGGGAAGTGTTAAGATATTTAATTCCTTGAATAAAGGTTTACAAGAGTTTCGGGGGTGAGATTTACAAATTATCCGAACTATCCTCTTCTGAATTCTGAAAGTTTGAATACTCTGACCGGAATTACCCCAGAAGGTAATGCCGTAACGTAAATGGGAGTAAACGTTTGCAAAATATACGCAACGGGAAATACGTGGACTAACTGCGTTAACTAAGATTCGGAATGCGTAACACAATTTGCTTAATTGGGAATTAAGATTGTCAATGTGACAATTCCATTTGAGGTTGTCTTGAATATGGAGACCTAAGAATTTTGTATTCGTAACAGTTTTTAATTGTGTTCCGTTTAAAGAAAGAGAAACCTGGGATAAAGATTTTGTGATACTATTGTGAAATGAGATAGACACTGTTTTGTCAGTGTTTACAATGAGACGATTTGCATGGAACCAAGCCGAGAGGTTAGACAAAACGTTTTGAGCGTTGGCGTGTTTACATAGTAAATTAGTGTCATCAGCAAAAAGAACCATTTTGCAATCTGATGTGGATGAAGACATGTCGTTCACATACAATAAAAAGAGTATAGGGCCGAGAATTGATTCTTGGGGTACTCCGCAAGTAAGTGGCTTTGTTTCTGAAAGAACGCTGAAGTATTTTATTTTTAGTATAGGATATTTCGACCTGTTGATATCTATCTTTTAAATAAGTAGTTAGCGATTGATGTGGAAGTCCACGAATGCCTAAAGAATGCTTTTGATTTTGGCATATGCGCAGCACGATATTGAGCATTGTATGTTACATTTTCTCATAGCTAAGCATAAAAATGTGCCTTAAAAGAAGTTTTTTGGATTACACTATTATTTAAGCACAGACTATCAACAGGCTTATAAGTATCTAGGCACAATCTAACTTACTCGCGCCTTCTTAGAGTACGAATCCGTTGAAAATCAGAAGTTTCCGATCTTGCCTGCACTTTCGTACTGGAAGACTAGTGCTGCTACCATCACGAAGGTGGTATAAAACGGTCGAATTTCTAGTCATATATCTATGATTAAAAATATGACCGTGCAAAGCACAAGCTTTGATCATAGTTGAACTATAATCATATATCTATGACATAAGTTCTCATTGAGAGAACCTTTGATCATAGACATGACATAGAAATACGATCTTGTATTACCGGGCTAACGAGATAATGTCAAAGACAAAATACATCGCGAAGAAACAATTGAATGGTTTCGACTTGATCTGTTTTACTTATCGAAAGCTTTTGCTGCTGAACTAACAAAGAATAAACAAGAGGCAAAACGTCTGGAACTGCATTGACATGTCACGTCCGCTACACGAAGAAAAACAACTGAATTACATCTACGCAACAGAGCACTCTCAATTACGTCATCTCCCCATCACTTCGCTACAAACTTGAGGGGAAATTGAGCGCTTTACTTGTAACCAAGACTTACTCAGTCGGACTAATTGCGTCCAGTTATTTTGTTTTATCCAACCGGTTCCTGCTTATTTCCCCTCACATCGTTTAGTTCCTCAGCCCCGAAGGCAGTGATTCGTATACAAGGCCATAGAAAATGCCCTATACTCTCCTGTGGATCAAGCTCTGCCTCCTTTTCGAAGATGATTTCAGTATAAGGTTTTCGTAGATCGCAAGTCATGTCTGCGACGATATTTTTTTCAATTATGTTCAACTAATTAGCAGGTTGTTCAAGAAAAAATCACATTTTATTTTACGAAGCTTGTAGTTCTCACTTAGTATCCTTGCAAAAAAACGTTGAATTACTGTTTAAAAATTTAACGGACAATATTGATAGAAAAGAACCTTTCTCCATTTCAGATAAGAAGAAGTATAAAAATGAAAGATAATGTAATAGAAAATATGGAGAAAGTAATTGCAGCAGTTATACCTCGGGCATCGTCGTTAATCACTCCGTAAGCGGCAAAATCCGAAACCCGACAAAAAGCTAGACAATTATTTCTATATGAATGGATCCAATTAGTTGTTTCAAGACCTTCCAAAATATATAACAAAAACCATTCTTAAGAGAATTAATTCGGAGTTTATTTAAAAAATAATATATTAATCCCTACTAATATATAAATTCGTAACGCAACAATGCGTGTTCTGTCTTCTGTCTGCTCACGGCTAAACCACTGAACCGGTCGTCATGCAATTTGGCAACGAGATAGTTCAAATGTTCAGGAAGAACATACGCTAACGTTTATTATAAAATGTGTGATAAGAATGATAGAAACGGTTTCTGACAATAAATGTCGATAAAATTGGGGAAAAGGAGAGTTATATTTTATTACACTGCCTAAATGGTTTGAGATAGGTGACAATTATGAATGGCAATAGTGTTTAGCTTTAAAAGTTCTACAAAAAAGTACGGGATAGCATGTGTCTATCTACAAAAAATAACGTAAATTATCGATAAATCGTTATTAAAAATTCAAGTGGTAAAACACTGCAATTCAAGAGAGTGATTTTAATCGTGAGATTTCGACAAATAGTTTAGATTTTACAAGAATTTTAATGAAATGTTGCACTCTGCGTCATAACGACGCAAGTGAAAACTCAACCGGCGCGATTCCCGCGAGGTGATGTAGTCAAGTATATAGTCAAGTTTCGTATTAAATTATCCCATCCTGACCCGGATTTTTCTCCGGTTTTCCTTCGGGTAGAGGCCGATTTCTTATACAGGTTCATAGGCTTTGTCTAGGAGCGTGTTTATTGAAGCAAGAAATCGTGNCTCTTATGATTTTTAAACACTATACTCAGAATAATCTATAGTTCGATAATAACTTGTACATGTAAATTTACAAACATATTTGCGTTAAATTACAAACATATTGACATTATATATGTATTATAACTCGCAGTTAACTTTTTATCTTGTCTAGGAACTTTTGCTGAAATTTTTCAATCCGCCTCTGATCGGAATTGATGGAATACGTTCGTTGCTTGCTTCCGGAGAGTAAATTAGTTTATTGTCCTCCACGTGGTCATACGCAGTTTGTACTGCTTTTTTGACAACAAATTTATTTATTTCCATTTGTTTTATTATGAATTTGAAAAATTAGGATGCTGTACATGTTTAAAAAAACCGCTATGTAAAAGTATTTTGATCTTACAATATATATATAGATTTTATTTTTTCGTAAGCAAAAGAAGATGAGTCTCAGAAAAATCCCGGGGCAACGCCGGGTATTCAACTCCAGTATAATGAAATTATCAACCCCTTAGGCATCAAGCGGCACTATCAAGGTTTACTTCGACTTCGGCACCTGCTCCACAGTCATTGGAACCATGTCGCACCGGAAAACTGTATTTCGCGCACCTCTTTTAAGATTTCCCCCAAAAGAAAGTGACATTATTAAAGTCCAAAGTTTGCAAACATTGTTTTCCGAAAATAAGCAGAGTGTTTTCCCGGACATTCTGTAGAAATCCGACGCAATCTACAAAAAGACAAATTTCTTCGCGAAACAAGAGCACGGATACGGAAGAAACGAACGATAACCGAAGTGAAGAAAATGAAGGTCCAATTGACATCATCAACCCTTTCTTAACTCACTTTGGACTTTGGGAGTCGAGGTGGGTGGCGCAGTGGGCAGCACACCTGCGGCCACAGCAAGAGATTCCGAGTTTCAGTTCCGGTCCGCTTCAATTTTCACGCATCCTCAACACTGTTGTAGTATGTGACTACTGTAGTATTTTGCAGCGTTAAGATTTCGAACAGTTGGAATGACGTTATTGAAAATAAAATAGCGAAAGAGTGAACAGCGCGTGAAGTTGCGCGACAAGTGTCGTTCTTTCTACGTCCAGTTATCGAATGGAACGTGATTTCTCCATCGTCCTTGAGTTCACGCTACCGGGACACTCCGGCACCTTTCTATACTTCCAGACTGCGTATAGAATAGATCGTTTCACTAAAAATTCCTTTAGTTCGGGGAGTTTCGGCAAGATTCCTACAATTGTTTGCTGAAGACGAGTAGGAGACTTTGGATGATGATGCACAAGAATAGTGACTAAAGGCCGTGTTAGCATATGCAGAATTAAATCACAAAAATATCTGAGATCGGCAATAATTAATAGAGAAACGTTCTTATTATTATTTCAACTTAAAAAAAAAAACAGGCTTCGAATGAAATAATAAATATTATAATTGATGGTGGAATACATTGCGTCTTATGGAGAAAACACTTCTTTTTTTTAAAAAAAAAGACCAACTTTGAAATCACGAAAGTGCTGAAAAATAACTTTGATTTGAAGTAAATTTTCCTTTGTAATATTTTTTACATCCCTTTTTGATATATAGGTCACCGGACATTTGAGAAAGATATTTTACTTTTTCGACGTGATGTGGACAAATTACAAACCCGCGGGGCTCCGCTTCCATGTTTCTTCTGCACTTCGAACGAGTGAAGCGAGTACTTTCTAGCATTGTTTGTCCTGTAGTGTTAACTGATAGATGCAAATTAAATCATGTTTTTTCTTCATCATTGTTCATATTGTTGTGTTTTGAGGTAATTATAATAAAAATAAAGAAAGCTAAAACATTTCAGTGTATTGACGAAATTGGAGTTCTGGTCCCATCAGAGACAAATGACTATGACTCAAGACAAACGAGTACTGTGCAATATTAATGACAATGGAATTTATTGGTATGGGATTAATACCTGTGGTTGCTGGGGAGTGCGATGTACAAACTTGTTGATTGGAGGCAGAACAAATATATTCGGAGAGGTAGGATGTATTGTTTAATACGAAAATTTAATGACCTGTGTAATCGAGGAATAATATTATTGTTAAAGAGAATACGTAATGGTCAGAGGGCTCTAATGACCTTGCCGTTGACGCGCCCTAAAGCCCCCCCCCCAAAAAAAAAATAATTGTCAGAAAAATAATTCGTGAGTAATAATTGGAGTGCGAATTAGAAAAGTCGTATAAGATAATTACGATCCCATGAGCACTGATATTATTCAGAGAATGGAATAATTGTAAGTTGCTATTGAAGACAATTGTGGTATTCGTCCTTTAAAGTAGAATGATATCACATTTGTCGAGAGATATTCACAGAGCAACTTACGAAGGGCCTTCTCCAGAACTCCGAACGAATGTGTAATTTTTTCCTTATTTCTAAGAAAATCATCTTATTTTGGGTAGGGGACTAAAATATTTCGATAAATTTCGAATCTCGGCATGATGCGGCAAGCGACAGCAGCAACTCTCTTCTCTACAACAAAGGTAGTACGCCATTTATTTGTGGATACGACCCATTGTTTCCGAACAAATCATTAGAGGAAGTGAAACAAAGGATTAGAAGAAATGTTTTCCTCCCGCGTGGAGCGACGTCTTCGAGAAGCGTCTCGTCTTCGGATAGAGAAAGCCACTTCCATGTAACTCAAAGTATTTTACTTTTGAGTACTACAAGCATATTCCTATAGTGCCTTATTTTACATACGTTTCAGTAAGTTATTTTATTTAAGTTTGTTTAAAAATAGAGCATCTCACTTATATTCACTATTTTATAATGGATAGTTGGCAGCATATAGATTGGTATATGATCAATAAATTGAATATATTTTTAGTATAGTATCACCAATCTTTATTATTAACAGTTAAAGTGAAAAATGTTTCGCTGACGTAGTCAGCATCTTCAGGCTAAGAAAACAAAACAAAACAAAATATTCATGTATATAAACACGTTTAATTATTTCTGTGTATTATTCTTTCAATTATTATTCTTATTATGATATTTATATTATTATTATCAAGTTTGCTTTGTTTTGTATTCTTAGCCTGCAGATGCTGACTTCGTCAGCGAAATAGCTTTCGCTTTAACTATTAGTAATAAAGATTGGTGATACTATACCAAAAAAATATTTTCAATTTTTTCTACTCCACTAACTTTTTTCCCCAAAACTTATATTGCTAATATTCATTATGAGATATTCCTTTAGACACGAAATGATTATGCTTCGAGTTTAATTCTTTAACACAGTTAATATACTTGAATTTCGAACATCAGTTTTGTTTTATGTTGATCTTCCAGTTTTTAATACAATCTGAGATATATTAATGAACGGTAGCTTAGATCTTATTTCCCACATTTGCAGCTAATATTTCTCACGTAGGTCTATTCATTAATTTCACTAAACATAGAAATTGCTTGAACAACTAAAGCGCGGAAGGATATTTTCGTAAAGTAAATACACTTTCATTTGTTATTTCATTTTCTTCGTCAGTGGTCCTCTCCCCCTTAGTCTCTCCCATTCAGCTTGAAAATAAAAATAAACACTTAATGCCCATTTGTCTCTTTAATAGGGTTAATTAATATTTCAACTTATTTCCTCTAGTATCACATTTAATTAGTAATACAACTCGTGAGAATTTCGTTACGACATTGCGTGTAGAAATACGACCACCGAAAGTCCGTTTGAGGCCATGCGAGACGTGATTTCAAATAAAGATTTGCAAAGGTTTGTCGTACTGCGAGAGCACCTGCAATGGCGAGGAACACGAATCACGGAGCATTAATACGAATATGGAGTACACAAATCCAGATACGCTAAATGCAGATCGTGTAGTAGGGGAAGGCACTGAAGACTGTAGACATAAATAAGACTAAATAAGAGTTTTCTGCGCCGGAAGTATTGATATTTTTGACGTGTGACTTTAGTTACTTCTTGGCGTCGTTGTGCAATCTACCGAGTGGTTATAATTAAAGTTACACTGTTTAGACCTACATATGAGCATAACACGTTATGTTTCTGCAATCGATCGACAAACACTAAGTGCTACTGTTGAATACGCTTTGAATATTTGACTGTCGCGAATGGAACAAATGCGTATTGAACAAATGTGTGAGTAATAAAGATTTGTGATTCCAGTTTCTGTGTTCTTGGTCTTTTATATGCTCTCTTCTCACCTGGTGGTCGAAATTTGACTTATTACTTTTCATTGCAGATTTTTCCCCATGGTCCATGTAACCAAGTTTCAACGAAATACGTCCATCAGAACGGGCTCTACGTGGGTCTGAACAGGGTAACCTTAATTATAACCACCCGGGATATTGATCTCAATATCAATGACAATTTAAAAAGGATTTTTGCGTACAAATCACAAAATTTATGCTAGCAAATATATGGGTTCTCCGCTAGTACTGAATATACATCTTGCGTAAAAATGCCTTGGAAGTGGTTTTTACTAACATATGGAAGTGTTAGGACATATGGAAGTGAGGGTCATGGCGAGCTGGAAACCGTTCGCTCCAAAGAGACGCACTGTGTGAGAGCCAAGGACTCACA
>NNCF01131790.1:41937-52008 GCA_002313205.1 Laupala kohalensis | reverse complement strand
CACTAATATTTTTAAGAAACCGTTTCGGCTTTCGCCTTCGTCAGTCATGTATAAATGTTTCTTTCTCTGTTTTCATTATCTCTTAAATTTTGAATTACTAGAAGACTAGAAGACATTGTCGTCTCAAAATTTTACAAATGAAGACATTTAAATTCGGCTATTTTATTAATGAAAAACGTCTTAAATTAACCTAGAATAGAAATATGACAATCCGAAAAAATGGCACTTTACATCTCCAAACTAAGGCAGAATATGAGAACGCATTTTTTTACAACCACACAATTTAATGCTCTATTCTCGTATTTGTCACTCTAATCATTCTGGTTTATAGAGCCTTTTTTATTAGCAGAATAAGATTTCCGAAAAAGGACATTTTGCTAACATTAACCCAGAAGAATGCAAATTTTCTCGACGACTGAATTAGAGGTAAATTCGGGAATGCTGTATTACATTGCGCGGTTGTCAGAAAGAACATTCTGTCATATTTTTATGTTCACTCTCCAGTTCGCATCCCATGGGTCTTGAACGAAAGCTCGGTCTCGAGAAGCTGGAAGTCGGTTACTTCTATGTCTGTCCCTCTCTCTCGCACACGCTTACCCACGCGATCTCACGGATGGAATTACAGCCTCGTCAAGCGCCGAGCAGAGCGACATCGATCGATCGATCGATCCACGTGGAGATGACAACATCGGACTCGTGTTTCAGAACACGGTCAACGACCGTCTGACACCTCCACTATTATAGACAATGTTTTTTAACTTAAATCTATAAACCTTCTTCGACCATCATGATTCTTGCAAGACAATAAACAAAATTGTGAAACATAAATATTGATTATTGTTAGAATAAATAAATTACCAAAAAGTAACATCTTTCCTCTCGATGATATTAAACCTGGCATTTTATTAATTTGTGTTTCATCTTATTTTATTTGATTGGATCACCTCGTTTCATCCAGAGCTTAATTCTGAACCCCATGGGGCGCATCACCCCGTCAAAATCAGCCATGCGACTCACTTCCATTCACTCTTTGGGGTATTGTCCCATCTAGGCTTCAGCGATTCGTATCTTCCGTGGATAAACAACTATGTTTCGGTGTGATTTACAATCCAATACTAACTCGGTGTGCTTTCCTAGTTCTAACGTGCTATAATGCGCCGGATATAAATAAAATTATGATTGTGCACAAATATGAGTGAAGAGCAGTTTTTATTATAATTTGGGTATTATTCACGACAGTGGCGTCGTAGATAAGGCGACCGTCAATACAAAATTAACTTTTCTCTTTTATTTAGAGATGTCTACAAAAATCAAAGAAATCACCTAAAAGCTGAAAAAGGACCCAAAAAGCTGGGGTGTACATGATGTGGTTCCATTTTGGGCTTATACAATTTATTCATACTTGGCGTGCGCTTAAATCTAACATCATCCGGTCAAATTTTTCCAGAGAAAGCGCCTTCGAGTCCATTAAACACATGTCCTCCTCCTCCTCCCCCTCCCCCCCCACTCCCCAGTATGTTTTCGTCGATGCAAAGATCGAGTAGATGTGACGATGATGAGGGGACATATGAACTTCTTTTGGGTTTGTCCCCGCCACCAACCCTGCAGTTCTAAAGGGAATAAGCCGTAGCAAAAAGTCTGTAACTTGGTCAACTTTACGGAACGATTACACAATAAACGCGCCTTGACATCCAGAAGTGAATATGCAGTGTCTTTTCTACAACTAATTGTAAACACAATAATTTAAATTGAGAGCATCTAATGCGCTCGTAAATAGTTTGTGTTTCACTAAATACATCTTCGTGGTCAATTTAATTCTACAATTTCTAGCTTAAGTATGACAAGAAACGAAAGATTCCGCACTATCTAGTATTAAGAAATCCAGGTGTTTTAATTGTAGTAAAATAATAGCGATATCTCATTTTAATATGTTATCTATAAAAACGTAATCATTCCTAACAGAATATAAAAAAGAAACTTGTTAACTGGTTTACTAACCTAACCTCAATTTTATCACTTTTACGTTTTGTATTCTATATTTTGTTTTCTTTTTTATTCGATTCTTTTATATTGATTGTATGCACCAGGGCTATGTACAAGCAATTGTAGTTTAGGTCTTGGTAAAGACGTATAACGAATATATTGCGTCGCCTATACGTTACGGCTTAGCAAATAATAAATCTAAGAAAACGTATGCTTGCGTGAGAGCGCAAGGCGTTCAGACAGCTCCAGAAGGAAGTATCTGCGGTGGCGGAGACTCCGGTACAAAACCGCAACTATTCGAAATAAAGCAAACAGACCCCGAAGCTCTGACCGCAGAAGCCATCGCCTCCTCATCTGGGATGGAATTTAGACACCGTGGACGATGGTCTCCACCACAATGAACCCCATGTTGCCACATGCCTTCATCAGAGGACATTTTTTTCTTTCTTTTTTCAAGAAAATAATTCTACACACAGAAGACTCTAATTTTTTAATCCATATTTGAAACAACCTCATTATATGGATCTTCCTCTTCTTTCTCTTCGATTTCCGCTTGTCCGCGTCATGGAGAGCTCGTACGTTTCATTACACATCACTCTTCATTAAATCTCGTAGTGTACACCTTACCTTAGTAGTTTATTTCTCATAGTGAGTAAACAACTGTGGATCTGTTCTTATTACTTGTCAATACTTCATCGACGCGGTCGCTCCTTTCCCCGTGGTAAAAACGGCAATTCCCTGGTACGCATTCGGCGTTCTCCACTCCTTCATCACACCAGTTTCGTATCTCTACCTTCCGCTCAAGTATTCCATCAAATTCCCATGTCCCGTGATTGTCTCTGAAAGGGCGTTTTTGTCGGTTACAACCATCGTCTATCGCGTTCTGCGTATGTCATATTTGGTATCTTCTTCCACCGCATCTTGCCTCGTCCGTAACATGCGTCCCGCAATAGGATTCTTCTCCGTCTTGCATCTCGTCTGCGTCATTCTTCATTCTGCCTCTCTGTTTCGACCAATGGCATTATTCCTAATATCACCTCTAACCCTTCCATCAGAGGGCTGTTAGAGAAATAGAAAAATGAAGTCCAACGCAAGGAGCTCGAAAATGGGAAAACGTACGAGATGTGGCCGGTCCTTTGTGATTGAAGGGGCAGAGGCAAAGGCAGTCCTTTGCGGACAGAGAGTCTTTTTTTTTTGACAACTAAAATGTCTGAAATTGATATTAATAAATAGAATGATCAGTATTTATTATGATTTCAACTTTAAAAACATACTTCACTCACCATTTAAATGAAATGATTGTTGACGACGAAATTTTTAAATCTTACAGAGAACATATTAATTTCCAAAATACTCCGATTTTCAAACCACGAATTTATGAAAAGTTTAGATTAGTTTGTGGAAAATATGCAGAGTATTATTATTATTTGCGTCACCGGACATATAGCCCCAAATACAATCGTTTTTTTTCTTAATGTTGTTATAAAACAATTAGAACAAAAATAAAGAGAACAAGAGTACTTTTTAGTGGTCTGACTAACATGGAGAGCTAGTCTCACCTTAAATCCGCTGACGCGCGCAGTACCTCCGAAGCGAAACGGAACTAGTTGCAGCTTGTAATCGGATTTAATAAACCCGTATAAAATTAACTTCTACTTGTGAAAGGATGAAATTTAGTTCTACGTGGACTGAGAGCTGTTCAATGGAACTTTTTTCCACGTTATTATCACGTACCAACGTTAGAAAACCTAAGTTCCCAACACTTTGGTGGATCGATACGATTTGTATCGTAAAAACAATTTTCATTTAAATTATGCATAATCACAAGATATTTGATGGTAACTTTTCGTCCCACTTTCAATAAAAACCCACTATCAATGATTTTAAAAAAATATGGTCGTCTTTTGGTCCAAGCACAATTAAATACGCTACATTTTTACACATATGACTTTCACGAGAGAGTTTGGACATTTGCTATTCAAATTAAAGCGCCCATAATTTCTCTTCCGAGTAGGAACAGTTCACCCCCACTCCACGACATTTTGAAACGCTAAATTTTCATTTTTGACCATGCAATTTCATCCAAAATTGCAAATATTAACATGTGATCCGAAAGACAAACCTTTTACTTGGTTTTTCTCTCCGCGAGACGTGAGAAATCAGAATACAGTGGGATTGGTGTACAGAGGGATTGTTAGTACAAAAAGTAAAATTACGCACTAAATTTTTAAATTTATGGATGGGATCGACTGAAAAACATCTCGCAGAACCGTCGTCAAACTTTTACCTCGGGGAGGTGGAGGGGGCAGATTATCTCCTCACGGGATCTTCTCAAAAACTAAGTAATCTATCCTTTTTTAGTTCATCTCTTCGGGTAGTTTGAGTATCTGCTCCAACTCATTGCTTCAACACAAGAACATCGTGCTTCCATTCGGCATGAAAGCGTAGGCACTTAAATAACACACATCCCACGTCATCTTCCTCCTCCGGTTTATAAGAAAGGGGTTCCTGATCCACATGAAAGCGATGTAGGTGTTGCCTGATGCAACTGAGTCGTTCCACAAGACAGAACCGGTGATCGAGGTCTCGAAACGCGAAGGGGTTAGCGTGCTGGCTCACCTCCAAGTCGCTCCGTGTTCGATTCCCGGCGGGGCCACAACAAGATTCGTAGCACTTACACGTGAATGTCCCGGTTCATATAGCTGTGCCTACTGAAAGGCGAACCTTCCTACTACTGCTAGAATCAATTAAAACTCTTATTCGCATTGCAAATTCTACTACACTAATCCCAACATCCCAACATCACGCCTCGGTGTTTTATCCTGTAATTTTTAATGCAATTGATCCGCTTTGTGACAATTTTATTCGGTCGCGTCCTCTGTCAGCGAGAACTCTTGCACGAAAAATTTCCAGAAGTCATTTCCTGCCAAGCTTTGAAGTTCTCTTATTTGATTCATTGATATTTTATCACAAAAAATAAACAAGGCTAAATGAATATAAAACAGATTTAAAAACAAGGATTTATCAATTTCCGAACTAAAAGGAGAAAAATATTATTTCTGATAGTAAAAATTTACAAAAACATTAACAAATACATAATTGATCCAAAATTATAATTTTCAAATTCTTATCTTTTAAATTATCTTCTCTCATAAAACGAATTAAGTTCTTCCAGAATAAAAAGAAAATGACATCATAAATACATCTTCATCTGCTTCATAGTTAAACCAAAATTCGGTAGTTCAATTGTAGAAAATGGTATTTGGAATACCCAAAGCCATTTGATAAGTTAATAGTTAGAACAAGTATTGTCAGGTTCACAATTATTTTTGAATCAAGGAATAATGAGGGTTCCTTACTAAAGAAAAATCAAAATATTTTAAAATATATGATTATGTTCATAGATTAACTTTTACCACGGTGAAGAAAATGTAAATATAGTGTTGCACGTCTAATGAAATAACTCGTATATTTCTTAATATTAAGTTTAGGAGGCGACGGTAGTCTGTAAACCTTTTCCTTGTCCAACCCTGCGGACTACCACCCACATCACCACTGCTTGACCCTCCGCCGCGCAGGTGGAAAAGTTGAATTGTGCGTAAGTTGAATCACGCGTGAGTTGAAATGTGCACAACTCTAAATTTACTCACTATTGCTTGGAACTGATCCCGCAATTGATAAAGAACCGTAATGGACCGTGATATATTTTTTTTGTGCGTCTTTAGGACTCGTCAACGTCAAGATCATTAGAGCCCTTGCAGGTGGGGAAAAGTGCTGTTTCGCACGATAGAGAAGAGCCGTAGTGACTCTTCCCCGTGTGTGGGACTCGCCGAATGTCTCGACCATACCCACTAAAAAACCCTCCTGAATTCAATAAATATCTAAATACTAAGATGAGAGAAAAGAAAAGGAAACAATTATCCAACACATTATATCATAAAAATGAAAAAAATTCTAAAAATTATAATTTTCAAACTACGGAAAGGAAAGATAAGAGGAAAGATGAATGCAAATTTAAACCCTCCCGATAACTTGTGGGAAGAACCCAGATCTACTTATAAAATTCAATACTTCATTAATATCATCCGTTTCATTTCCGATAATTGTTCGTAAATCTGCAGCCAGACCAATTTGTCTCCATATTCTCGTGTATTTTCTGCAATCAGTTAGTAGATGACGCACTGTCAGAGAAGAGCAACACTCCTCACAAACGGGTTCATCATCAAGTAGTAAGAGATACCTATGAGTGAGAGGACAATATCCTATGCGCAGCTGAGTCAGCAGGACCTCCTCGCACCTGACCGACCTACAGGAACTGCTCCATGACTTAACAGAGGATTTGATAAGTCTGAGCTTATTCCTCTCAACAGCCAACCACTCATTGTTCCATTCACTCAGAATCCTTGTCTTGATGGAATTTAGGAGATCTCGTTTTGGAATCGTGAAGAAATTCACGCAATACTTGAGGCATGCCTTTGCGGAAACGTCTGCTTCCTCATTTCCTCTGATTCCCACGTTGTCCAGGTATCCAGCAAAACATTATGTTCTTTCCATCACTTTGGAGCGAGAAAAGCACATCCTGGATGTTCTGGATCAGCTTATCTGCTGGATACATAGTCTGGATTGCTTGAAGGGCACATAGAGAATCAGAGCAAATCAGGAAATGTGATCCGCGGGAGCACTTTGTTGATCGCAGTGCTCTCAATGCTCTCAATATGGCGTAGCACTCAGCGGTGTAAACGCTGCACAGGTCGCCAAGACGGTAGCAACAGGTCTTACGGGGGAACACCACGGAGCAGCCGACACCATCGGTCTGCTTCGACCCGTCACACAGGGATATGGACCCGGAGTTTGTCGAGGATTAGGTGAAAGTATACCCTCAACATCACGGCTAGAGTGTTCTTCTTGTCATGATGCAAAATATCGAAATTAATCTTCGGCTTGTGCAAAGCCCAAGGAGGAGTTTTACTGAAACCTTGATTTAAGACATTAGGTGTGCGAATAATCAAGGTTTCCAAAATTTGTTTACAGCTATATCCAAAAGGTTTGGTTGCTCTCAGTCTGTTGTAGAAGCGTATGGAAGAAGAGGAAGGATGAAATACTGCATTGTGTACCAGATTGTCGGGTAAAGTTAGCACGTGGCAAAAGTGTCGTAGCATGAGGAGTTGCCTCCGGAGGTAAAGAGATGGTTTGCCACTCTCGGCATACAAACTCGGAATGCGACTAGTACGGTAGGCTTCTGTAACTAGTCGGAATCCCGCATGGTGGACACTATCAAACTTCTTTAAATAGCTTGGACGAGCAGAGCTATATAGAACGCAGCCATAATCAAGCCGAGATCTTATGAATGTTCGATAAAACTGGAGCAAGAAGGAGCGATCAGCGCCCCATTCCCTGCTAGTCGGGCACCTCAATAGATACCGAGACTGTAATGTTCTCGCTCTTAGGCCTGTCAGATGTTCAATCCAATCCAGTCTCTGACCAAAGATTAGACCTAACATTTTTAGAGAAGGATAGAATTTTAGAACGTTGTCCCCCAGGGCGAGGTGAGGTTCTGCCAAAAGGCTTGGTCTCCTACTGAAAAGAACACAGCATGCTTTTTCAGCAGAGAAACGAAAGCCAGTCGTATCTGATCAGGGGTATAATCTATTGAGGACGAGTTGGATTTATCACTCCGCACCTGTGACGAACAAAAGATGGCAAAGTCGTCGACAAAAAGAGAGTGTAGGACAGGATTCTTTACAGCGGATATTATGCTGTTTATGACCACTGCAAATAAGGTCGCACTCAGCACTGACGAACACCGTTCTCTTGAAGAAGGAGATCCGAGGTGTCTTTCCCAATTCTGTAGCGGAAGGAACGCTGATCCAAAAAGGACTGTAACACCAGAGGAAGATGTCCTCTAAATCCCCAGGCATACAGTTGTTGTAAAATGCCATGACGCCAAGTAGTATCGTAAGCCTTCTCGATGTCAAAGAATATTCCCATGAGATGATGTCTTCGGACGAAAGCATCTTGAATTGCTGATTCCAGGAGACGTAAGTTGTCCAGGGTGGAATGGAACTTTCTGAAACCGCACTGAGATCGACTCAGCAAGTCATGCCGTTCAAGATACCAGACGAGACGTCGGTTGATAATTCTCTCCAGAGTTTTACCAACACAACTCGTCAAGGCAATGCTTCGATANCTGTCTCTTATACACATCTAGATGTGTATAAGAGACAGCCCTCGGACCATGAAATATTAAAGATATCTAGAAAGTATTCTTTCGATTCGAGACTGAGTTGTCTGAGCATATCATAATGAATGGAATCAGGGCCAGGAGCAGTGTCGTGGTCTGTCGCTAGAGCTGACTCAAGTTCCCACATTGCAAAGGCAGTGTTGTATGGTTCATAGTTGGAGTTTGCTGCAGATGGTAGGTGAGCAAAGTATTCAGCCACGGCTGTTGCCATTTTGTTGTTGTTGCTGAGAACCTGACCCTGAGACCGTGATAGAAACACAGAAAACCAACAATGATAATAAATTTATCGTAAAAAAACCAGTTAAAACTTCATGGAGGGAAATAAACTATCAAAAGAGGGCGACCGTGTTTGTTCGGTTCACCAAGAAGTAGAACGACAAGTCTGGTGAGGAGGAAATGTAGACAAAAAACAGTGACTTAATTAATGAAGAGATGTACGTGTTATGTTATGTGGGATGAAAACGGGAGACGGGACCGGGGTTCGAACCCGGGACCTAGTAAGACTATGTGTATAAATTCGCTTCAACACGAAAGAAAATCGGAGAAAACATCGGACAATTATAGAATGGGACAATTACAGAGATAATGTAACCTGTGCCTGCTGAGTTCGAATATAAGTTAACTGTTGTAAATAATAACATATAGAGCATGCATTAAATTAAATTCGTATTTTGACCAATTAGCATTAAAAATTCTATATCAATCCCAAGATACATTATAAAAGTAAATGACATTATTTTATATTGATTAGAAGCAAAAATATATTTTTACATTATTGTACATTATCTCCAAAGCGCATACTTCTAACGTCAAGCTTTCCATACCACCAGACCACGCGGAAATTGAAGCTCATCTCAAAATAAAATCCTGTAACTCCACCACCTGTGCAAGAGGAAACTTATAACCACGGATTCAATTTAACGATATCTTTAGACCGGAAATTATACGAAACTATTTCTGAATGGAAAAGTCATTTTTTGGCTGAGAGTGCTTTGACATCGTAGAGTGAAGAATTATGTCGAGCGTTTGTGTTCTTAAACAACACTTTCTTGAAGCGAGGGTCACACTTTTGAATAATTTAGACCCACAACAGGCAAACGTTTGATATATGTAGACGCAGGGAATAGTTTGGCGATGTATTTCCCTAAGTCACGGTTTACAGGAATTTTAGGGATAAGATTTACTTGTGATTCGAACTTCCCTTTTCAGCAAGTTTGAATATGTTGCCCCGGAATCAGTCGCACCGTAATAGAAAATGTGATTTGTAAAATATACAGTGTTAAACGCGTGGATTTACAAGTATTTACGACCACTGTTCATTTACCTTCAATTTTATGGTCAAAACGAACAACGAAGCTATATCTTCAGTATTGTATTGCGGACGACGGGTACCAACTGCCAAGTTCACCGCATCGTGGGCTGTGTCTCGTAGCGCGAGTGATAATACAGCAACGGTCGGCCCCCCAGGGGACTTACATCTAGTAAGTACGTGATTGGCGAACACGGGGCCGCGAGCTGAGTCTGGCGTAGCTCCCACTTACTTGTGCCATGCTCCTTCCTTTCTCTTTTCTGACCTCCCTTGGTCACCTCTTGTTCTTTTCGATCCCGACGCTATTAGGGCTAGGGTATCTTTCATTTTCCTCTTCTTCTTTTTTTAAAAACATGTTTTTAGTAAAAGTCATGTGATATGTTGATATTTGTGTTTTGAGTTGTAATGCAGGAGGGTTTTTAGTGGGTATGGCTGAGTCTTTCGGCGAGTCCCACACGCGGGGAGAGTCATGTTGGCTCTCCCTAGTGCGTAACTGCATTTTCCCTACCTGTACAAGTTTTAAGGGCTCTAATGACCT
>NNCF01131790.1:0-41920 GCA_002313205.1 Laupala kohalensis | reverse complement strand
CAACGGTCGGAATCCTCTACTTTATAACGTAGAGAAGGACGGTCCCACCGTTTAGGGTATGCGACACGGTAGTTTCGAATATTCAGCGAACCCAAGCCCGAGAGGTTTCGCTGAAGTCCTCGAATCGTACACCGTCTCCTTGGCGACTTCCCTCCAATAGTTTTCGGTTCGAGTTTCCCACGGCCATCAGGAACCATCACCGATCTGGTTCAGTCGATCCTTTCCTGTTAGTCACCCGCGAGTAACTCCAGATATGGAAACCTTTTCACAAAGCTATTCGGTTTATTGTACCTCGGAGATTACGAAGACCGTTTTGAAGAGCCCGCTCCTAAAATGCCTATTATTGAAATACACAGTCGCGGCGATTAGGAGAGGGAACCGCTTCTCCCCACCCCCCGAACTCTTTTAAGGAAAGAGAAAAATTTCATTTTTACCGTCTAAAACTAGTAAATATAAAATAAATAATTACATCATCATTCTGATGTGGTAATCAACAATTCTTTTCTTTGATTTATTTCATTAATTAAAACATACTTAGTGGAAATATGCAGAAAATATCATGAAAATGGTCAATATTTTCATTGACCCCCCCCACCCACTTTCGATTCCCAACCACCGCCACTGGAAATACACAACCTAATGATTAATAGGTTTACATTTTGAGTCCTTTTGTAAAGCGACACAGAGTTGGATGGCTTAAATTTCACTATGTGGATGGTCAGTGGAATAATTCATTTTTGTTATCAACTGCTATTTTAAATATCTTTTTCTAACATATTGCTAAAAATTTTATCTGCTCTGCAAATAACACACTTCAGATATGACTTCCATATCCTTCAGGAAAGTGTAGTACTGACCTTGCCTTAGCATTGGGACCCATGGGACAAGAGCACGAAAAATCACAAAATTTACAACTAACTTTTTACAAGCTCAATTGAAATTTTCAAATCAGAACTAAAACAATTATATACCAGTGTGAGCTTAGAACAGTATTGTGGACAGTTTTATATCAGACACGTGAGGGTGTAAGCCCTTGCCACCGGTCACAGCCAAAGCTTCAACTCAAACTGTGTAAAATGCATAACAATTCAAAACAATACTTCTGGTCACCGACAATTATTTACAAGAATAATGTAATTATTCTACAATTTATTATCAAGATCCACAGGTTAAAATTAATACAATCGAATAGATATAAATTAGATAAAAGTATCTCCAATAGCAAAGAGAATAATAATTTATTTGTGAACAACAAGTTTGAGAATCTATATTCAGGCTAAAAATATTTCCGGAACATATATACTCAAGAACAGAATCACTAATTTTCCAAACAAAATACACTGTACGTGCATATTACTTTCAGTAAATGAAACAGCTAGATGTTTTCTTCGGTTTTAGAACTTAAAATAAACTTTTTAAACATAAATTTTAACACACATTATTTAAAAATAATTGCATTAAGGACAACTGAAAATAAAATTCTCAATCTTGATTGGATCCTGAAGGACCTGTCGCCAGTACTAATTTCCGTACATGTGGATTCAAACACGTGTGTCTTACGAGGACATAGTGTGTCACCTTGGACAGGTCATTTATTCTAGAAGTGAACTAATTCTAATTATAGAGATGATTAATGATAGTACTCTCAAACACATTTCACATACTGAAACACGTGTTTCAACATAATTCTAACTTATTTGATGATTGGCTGTCATACAAGTACTCATTCGACAAATATCCCCAAAATCAGAGGAAAATAACAAAAATTGAGAGCGAAAATTTATTAATAATACTTTAATCAATTACTTACATTTGTCTGGTAAATAATAAAATTAATTAAAAAGTAATGTATATTTCACCTCAGAGTTGGATTCTAGAGATATTACAAAGGAAGTCGATGAACACTTAATTATATCAAATCTCTCTCAGAAAACAGAGTAGCAAATGCTTCTTAATGACAAAAAGCAATTCCTAGCAAAATTTATTAACAATTATAATCCTGAAAACATTATTTTTAATGTTTCCACATTACATTGGATGTACACATAAATCATAGAAAACAGCAATAATTACACAAATACAAAGAAACTTGGCACATGTTAGATTAAACACATTTCTAACAAACATTTATACAGTATTTACAAAAACAACCCAGATCAACAGTTTATCGCTCTTCCAACTGCTTATCTCTTGCAATTACTGAGTCATCAAACTTGACCATATAAGTTGTTCCTTTGTGCCAGTGCGCAGTAACTTTAGCAGGCTGAAAAAAAAAAATTAAAAATATATTTAAAAAATAACAAACACTGTAGGTACATTATATTCCAATATCCATTTCAAGCCACTATCACTAAAAATGGACACTGCTCAATTGAGGAACAGATTATCTATACTCTGAATAATCTGAAAATTTATTAATAATACTTTCACTCAAAATAGTATGATGTAAAATCCATTACATACAATCTATACACTCATAATTACAACCAGGCCATGATGATTGTAGAGATGAGCATGAGTGCAGCCACCTTAATCCATTCCTTGGGTTCGAGTCAAAGCAACAAAAGAAATAAATCGCTGTGAATTGTGAATTCAATATCTCTGTGAAAACGAGGCTGGTGCCACTAAACAATGAATACTAAAAGAAACGAACTGGCTTAAACTTTATTCTTCGCGCATTGCCAATTAATGTTATGGAGATTGTCATAAAACAATATTGATATGTATTTGTTGTTTGTACATAACATAAATAAATAAATGATTGAAATTTAGAAAAGGTGGGAATAAAACAGTTCTCTGTGACTGCAAAATGTGAATGGCAGATTCTTTTAGTGACAACACGAATATAAGGACCTTAGTGTAAGTATTGATGAAAAGAATTTTCAAAGACAGCTCGCTGAGTTAAAATGTTGCATTTGAGGCAGATATGCTCTAAACGGCTTAGGGTTACAACGCTTCACTCAGTCTCATTTTTCCAGTTAATTCGTTCAAATGTTTCGTCAATGCTAATACTTTTCGTTATCATAATGTGGGACCTCATTCATCTGGACTTCCAGTTTATACAGATTATCTGTATAAAAATTATATTTTTTTAATTTTCAATTTTACTCTACTATTTGAGGAAATTTTTAACATTGTAGATTGCATGTGACATATAATAAGAAAATGTTGATTACATTATACGCTTTGGATTAAATGTTAATTACATTACAGTGTTTGGATTAAATATATTGACTGGTGATACATAATTAAAATTACATGAACCCCATAGGTTTAAGGTGTGATGAGTGTGTATCCATATGTCAGCTGCATTGTGCATCTTTGTTGTGTAATGAATCATCAACTTGGTAATTGTGTTGTATTTTTCCCAATACCTAATTTTTTGTTCATATTATTTTACTCCATTTTTGTTATACAAGTCAAGTACACCATCCGGATTATCCAGATCACTCTCGGTCCCAGTTAGTTCAGATACAGGAGGTTCTACAGTATTTAAAAATTAGAATTAATAAATTAAGTGTAGAGTTATATCTGTATGGTAAATCTTTACTTACAAATCCACAGCCATTTAAAACTGCCTCAATGATGCCAGCTGTGAAAATAGAACAATTCAGGCTTCCTTTGTCTTTAGGCACTGAAATGAAGCGGTTCACCAACGGATCTTTTTCAATAATATAATAAGTTCTTTCATCATCATTAGCATGTTCAAGTTTATCAGCTTCTTTTCCAAATAAATTCTGATAAAGAAAGATAAATCAAAATTATTAAGAATATATTATAGATTAAAGCATTATGATTGAATATGTAGATTTCACTGAAAAAACAACAACAAAAAAACAAAAACAATAACAAACAAATATTGAAGGTTAACAATATGACACATTAACATCAGTACATAAAGACCGATTTCTCAAATAACAATAACATGACAAGTGATATTTATGATATCATTACATCAATTAATTAATACAATATTAAAGGTTTCTATTCCAATACTTTGTTTTTCAAATTAGACAAACATCCTTTTTTAGGAATTTCTTCACCTCATAAATTCACCCTGGAAAAAAAGTATTAAAGACAGGATTATAATATAAAAACATTTTATAGTCATCGATTAACTTGGTAGTTATGAGGACTGAAAAATCTTATGCTGAGTCAATAGCATTCAATGAAAAAAAAAGAAGTTATATTATTACAATACATTTGTTATAAACTGTTTACGACTATCAGGGGGCAATGACCCAATTGTGAAGGTTTTAGTAGAAGAATGAACAAACACTCACTCTTAGATATTCAAACTCATTTTGTTCTACTATGGCAAACTTGCATCTTTTTATTACAGATTTTTATTAAGATATATAATTTTAGAGGGAAGATCATCCAAAAACTGCCTTTTTAATGAGTACCTCTAGTGCAAAAATATTTTTTAACAAATAGAGCATCAAAAGTCAAAATCTACATAAAGAATGAATAGTAGTTGTTTCATAATGAAATAAGGATCACATTGGGGGGGGAATGCACACTCCTCAAATTAGAAAATATATATTAAATTAGCATAGGAATATAAACTTGTATTTATAATAAATAACTTAGGATATGTGTATTGTTTCTTTAAGTGGTTTATAGCTTACAAACCTAGTTTTCCACCATCATACTTTCAAAATATTTCCACACCATTCAGAGTGTGCAAAACCTCCAAAATAAAATTCTGGATAAGTCCCTTGATACAACTATAAAAAGTAATGCATAAACATAATAATAAAAGAACAGTATCTCATTCAGTCAAACTCACCTTCCACATAGTTGACTTGACAAATAGGAGCATATTAAGAAGCTTTATTTCTCTTTTACAGTTTTTCTCACGAACGAAGAAAATATCAATGAGCTTCACTCCCACTTCTTGGCCCATTTCAGCTAACCTGTAAGATTAAATTTAATAGTCATCAGATAACATTTTTTACGTGCAGAAAATAACACCGTATAAAATAATTAATTAATTCTAAATGCTTACTTATTCTGAAGTTCCGGGACTGTGTAAACACGATTTTGACAGTACTGCACCAACTCCGAAAACAGGAGTGCAAAACAACTTAGGCTAACTTCACCACGTCCACGACTGAGAGATTTATCCAAAATACTCGTTCGAGGCCGAACAGCAGATATTGTCATACTCATATTGAGTTGTAAGGTAACAAGCTAGAAATACTACGACTACAATTAATTTGAAAAACTTCCAATAAATAACCTCAACCGATAAAGCCCTACATCAACACCTATCCGAGCAGCCGCAGGGTCGATCTACGTATACTGTCCGTGTCGATGCCCTTTGACATACTGTATCGATTATCAGGTTCACCAACAATATTTTCTTCACTCATTATCGCCCGTTTATCTCGTAATTCATTGTTCAAAATTAAGGATAGTTTTGATCACATATTAAAATCTAACATGATCTGTGATCTTGATGGGAATAAGTCCCTAGAGATAAACTCATTTTGGTATGTGGTCAGAAAATTGTACGAACGACTGTGATGTAATTTGCTTTTGTTCCCGTTTATCTTCACATAAGTTAACAGCATATAAAATGAAATGTAAAAATATATGTTAATTAGTAACCAATACAACAATACAATCGTTTTAAAAATTAAAACAAGTTGAAAACAAATTTCTGAGTTGAAATTAATAGAGAAGTTTGATACCATGAAGATACATTATGAGTGCAATTTTAATATGTAATCCCAACATGATATTACAGCTCAATTTAAAGAGAGAAAAAATTTAAAAATTCAGCTTGTAAGAGGGTGTAATTTTTAAAGGATACAGTACTCACAGTTGATATTTAGTTTGAAGTAAATAAGAGTATGAAGAAATTGAAGTCGAGAATCTATTCCTGTTTTTGAGAAATTAATTTACATTCAAGACAGAGAACAAGAGAAAAACCAACTGTGTAAGTGAATAGGACATTAATGTTCTTTACCACAATGCAGTTTTTATATCCAAAGTCGAAGTGAACCTACTGCTGAGTACTTTAGTAAAACCACATGTGGTGTAGCATCCAAGCTTTCACCATCCCACAGAGTAGTAGAGTTTTGATGCCCACTGGACTGAACGAGGTGAGTTTTTCAGTTGGGGTTTCCCCTCATATACTTGAGACAAATGTAGGTTCAGTACCTTATATTGTCTGGTAATCTAACCCCTCTCCTTCACCCCAAAACATAGGTAGATGGAGGAGCAAACCTCATGGCTACAATAAATTTTATGTGGATGTACATTTTTGAAACTTTGTACTTTGTAAAAAAGGATCTACTAGACAAAGAACCACTCTATAGATTTAATTCCACTGTTCATGTTCACAACACTAGACAGGCCAGAAATATCCATCTACCTCACATAACATCCACTCTTAGCCAAGAAAGCACTTATAATGCAGGAATACAGCTAAATAATGCGTTACCACTAAACCTTAAAAACATCAATACACTGAACCCATTCAAAACAAAACTCAAACAATTCTTACAACAGATACTACTACAGTACAAGAATTCCTCAATGACAATAACTAATGTATCAAATACAATCTGTTGCAGGTAATCATTAGAACAAAGGTGCAGAAGGTGACCCATGATGCGGGAAAAGATCTAACAACATTAAATTACACTGTTTTAGCATAAATTAATAAAATAAAAGTAAAATAACAGAATTCCTACCATAGATATAAAATTCCTTTATAGCCTAAATAAATATTAATATTCTGTAATAGTAGAAAATAATTGTATTTTATGTTAACTTCTACTTAGTCAAAGTTAAATGAATATGGTTAAATGTATCAAAATTATTATAATGTTATTCTTATATGAAAATATTATTGTTATTGTTGTTAGTACTATGACTCGCCATACATCATTGTAATGATCTATGTGGTTCAATAAAATATTATTATTATTATTGAAAATAAGAGATAATAAACAAACAGTCATATTAGTGGTTTATTAAGCTTATCAATACACAAAAGTTAACTTTTTTCCTCTGGATAAACAAACAATATTTGAAAAGTACACATAAGAAATATAACTACAAGCAATATACAACTCTTATTGAAATATGAATCTTCTGTCTTTATAAGCAACTTGACCAGTTCTAAATTTATGCTCTTTCTTGTCCTGAAACAAAGAAACAGAAATTATTTTGAAATCATGCATAATACTCAACCTGACACAGTAGTATGTAAAAATCATCAAGAACACAGAAAGTGTTTTGGAGACATTCATAAATATTTAATCAAATGGAAAAGGAAATATTCTGAGATTCAGAGATCTAAAATGAAAAGAAATATTTATGACAAATGAGTGTTTCATTCCACCTCGCAATGCATTGTAATGCTAGGTCTTTCCTTTAACCATTTTCCCCCACTTAGTTAATTTAATAAAACTAAAGGGAGTTCTCGTTCATTAACTTCTCATGTTTTAACATATTAACATACAAAGTCAACTGAATACAGTAAATATATACAATCAGACACTGGATTTTGTCTGTTACACAACAGTCGTGAAAAAAATCCACAATCAATATTATTGCACAACAAATGCCAACAAGTAAAACGTTTAAAATCTCCCCTATGATATTGCGCTCTGGGAGGTTTTCTTTGCCTCATTTCAAGCTGAAACTGAATGTGTGAAAGGTGAAATTAATAGTGCCCTTTGAATAAGTTTTCCTCATCTTTACTGAGGAATAATATACTTGCAATAACTATTCATACAAATTAAAAAAAATATATTGAATAACAAGACTAATATAAACAAGTAATTCATGGGGAAGATGAGACATTGTAAATAAATAATTTATTGTAAAAGGGCTTATATGTACTGCACGGGACTACGGGAAGGACAATTGACTAATTTAGTCGAAGGAAAGAAGGAAGCAAGGGACTCTTCTACCAATTCCAACCAATGTCCAAAAAAAGGTAGAGTGGGAATAAACATTTCTGCACCCCACTAAAATAAGAATAAAAAAAGATACAGCTATAATATCTACATAATATTAACAAATTTTGTCAACCGTTATAAAAAACTGGTTATTTCACAAATATAAACAGTTATCAAATCTTTAAATTATGCCAAAAATAGTGCAAATAAATTGGAAATATATAACCACTGAACATATGAGATTAATGATTATATTAGAATTAGTGATATCCCAAATACTGCCCCCCTAGGCAGAACGTAAAATGAACAAAGCATTTGATATGTCATCCACCCACCCATTAGCAGGGCATTAGCTACCATTTTGAATAGGCACCTGCCCAATGACGGTCAGAACACTTAAAAATTAAACTTTTTAATTTTTAATATGAAAGGTAAAGGTTTTGAGAATTTCCACTGACAGTGCCTTTACGATACCTCTATTCTTAAACAGTATTTAAAGTCTTCAAAATATTGTGATTTGGTTCTACATGGTAACTTAGTTTATTCCCCCCACCACCACGAGGTCATATGCAGTTTGCAACTGCTTTTTTGACAACAAAGTTTATTTAGATTATTTTAAACTTTTGATGTCAGAGGAGTTTAAATTTTAAACGAAATTAACTTCTGAAAATTTCTCTACAACAAAAAATCACCAAAGGCAGACATTTTTACCATCTTTATTTAACATTTAATTGAAGCTAATTCTTATGTCTTTTTAGTAAGGAAATGGTAAGAAAAATGTCTTCCTTAAAAGCTCCGCCATTTTTATCAGAATTTGCATTACTTTGGTTGTATCCTTACACAGTATATAAAAATAACACAATAATGGTAACTTAAAAACCACCGGTCAAATTTATTGACTTAGTTTGGAGATTCAAACTGAAAAATACATGAAATGCCTCTGCCACTGTCACCACATAGATAGTAAGACAACCTGAGAATCTCTCAATCAATTCACATTCTAGAGGTGCACTTCCTAACATTTGTATCTATAATGAGAATTTTCACAAATATCGTTCTTTACACTTTCCACAGTTCTTTTGTTTTGCAACTCTAAAAGAATTTTGAGTCTGACCTTGGTTAGGATTGTGAGTATGCAGAACATTTCTTGGCGAGTGATATGGTAAGGTTCAATTGATGAGGAGTGACCCACTTAGCACAATTTAAAAGAAACAAAATTAAATAAATTGAGACATACTCGTGTGCTCTTGAACATCCATGCAACAAGGGCAATCGGGATAAAGACTAAGCCCATGGCCCAGGCGGCATTCACACCAGTTGGTCTGAAGGTATCGTAACCGACTGCTCGCATGGACATAAACCGTTGAACACCAGAATCAAACTGCAAAATGATGACTAATTTCATTATCATGAAGCATATTTTTTTAATGTTTCTTAGGAACATTGGAGGGGAAGGAGAAGCATTTTTTAATATAAAAATTACACAATAATGGTCACATAGAAACATTCTGAAATAAAAAATAAAATCCATCCATTTTGTCATAAATTTATACGCAAGCATACATTAATCAGTTTCTAACTATAAAATAATAATAACAGCATGCTAGATAGAAATAATAATAATATTAATTATGAGAATCACAAATTAAATTTAAAAAGATACTAGTACATTTTTTGACTTGAGTAAAAGATAATTAACTCTAATGAGTAGTTTATATAATTAAATTAACCAAGAAGCATTTTTCATTATAATACTAATCAGTTTATCAATTCAATACTCATAGCTCAAGAAAGAAACCTCAAAATTGATTAACATTACATATTTTGTAACAACTTAACAGCAGTAATCATGTAAACGGATAATATGAAATTTATTAAGCATGCTAAAAACCTAATTTCATTATATTGTCAAGAGGTATGTTTGTAATATATTATAAACATATTTTAAATATATATTTTTTACTGACAACCAAAAACTAACTTTTGAACTAAGACTCTCATTGTTGCACAGCTGTGAAACTTCTCTAAGTTCAACTCAATGCAAAGTTCTCAGTCATATCAGCCAAGGGCGTTAAGTTTTACTGAAGGAAAATTACTTCATGGATATTTATATTTACTACTGTGATTCTTCACAACGGATAATTTCTTATATTCCCGTGGTGGTGAGTTTACCATGTTACTGCATGTTATGAAGAAAACTTGACAACAAAAACTAATGGCCACATTGATTTTTTCTTCTAATGAATACCTACATAACAATATATGATAAAAAAAGGAAGCATGTTAAGATAATTCTACTTTACTAAGTTACAGAAAAACCGCATTTTTGAGATATTTCTCAAAAGATATTTTTAAGAATGGGATGTGTGTTAACATGTGTTTGTCCATTTATTCCTCTACCCTTTCTAAAATGAAAATCCTGCTAAATAAGTAAGTCCATGATGACTGACATAGGACCAAATTACTTTCTTTGAATATATTATTGAATATGTCTTATTGATATACAAAATTATGGCCAAACTTTAGCAGTTGGTCCAACAAGGGTTCGAAAAAATAATTAATGTCATAATACTACATATATTATTGTGGTTCCGAAAATATAAGCCGTATTCTTCGCTCTTCATATTTACGGTAGTTATAAAGAAATGTTCCGCACTATTTTCTTCTCTCCGCCACCGTTTATATAAGTATTTTAGGGTCGCGAGCCATGAACAATTATAAACAATTGTTCGGTCACAGTCGGCAATGTTAGGTTTGTTAGACCCGGCGATTTAGTTTTAAGAAAGTATGTTGTATGTGTGAAGATGGAGGCGATGGTGGAGGTAGCAGCACTCGCGGAAGGATATACGAAGAATAAGGTTATTTTTCTACGGCTTTGACCGGAAGGTAGAGTTGGTCCCAAAATTATTTTATCCCTTCTTTCGCTATAAGTTGTGTAGTGTAAAAATAACCAATTTACTTGACCTAACCAAAAATTAGAGTAATAAGTGTAAGGAAAAAACTGAGTGCAATGCCAAAAATTTCGAGTGTCTCAGGTCATCAGATAGGATTTGCTGTTAAATTAAACGAGTAGACCCGATATAATAGAACAGAAAAAGTCAAATTTTAGAGAAAATATATCGTACCAAATATCCTTCGCCACTAGAATATTTGTGTGGATTCGATATTTGTTTCAAGTATTCCTGCCGAAGAATGTTACGTTGTTTTGCCTTCTCTTCCAGTCGCCTACGACCTTCAGGCGATATGTCGTACTGTTGGCCCGACATAATTCTTCACGCACTTTCCGTTTCAGGTGATACGAACAGACTAGGCAAGAGGACAACCTCGGACACCATCAGACAGACCATAGATGAAATCAGCTGCTCGCGACTTGAGATCAGTGATACCAACACCATCTCCACAGATTTTACGACAATGACCGTGCCATTGGTAATGGAGAGAAAAAGGCGAAATAATTTGGGCGTAGATTTATCGTTTAAAAGAAAAAACTCTAAGCCATTCCACGTCTTTTGAAGTAGAAGTGGTAATTTTTTTGCTACTAGCCCTCAAAATGCGAAATTTGCGATTTTTCATTTGGGTTTAATCAAGTGACTCGGGTATTGATCCTAAGCAAAAAAGTTAATGGGTGAGTTGTAGGTCTTAATGAAACCTATAAAATGACTTGTATGTTCAAATCCGCTCATTAGTTAATGAAAAAACTTAGAAAACATGTTTTGTTTCTTTGTAATGGTTATTGCAAAGAGCAATTCTTTTTTATTATTATGGTTTCAAAATGAAGCTCTTGCAATAACAAAAACAACGCGCACAGTACGTTAATTTGTCGCTGAGATTCGTTTAATTATGTGTAATGCAAGACTTAATTGTGCTAGAATTTAATTATTTATCCCGACATTTTTTTAACACTTGTCGGATTTCGAAAAACATGGTAATAATGACATGAACCAAGGTGACAATTGTTTGAAAGACTCCAAAGTTTGTCCCCTTTTAGTATAGATTGATGACAACATCCCTATTTTCACTTTCAAAAGGGGGTAATTTTTTGATACTGAACAGTTTAAGTTGGTTCCTCCGGAATTTATTGTGCGAATTTCTAATTTCAACAGCTTAAAGTCCAACGTATAACATATAACTCTTCCGACAATTGATATAGGAGTCGATTTAGCAATTTTTAAAAATAATTTACTATATTTTGTTCATAACAAAGAAAAAAAATAGTCGAATGCTTTTCGATGAATAATAAGTTGTATATTTTGTTTGCGGTAAAGATTTCATCGGAAGAATCATTTGATGCCTTCGAAATACTTCTTTCAAAATTGCATTCTTTTGTCATTCGTGGTCTTGCACATGAATGACTAACTTCCTATTTAATAGATAGGCATCAACAGGTCGATATATCCTATCAAAAAAAGAAAAAGAAAAGAAAATCTTCAGCATTGCTTATCAGAAACAACGCGACTTGCTTGCGGAGTTCCCCAAGTACTCGTTTGTCATCCTCCATATCAAATTGCAAAATGGTTCTTTTTGCCGATGACACTTATTTGCTATGCAAATACGCCAACGCTCAAAAAGTTTTGTCCAACCTCTCGTATTGGTTTCATGCAAATCATCTCATCGTAAACACTAACCAAACAGTTGTGTCATTACACAATCTTTACCCCAGGAATCTCTTTCATTAAACGGAACACAATTGAAAACTGTTACGAAAACAAAATTCTTAGGTCTTCATATGCAAGACAACCTCAAAGGGAATTATTACATTGATAATCTAAATTCCGAATTAAGCAAATTGTGTTACGCATTCGAATCTTGTTATTTCCCGTTGCGTATATTTTGCGTATAATTTGGCACTTCCCGTGAAAACGGCGTCAATGCCCTTTCTAAGTACATTGCCCTTCGTCGAACTTCGGTGGTTGGTGAAGAAATGAGGAAGGTGTGCGCCGGATTGGTAAATCCTTCGCTCTAAAGGAATGTTTTTAGAACAGTGTTTATGTTCCTCCTCTTTCACCCCTGCGCCAACACTTTCAGCTCGGCAGCAGCCAGAGCGGGAGTTATAGAGTTATGATGCGCCGGTTACGCCCTTCTCCACTCGCGCTCTGGCCGCCGCCGAGCCAGGGGTTGGTGCTCGACTGCAGGGGCGGACCAGCGGTCCCGAAAATATTTTGAGGCCGACGTTTGAAGCAGATAGAGCTGGCACTCTCGGTCCTCTACTCTGTTATTTATATTATGATAAAGAGTTACGGCATTTTATCATAAAACAAGCTCCGATTCCGAGATCAAGATGTTATTGAGACCAAGTGAGTGCGGAAATGCGAAAGAAAATTTTACGTATGAATGAGGGAAAGACAAAAAATCTTGTAAGATGAAAATATGAGCTTGTTTTATTTTTACTTAAGGTGTTCAATACATAAAAAATACAACCAAAAGATTTTATTGTTATTATTCCTTTAACATTTAACTGTTTAACATATTCTATTAACCTTCAAAAGTTCGATAACTTAATTACATAAAAATTTGTTTTCAAAAGGTAACAAAAATACTACAAACAAGGTAATAAAGTTGTAAATGAAATGTATTTTAAATATCACCAATGGTATGCTCAAGTCATTCATATGATATTTTTACTATTAAAGGGGACCATTTAAATGCGTATTTGAGGACAAAAATTAACATTTCTGTGGAAGGGCTGCCACGTTACCCATTTCACTGGAGAGTATTCCATACTACCAGACTCGCCCCCTCACGGAAACGGCATTGTCCATTCCTAAAGTAACTCGGCAAATACCAACCTTAAAAGTCGTAGGGACATATATAGGATAAAATAATAATAGATATATCTCGAGGGGCCTAATACGAGCGTTGCAGTGTCTAAAGAACACCTTGTAAGCAGTCCTAGATGGATTTCACGTACTTTAGGACTCCATAACTAATCGATAGGCACGAAACTATACATTAATTACCTTCAAAATCTTTCAAAGGTGAACCTCGCAGAGGGCACAGCGCTCGGGGTATCGCTAGTCCTCTACCAGTTAACCTTGTGTATGTTACTTCGAGTTTGAACTAAGAGAGTTTAGACACTTCTGTCATTATCACCGTCGATGCAAAAACTATGTGCACTGATCGTATTCGTCAATTAATAGCTTAAGTAAATGACTCAAAAAAATCCGTACACACTATTTTCGTAGGTTTATTCAACGGAAAATAATATATTGCATTTAGTAGTGGAAATTGTAATTTGGTGATATTGTGATTATAATGGAAGGAATGCTGATTTTTTCGTATTGCTTAATTGAAAAATTTACTCCGAAAATTTTATCATAAATATTTTTGTACTACTATAATTTTAACTTGCAGGCGCAAAAATCGTCCAATTATGGCAGGACAAAAAAAAATTGAAGGAAATTAAACAATTAATAGTTTGAAAAACCGATATAGACAATGTTGCTTTTATTTTAAATGACAAAAACTGTATTATATAGTAACTGAAATAAATTTAAGACAAATATAAGGAAGGATTAATTTAATTGTAGTACCTCGGGGCCCCGTTGAAAATTATGAACACTGGGAAATAACTGTTCGAGGACAGTCTTTTGTCTATATTGGGTTAAAACTCATGTCGTCGGAATATTCTAGTTATGCCAAATTTATAAGTGACACAACGTTCATTTGAAATGACACCAAAGGGCACCTCTAAGAAATTTCTTAAGGAGGTAATAAAAAATCGTGAAAATGACTTGTTTTATCTTTAAAAAAATCCGTATTGGGGGTCCCTTGCGTCTAGGAACCCCAGGCTATTGCACCGGTCGAACAGGCGGTAGTTACGCCACTGTTGACGCACTAATGTTTTGATTCCAAGGTAATTAATGTCTCGTTTTGAACATATACAGATTGGACTATACGTCATACACGACCAATTAAACTCTACTTAAGGAAGCTCTGTAGCTTCATCTACTCGCAACATTGTGAACATCAGCAGCGGAGCGCTACGGTCGAGTGAAGCCGGTTACAAAACATTATAGTTGCGAAAACGACATATAGCAAAACCAACAAGAACATTTTTTTGGGAAACGATAATAATTTCACGTTTTGAAAATGCATAGAAGACATTCTCGCATCTGCGAGTTAAAATTAGTGCTCAGTAGTTCATCGGATATGATAAAATTTTCGAAGATAATTTAAATGAAACATTTCGAAAAGAAAGAAAGTGCATTCTTTCCATTCTTATCGCAGTAAAATAATATCGTTAAAAGAAAAATTATCAATTTGATATTAAATTATGCTAAATAAATGTATTGATATAATTACATGTTAAGATTTTTCTTGGGTCATTTTCTTTTGCTTGCCATTGGCTGATACGCTCGAGTGGACATAAGTTTTACATAATGGTGATAACTTAAACTCAGTCTGTAAAATGGTTTGTACCAGTCTGTACCGTGGTTGTTCAAATGAGAATACGAAGTGTTGTCGAACTGATCTACTGATAGAGGATTTACTTATTCCAGAAACTTAAAGTGTATACTGCGACGTTGGAGGATTTTGAAGTGCGGTATGGCATCAATATTTGATACTTTTGACGAAACACGCGAAAGGCAAATGCTTAAATTCTTAACACCAAATTTTTCAAACCGCTTAGATTCCCGCTTGAACGGTAAGTACTTTGGTCATTGAAAATAAGAAATTTCTCTCTGTTACTTCCCTACATTTTTTATCCAACTTCGCTGTTTGTCCACAACAGAAAAGTTGCGCAGTAAAAGTGATTCCTGTAGCCCTTTTGCGAAGTACCATTTATCAGAAGGGAAAAGTAGATCACTGATCAATGAAGGATGTTTCCCCTCTGTCAAGATGATTTCGAAATCTCCGATCACGACTCCACGTACCCCTTTCCAGACACTGCAGCTCAATTCTCAACAATGTACTCGAAACACTCGAAACACGCCGAACGAAGCATTAAAGAAATCTCGGGTGTCGATAAAACCATTTGAAATATTTGATGATGAACCAGGGTCGTTTCTTCACGATGAGAATGGTAAGCTACATTACAATACTAGCATATTAATTTTTATATTTTGTGTTAGCACTGAATTATGTTATCAGGGGAAAGAGCACGAACACACAGCAACGAAGGATGTCTCTTCTCTGGCAAGAAGATTTTGAAATCTCCATTGGCGACTCCCCGTATTTCATTCCAGAGGCTGAAGTCAAATTCTCAGCAGCGCAGTGGAAGAACACCGAAGGAATCGAAGAGACCTCACCAGATGACAAAACCATTTAAAATATTTGAAGACCCCAAATCTGAATCTATTTTCCAGGATAATGTGAATGGTATGCTAACTTAATATAATTTTATTAAATATTTTTAAAATTAATTTTAAAAGTATTTTATTACATATTTTTTAAATATANGCCCTTGGGTCTTTGATCGGAATTGATGGGATGGTCCCTTGCTTGTTTCCACAGAGTAACTTAGTTTATTATCCCCCATGTGGTCGTATGCAATTCTTGACAATAAAGTTTATTATTTATTAATGCCATTCTTACATTCTTTTCTATATATTTTGCTAATATGCGATAAGATTTCTTTTCTCTTTATTCAGGTGGACCACCTTCCAAATTGGATCCAAAAATTAATTGGGAACTTCTTCCTGATAATTTGAATAAAGAAAAATATGTAAATGACATTAGACGCAGGAAATATATAACCCTTGATAAGAAATCAAAGGTAAAGAAAAAACAATCAGATTCAACAGAACAGAACTCTGTAAATTTTTTTTTAATTGATTGATGAATTTGATACACATATCTTCCAAAGACTTGCTGTTGATGAATGTTTATACTTAATTTCAGGCACTGAATTCCCAGCAGCATGGTCAAAGGGTACCAAAAAACAAATTGAAGAGAAATTGCAAATTGATGAAACCATTTGAAATCTTTGAGGACCCTGAATCACAGCCTTTTTCCTACGATAATGTGAATGGTAAGTTCCTGTAAAATAACATAATTTAAAAAAATAATTTTTTTTTCTAACATAGAAAAAAATTTGCTTTACTTGTTTAGAAAATACTGTAGATCGTGCTACAACTAATGACTTGCTCCATACTGAAACTATTGGTGAATCTTTCTGGTCTGAAGGTAAATTTCTAAAATTTATTTCTTGTTTCTTATCAAATTTTATTTTCCTTGTGCAGTAATAAATTAATTTTTACAAGTAAAACACAATTTCTTGTTAGAAAATTACACTCCTCTGTGGGATAATATGCTAACTGCTGAAGAGATTAACACAGTTAACACAACTCTTGATATATGTAGCAACTTGGATGGCATTTCTGATTTATGTGTATCACCTGAAATACCATGCATGTTGATTGATGAAGCTGGATTAGAATTAGGTAAGTATCACATAATTACTTGATAAAAACTTAACAAATTTATTCAGAAAAATATAGTTTATGGTTAGTGCTCATGAAACTAGAGTTTAACTGGCTCATCACTTATGTACGTCGAATTCTGTGAAACGTTTATTCAGCATAACAATTTTCTTTTACATAAATATTTTTTTAATACATTGTTTTAACACTTATTTGGGTCTTCTTCATGTACAATTGATACTTTTTAAGAACATAGTTACATTATGAGATAAAAATAAATAAAAGTATTTATTAATTACATACAAAAATTATAATGGGCAATTATGCACATTTCATTTAATTTCTGTATCTCCCAAATAGTATGAATTTGCAAATGATAACCAATATAGAATTTTTCAGTACATATTGTTCTTGTTTATAAATTTCTCTTCTTACATATTTGACAGTATTATTAATTTGATTGAATGAGTCTTTAAATATTTATTACTGAAGTAATGGGCTGTGCATAGACATTGTTGCTAATTTTTTTTATTAAATTGCTCTTTTGAATAAAAATTGTATATTTGAAAGTGGAAGAAGAAGAGGAGGAGAATTAATTTAATTTTTTAATTTCAGTTCCGATTACTCCTGCTTTCATCCTCATTGTGGACAGTCCTAAGGATATTCCTGTTCCATGGAAATCTTAAAATATTATTGATTTTATTTCATTTCTTATATTTCCTTTATATTTGCGTGATTGTTTTTTAAAAAGAGATTTCTATAAGTGTTTTATCTTGATGGCAAGACCTCATTTAATGAGAAAATATAACATACCTGAGAGTTTTTTTACAGTAAGTTAAATTATAGCCATCCCTTTTCTTCAAAGAAGTGAACAGTTCTTTCTAATTTGTGCTTTGATACAGTATTCCAAGAATGCACTTCGGTGTCAAAAGATGTTACATTTTCCAAAGACTTAACAAGACTTTTATCTGCATATATTATGGGAAACATTAGAACAAGGCGAGAAAATTGAGAAGAAGCGTAAAGAGAAATTTCCTCACAAAACTGTTCCCAAGTAAAATTTTCCGTTTTACATTGTAATTGTTTTAATTTTTTAATAAAATGATCATAATACAATTTTATTAAATGTTCATAATGATTATCTATTACATTATCTTGGACACTACTGAAAAGAAAAAATATTATGTCTTTTATTGGTGAACAAATGATTGTACCTTGGAAGTCAATGAATTTAATTTTTGTTGGATTATCCAATTTGTTTTCTTGTGCATAAGCAAATAAAATATTATTAGTCCATAAATCATTATGAACTATTGTGGCAAATGGTTCTTTACCATGTGGAGTGTTATCCAAGTCATTAAGATCTATTCTTTTCCTAATCTTTTCAAAATAGGGCATCAATTTTTCATTGTTTAATTGTAAAGCTTGCAGAAATTCATTGGAGAATTTGGCTCTTGCCACATTGTCAAAGTCCAAATTTGATTTATATTCTCCTACTTTTAAAACCTTTTCTTCAAATATTGGTAATTTCTTTTGTTTTAGAGCAATAGGGAGAGCGTGAAACTCTGCAAGCTTCATTATGGTTAGTTCAGAATGCTTCAAGTCTAACCCTTCAAATCTATCTCGCGTTTTGTAATTCAATACTTTTAAATTCCCCATTAATAGAACAGCAGATAGCTCTGCTTCTGTATCGTTGTCCCCATTGAGTGAGGTTCTAGCACCGTAGAAAGTAGGGAACAAATCTAATACTCCTGCATCTTGTGTACCACATTCCAATTCCAGATTATAATATGCCGACTTAACTAATTTGTAGAAATTCATTTCCTTACAGAATGTAATTGGGAAATCAAACATTCGTTGAAGAAATTCTGTGGGTGGAGCAGTTTTAGCCATGATATGCAAGGTTTCTTGAACATTGCGATCTTTGTAGTGTACAAGGACTTGCAAATAGTGCAACAAACTTCCATAATTTTCCCCTTTCTCATTTGCAATTGTGCTAGAGATCTCTTTCACTTTCAGTTCTTGGACAATGTTTTCTCGTAATATCTGCTCCAATTGTTCCTCTGCAATCGCCAGACTGTTAGTTCCCTTCATCACATCTGTCATATTTTGACCGCAAAATCTGAAAAAGATCGTAAAATTACAAGTTACTTATCTTGAATCTAGTATCGGTTCACTAGTGTGTGATATGAGTACATTCAGACATTTTGCTATGTATTGGTGCTCTTTCCTGAAATCAACTTTGAAATATATTTACTTATTTGCTGTGATTATGAATGAATTTGGAAAATAATAAGATTTACTGAAGTGTAATGATTTGACTGACTTAGTATTTCATATTGTGTTGGTTTATCTTAAGAAAATATTGATAGAGATGTTAGCTACACATTTTCCACTTGTGTTTCTTTTGTGTCATGTGGCACTGACTCACTCGTAATGGGACTGAAAACACTAATATGTTAATAGGCAATTTACCAAAATTAACATATTTTTCAACTTCTGAACTTTGAATTTAATAAAAAGAAAACATTAACTACCTGACAAAAATCCATTGACATTCTGATAACTCACGTCTGTGACTTGGGGGTAAAAACAGGAAGAAGTAAGGATTCCTTCAGTGCTGTCGATCAGATAACAGAAGTCTCGTGTGTTATAATTACATAGCAGTCGCTAGTCCAGCGATTAGGAGTGATAAAGGTAGTTAACACAAATAAGACACGCACACTCCTTCCAGCTCGGGTGTTTAATGAATACTGCCAGAAAACAGTTAACAGTACATGCAGTACATAAAAAAAACCATGGATGACAATGATTCCATATTACAACCTAAATCCAACATCGTGGCCTGAACTCCCTATTAAACAAAGCTAATAAGTTAGTACGAAAACAGCTATACACAAAGTCAAAAAACTGGCAGATGTTTTCACCTCGGGGAAACTAGTTTAAACACATCTGCTTCTTAAAAATAAAACTCCTGTTCACTCTTCAGTGCTCCGGCGGAAAGTAGTTTTTCCACGAATGAAGAATGATTGGGAAACAAGAACTCCGTGGTGGGAGATGAATGAATATTTTACACCATGAATGAAGAATTACTTAAGAAATAACTGGCGTGGGTAATGAATGATAAAAAGTAAAAACATTTTTTATATATAATGTTTTTACTTTTTATCATTCATTATCATTTATTATTCATATATATCTGTGTGTGTGTGTGTGTGTAGGCATGTAGGGCAAATTATAATACTGCAAAAATGCTGTTTCCATTTTGTAAAGAAGAATATAAAGAAAGTGATTTTATCAAAAAATTTCACCATGTAAATATTGAGTGAAATTTCTTTGTAAAAAATGCATTTTGTATTTGATAAAATTTAAAAAATGTTTTTGGGGTATTTTTTTATATCGTGTGTAATTTTTCTTATTTTGAGAAAAATACTTACAAAATTTGAAGACTATAATACGACTGCAATATGTAATATACCCTTTCAATAAGAACATAATTTCTCTCTCTCTCTCTATCAAGATGGCATTTTAGTCCTCAAATGTTTTGGAAGGGGGAGAGGAAGAAAACTGGGAAAAATGGACTTACACACACACACACACACACACACACACACACATACACACACACACACACAGCAGAAAATACTAAAACAACTTTTCTTTTCAAATTTAATATAAGCAAATCATATTATTTTATTTAATAAATTTGTGTCAGAGTTCATGGTATTTCTTTATTTTTAAACCTAATACATCAAAGTTTGGTTTCTCCCTATATAACTATCTCTTTCTATGATGACAAAAATGCCCAGCTATTATATATATAGAGAGAGAACAGTTTCATAAAATTATAATTTTATCAAGTATACATATTGTTTCCAGACAAGAAAAACGATATTGAATATTTTTTGTCCAGAAATGGTGACAAATAGCAATGATTTTTACAAGATCCAAAAATTTTATTTACCTGAAGAATGAATTTGTTCTTTTATTTTATGAATACCTTGGTCTTGTACGTTGTTTTTTATTGGGTCAAGATGAACAAATGCTGTTATGTTTTTAATTCCGAGTTAAAAACATTCACAAATGTATGTATTATATTCCAATATATTATTCTAAATGCATATAATAAACATACCTTTCTTTAGCTGAAATCGAGTAAGAAGGATGGAAAAGTAAAAAGAATTTCTGAATCAAAGAAGAGACAGCAACACATCTGACATGCTGCTGAAAATGTTGTGGAGTCACAAGTCTGTTATCTGAGTTCATTATGTAACCAAGGTTGTCTCTATTAAAGCCCTTCCAGGATTTTCTATAAGAGTAAAAAAGTGTTCTATTTTAGTTATAGGAAAAGAGCATTTCATCAATATACATCAATAAAGTAAGTTTAAACATAAATTTCTAATTTCAAGGAAGTTTATTTTAATGATCATTCACAAATGTTTTATTGTGAAACTTAATCAATTGCCTGAATCAGTTGTGACTTTAATGTTGATGGTAAAAGCTGCTTTTTTTTGTTTCTATCTCTTGTTTGGGATCAATCATTACGTTCGTATTAAAACAGTTTAGCTTAAAATGTTATAAAACCGTTTGCTTGGATCTGGCCTCCGTAATATCTTATACAATTAAAAATTATGATTTTGNTGTTATAAAACCGTTTGCTTGGATCTGGCCTCCGTAATATCTTATACAATTAAAAATTATGATTTTGACTCCATTTTCTACTAAAATACCGATAAATTTCGTGTTTGTGTTCGTCGATATCGAGGAATGTGTGTAAACGGTTTTGTTGTGAACAAAGCAGTGTCGTTCGCGCCTCCAGTAAGCGCAGACAGCAGCGACCTTGGTGGAAGATAGCGTCAGCTTAATTATGCTGTAAAGCGAGCCATCGCTAGAGCTCGCAGATGACCTGAACCCATTTCGGGATCAAGCAGTCGGCTCATCTGAATTCTTCCTACACATTCCTGCATAGCTTGGGGTCATGAATTAGGCTCAGTTGTGATCTTCCCGCAAATACCTTCCTTGCGTAGTACGAGACCATGAAGTATGTTCCATTGTGTTACTTTTCCCAAAATGCCTTCATTTCACTCTCACGTTTACGCTCGACACCAGTCCACGGCGGAGTCAGGTGGCTGGCTCATCAGTGGTTGGCGATAGCGAGGGGTGGGGGGTGGGGGGTGATCCGAGGGGGCCTCACCGTGGTAAGAAAATGAAAAACAATTTAATCGTCGCAAGTGGATTTCTTCAACATAAACTGAGTAGAAACTAATATTCATAACCAGCATTGCATTGAACATACGATTAAATTTAATAAGGTATACATTTATACAACTTGTTCCTAATTCTAAGTCAGAAAGGAAGTCTGGTTTAGTGGGGTGCGCGTTGATTGGGTTGTTCGCTACTCCGGCTCAGCACATCGCAACAGAAGCGTCGGAAATATCAACGGAAGGGATTCTCTTTTCTGTTTCTTTTGCCGACGGAGAAAGAAATCAGACGACGTAGGAAATTAGTGAGACATATGTAGTTCATTTAATGTAGTAGTAGTTTATTTAAATCATGAGACCAATTTTTTTAAAAGAGGAAGGGGTGCCCGAATCCCCACCGCCGCCACCGCCCACCCCAATGCATGGCCTGCCTGCCAAGTTGACTTCTTCTGCCCACAGATGAAGATGTAAGTTGATGACATGAGTAATAGACTGATCATTTGCCAAGACTGGATCGGTTTGTTATTCCAGACTCCATCTCTCCTTATCTCTAGACCTCTAAGCTAGATAACGTCACTTGGCATTTCTAAGCGCATTTCGATATCAGGTGCCGGGTGCGAGGTCACGTCGATCGACGCGACTCGTCCACGACAGACAACCGCGTTTAACCCCAGGAGGGTGAAGACATGTTGGTCCGGCGACGGCCAAGGGAACAAAATGGACCTGGTCTTAAGACTGGTTCGAGGTGTGATTCATTGTCTAATACATTCGTGAAATTATTTCTTAAGTTTTCAAAAAGTTGTGTTATGTTTTAAGTCGTTTTTTTTTAATTTGAAAATTTAGTATGACCGCGAGGAAGAAACGCATCCTTGTCACTCTCATTGCCACTAGCGAAGCATTCATTTTCCCTTGGACGACATGTGTGTGTCACTTTCTTGGAAATTATCCTCCTCTTCTGACAAACACCTCTACGAGGTGTGGCTATAAAATAACGGGACTGATATTGTAAAAAAAATTATTTTCATTTTATACATAATTACTTATTATCACCTTCAATATACACCCCTTCTCTATCCCTGCAACGCTCCATGCGAATTTTCCATTGTTGGAAACAGTGCTGGAAGTCATCTTTTGTCAACTCGTTTAGGACTCTTGCCGCTTTCTCTTGAACAGCTTCTACGGATTCAAATCTCGTACCTTTCAAAGCAGATTTCACCTTAGGGAAAAGATAAAAGTCACATGGTGCTAGGTCTGGTGAGTAAGGTGGATGTTCTAACACTGGGATGCTGTACTTGGTCAGGAACCGCTTAACAGATAACGCGGAATGAGCTGGCGCATTGTCTTGGTGTAAAACCCATGATTTGTCCTTCCACATTTCTGGTCGTTTTTTTCTTACTCTTTCACGTAGTTTACCAAGTACCTCAAGGTAGTAATGTTGATTAATTGTTTGACCTTCAGGAACCCAGTGAAGGTACACAATCCCATGAATATCGAAAAAAACAATCATCATTGCTTTAAATTTTGACTTGCTCATTCTTGCTTTTTTGGCTCTCGGTGAAGTTGGGGTCTTCCAATGCATGGATTGGCGCTTCGTTTCCGGATCATAAGTAAAAAACCACGATTCATCACATGTTATTATCCTTTCCAATAAATTTGAGTCATTTTCAATGGCATTCAAAGTGTCAGTACAAACATTTGTGCGAGCTGATTGTTGTTCAACCGTGAGAATTTTTGGTACCATTTTTGCACACACTTTTCGCATGTTCAAATTGTCACGTAAAATTTGCCGTATGCATTCTTTATCAATGCCTACAGATTCAGCAACTGCACGAATACTTAATCGACGGTCAGACCGAATCAAATTAGCAACTTTTTTGACATTCTCATCCGTTTTTGATGTTGAAGGACGACCTTGCCGCGAATCATCTTCAACGTCTTGTCGACCATCTTGAAAACGCTTAAACCATTCGAAAACACGAGTCCGCGATAAACATTCACTGCCATACACTTCTTTTAGTAAATTATAGGTTTCGGTAGCGGTTTTTCCAAGTTTAAAGTGAAATTTAATAACAATTCGTTGCTCTATTATCACGCTAACCATTTTTCCGGCAAAACAAAATAACAACACTAACTTAAATGAAGGTTATGACTCAACGATGTTGTTTACAGAAACGAGACTAACTGCATTCTGAAGAGGAAGTCTCAAACTAAACAGCTGTTGGTCAATGTTGGATGGCGCATGCGCACTCGTTCCACTGCAGCGTCAGTCCCGTTATTTTATAGCCACACCTCGTATTTTCTCGTATAGGTCGTAACTGCTGGCGCCATGGTCACGATCTAATGAAGCTTTTGTTGAGAACGCACTTTAGTAAAGGTTTTCCACATGACACCTTCTTCAAACGACATAATTTTTTCTTTTTTCAATGAAATGTTTTCCCCAAATGAAACGAGATGCATTGTGATAATGCCACGTTCCACGAACGATGTTCTCGGAAAAAGGAAGCTGGTAGGACATATGTTCACGGAGGGGTAGGTTAGGTACACAATTTAGCCCGAAAGAAAAACAAATTTTAAAATGGAAGATATTGCTCATTTTGAGCGAACCTTTTCGCCTCTTTCACAAAATACTCTCGAAGTGTGCTGTAAAAATATCAGAGACTGAAGAATTCTTTATTTTAAATAAATTTATTAAAAGAAAAACAGTGCTGGGGACGAAATGTACCCCACATAACTCTTCTAGGGTTAATGTATTGATATTGCCGTATTGACATTCTATTAGTATTATAANTTTTTGAATCCGCCTCTGCCTTAGGGCCCTTGATCGGAATTGATGGGATGGTCCCTTGCTTGCTTCCGGAGAGTAAATTAGTTTATTGTCCTCCACGTGGTCATACGCAGTTTGTACTGTTTTTTGACAATAAATTTATTTATTTATTTATTTATTAGGAATCGTCCTTCGCTTTATAATTTTCCAGTTAATGTTTCCTTCGCATTTCTTTCATTTTCAATCCGCTCCTCGACGAGTCGCAAGTTCGCATCTTGTAACATTTTTCCTGCGGAGGCAGATCCAAGGGCCGCTGACTGTTACTTGACTTTGAAAATAAGTTAAGGAGCGCGCTAACGAACGCGTTAAATACATTCTTTCAGTTCATTCACAATATTTAGAACCCTGTTCCTAGCTAACATCGCCGGGATTTACATTACTGGTCACTACTTATCCTTTCTATTGCATTTCGTCCCGTATGGTGAAGGATTAATTATAAGTAGCGCTATGTTATTTCAAACAAACTACGCAAATGCAAGTACAAGACTGTAAACAACAAATACTTTCGCTGCCATTAATGTATGTTATTTCCACTATTTATAAAACGGGTGATTCCTCAGAAGACGAAACTCTCGGGGCGGGGAGCGGAGTTGACAAAGTATCGCACCCCCCCCCTTCAAGATCACTTGCTGGATCCGCCCGTGTTTTTTCGTGGCAGTATTTGTTTTTTTTCTCTCTCGAAAACACGCAGTGTCACTGCNAGCATTTCATTGTACATTCTTGCAAAAAAGTGCAACAACGAACGATTTGTGAGCGGTAGTCGCCTAACAGGTGGATAAGTAAAGTGTCGAAAGACGGAAGATCGGAAAACACGCTCAGTTATTCAGTCGATAAAAGCACCCGGTAGAAAATGCAAAAGTGGTGAATGTCCACTTCTGTTTCTACATCGCTGCGTTCAATTACTGACGTGGCAGATCACTAAATTACTTGAAACGATAACCCTATCCCAAAACGAGGGTCACCGTATCGGTAACAGGACATCTTATGACGTTTGAATCAAAGTTTTTTTCTGTTTGTCTACCTTAGACGAATAAAAGCTTCCTGTTTTTAGCATTTTTTTTGTTTGTTCTCCGTAAACAGAGGCGGAAGCGATTTTCTTGGTCAACACGTTGTGGACATGATCTCAATCTCCGCGCCAAAACTCACGTGGGTCTGCGATGTCCCTTGTGCCTGCCCCCGATTCGCTGCTTACTTTCTTCGATGAGCCAGTGCAGCCAATCAAGTGTCGCGGCACAATCTCTCTCTAACAAATAGCTCAAGTTTTATTTTATTTTCATTCATTATCTAGAAAACAAACGGTTACAAACGGCGTTTGACCACGTAAACCACAATAAACTAATTCATATTCCGGAAGCAAACAAGGGACCAAATAAGGGACTACAAAGAAAAACAATAGATGGATCACCCAAGAGATAAGAATTTCTTCAAAAAACAAACGCCGTTTATATTATCTTTCAAAACTCTATAACCGACCACCCGAATTCCATGATTATTTTCGTAAATATGACTCTTCTTCGAAAAGTAATCTATGCAGCAAAAGTTATGGAAAACGACAGGCAGGTACTAAAATCGATCAACCGGACGAAAGACATGTGGAATATTGTTAAAAATTACACGTCAACTTCTGAAAATCGCGAAGAAAATATTTCTCTACTAAACGATGGCAAAATCTTATCAAATTCTCAGGACATCGCAAATTTGTTTAATTCTTACTTCTCAGAAGTAGGTAAAATAACGAACTCAATATATCCAAATCAAATATCCTCCAATTATATCCACCCATGTACCCAATTCTATGTTCACTTCTAAACTAACGCCAGTGAAGTCATGACAATCATCAGCTCATTAAAAAGCAAATTTTCAACAGGCATAGATGATATACCCGAGTTTTTTTGTTAAATTTTTGTCCCACGCTACATTAAATCTACTCAAATATTTTCAATAGTTCTTTATCGGAAGAGGTGTTTCCTAACACATTTAACGGATATAAAGTGAAACCTTTACACAAGAAAGGAAACACACGTAATATTGGAAATTACCGACCAATATCTCTACTACCCACATTCTCAAAAATCCAAGAAAAATTGTTCTATAAGCGTCTTCTAGATTTTTTATCAAAATATAACATTCTCTCTGACGATCAACACGGCTTTAGGAAATCCTTTTCAACTACAAGCGCCATATTTTCTTTCTTAAACGATGCTACCACATCTCTTGACCGTGGAGAAAATCCTCAGGTTGTTTTTCTTGACTTATCCAAAACATACGTCATCAATCACGGAATTCTCCCTTCCAAATAGCATTCTTTAGGCATTCGTGGACTTCCACATCAATGGCTAACTTTATTTAAAAGATAGATATCAACAGGCCGAAATATACTATACTAAAAATAATATACTTCAGCGTTGTCTTTCAGAAACAAAGCCACTTACTTGCGGAGTACCCCAAGGTTCAATTCTCGGTCCTATACTTTTTTTTATTGTATGTGAACGACATGTCATCATTCACATCAGATTGCAAAATGGTTCTTTTTGCTGATGACACTAATTTACTATGTAAACACGCCAACGCTCAAAACGTTTTGTCTAACCTTTCGACTTGGTTCCATGCAAATCGTCTCATTGTAAACACTGACAAAACAGTGTCTATGTCATTTCACAATAGTATCACAAAATCTTTACCCCAGGTTTCTCTTTCTTTAAACGGAACACAATTAAAAACTGTTACGNGGCATTACCTTCTGGGGTAATTCCGGTCAGAGTATTCAAACTTTCAGAATTCAGAAGAGGATAGTTCGGATAATTTGTAAATCTCACCCCCGAAACTCTTGTAAACCTTTATTCAAGGTATTAAATATCTTAACACTTCTCTGCATTTATATTTATGAAACGGTCGTGTTTGTTAAGACCGAATTACTGAAGCACCACTCTTGTTTTATACGAAACAGTCTCGTTCACGAACACAATACTCGCAATAGGAATAATATTCATCGGCCTAGAGTGTCAACCACTCTTTGCCAGAAAGGACCATATCATTCGGGACTCGTTCTATATAATTCCCTGCCCAAGAATATAAAAGACTTTATGAAATTGAATCTGTTCAAATCAGCGGTTAAAAACTACCTCCTGCATCAGTGCTTCTACACTGTAAAAGAATTTATTGATTTTAACAAAAGTTAAATCCGTCTTATACTTTATCACGCCATTGCTGTAGTACATTTTAAAAACTTATAACAATTTCAAAAACTATTTTCTTGCATGATTGTTGTGTCTTATGATTCATATTAATTAAATTTTATGTGTACTCAACATTGGCACGTTTGTGTACACAAATTCTGTAGCCCAATCTGGCCCGGGTTTTGCTCCGGTTTTCCTTCGGGTAGAGGTAGATTTCTTATACAGGTTCTCTAGACTTTGTCTAGGGGCGTGTTTATTGTAATAATAAGTCGTGAATTTAGTGAATTATTCTTATGATTTTTAAACATTATACTCAGAATTATCTATAGTTCGATAATAATTTGTACATGTAAATTTTTTGCGTTAATTTACAAATATATTGACATTGTGTTACAATTATAACTCGTTGCTAACTTTTCATCTTATCTAGGAATTTTTGCTGAAATTTTTGAATCCGCCTCCGCCTTAGGACTTTTAAATCGGAATTGATGGCATGGTCCCTTGCTTGCTTGCTTGCTTCCTTCCGGAGAGTAAATTAGTTTACTGTCCTCCACGTGGTCATACGCAGTTTGTACTGTTTTGTTTGACAATACATTTTTTATTCCAACTATCCCATCAATCCAAGGATCCGAAGACTGGTGGATCTTTGACATTTCTGTGTGTCAAAGCACTATGATGACATGCGTACTCGCTTAAGAGAACAAAAATAGTAAGTTATTCGCTGTAATATCAAAAAAGAATATTTCATAGTTTATAATAATTACGGTAGTATATGTTGTTTTCAATAGTTGAAATCGTAGATATGTTTAACAAATACGCGCTCGTATCGATTGTTTAGTTATTTTGGAAATGTTGCTAATTACTTATAACTATCAAAGTCACTCAAAATTATATCAGCAATATTGTTGGTCCTGCAGTTCCGTGCCTGATATAAAAATGTGTCTTTAAATAATACTTTAAATTTCCATGTAAAAATGCTTTTCCGTTTCATCCTTGACCACATTGTGTGTGTCTTTTTACAAAGTCTCCAAAACATAAAAAATAATAGTATTATTAACTATTTAAATAATAAATGATCAGTTTTAAAAGTGTAAATTATGTCTCTAAAAAACAATAACAGAATTTTTATTGGGCATTGCTAGAAAACAGTTGGGTCCTATAGGGAAAATATATTTTTTATTGGATATTTGTTAACACAAAAAAGATCTGCGAAAAGTATTTAACTGAGGATGTCATAGGTGAAGGTTTTGTTACAAAAGCAAAGAGTTGGGAGAGGCGGTGGGAGATGGTTGTAGGGATAATTTTTCGTGAACAAAAAAACGGCAACTGAATGTTATTGAAATCTTATTAACAGTAAGTAAATCTTCGTTTTCTGACTTTCTGAGTGATGGTTTCATCTCGTAAGATGTCGTTTGGTCGTTCGATGTATGCGTATGAGACGTTGTCACGAAGGGTGACGTGTAGGGTTTCGACAAGAAGCGGAGTTTCGCGTCAGCAAAACCCTTCTTTCGCAGGGAGGGATTTTCATCTGAATTAGGCCACCGGACGACACTGTGAAGTCAGAGGGGAACAGGACTCGGTCGTTCGCGCTTTCAATCAATAATTCTATTTTTTAGGTCCGTAATATAACATTGATAAATAAATAAATTATAAACTTTCAACCTTAAAAAATTTAAACTTACAATCTTCCTTTGTGGGTATTATGTTAATTTTATAACACGTACCGAACTATTTTCATTGTTAGGAGTGTGCTGAAACGTTAAATAAGCCCCCGTCTTAGGGCCCTTGATCGGAATTGCTGGGATGGTCCCTTGCTTGCTTCGCAGTTTGTTCTGTTTTTTTTACAATAAATTTATTTATTTAAAACGGGGATTTAAATTTACGAACTGACTCAGGAAAACTATCGAGATTCACATGACTATTTTATGTGTGTGCCAGAAAAGCGAAAAAATATTGAATAATATCAGAAAATGAATAAAGAACGAAGGAAATCGGATAAATTACTTAAACGAAGATTTAATGAAAATTTGTAGAGAAGCTCGTTTGAAATCAACTCACCTCTTCGGTGAATGAGAATTGACGTTTCACGTTGCTAAATGAACGAGGAGCGGGGGGAAGCCATTGCCCCCCCGCCCCCCCCCCCCACAATTTTGGAATTGAAAACTACCCACGCAGAAATCGCGCACGTTGAGCCGACTTTCGATGTCCAGATCAAGTCGATGGATGACGTTGAATAAACGACGCCGTCCCGACGTATTTTCCGGAATTTGAAGTCGAGACAACGTCGTTATAATAATCTACTTTGTTTCAACATTGAGGTGGAGTCTCTTATAATAATTGTGGTCCATTTCTCTTAGGTTACAACCCTATGGTTAGACGGAAGAGCAGACCTTAAGGTCTGAGTCTCGACAAAATAAAGGCACTTTTATTATTATTATTATTATTATGATCAGAACCACTTTATGTCTGTCACTGCCATCTGGTAGTGGAAGTTGGAACTCTACTTGGGTGCATTTTTTGCCAAGAGTTAATTTTGCCGAGAGAATATTCCTATCTTTTACTTCTTTACGGAGATGACTATTTTACGTGTTTACTATTCATGGTACCAATAGTAAGACACAGCAATACGAAGGGATAACAACTTAACATTATCACCAATTATCATGGTGTAGTTGCTCAATGGTAGTGAGCTCTCCTTGAGATATCAAGGACCCTGGAACAAACCACACCGTAGTCGAACTTCGAAGACGGAAGTTGTGAATCAGCGTTCTTATAGGAACGTGAGTTACAAATCTCATAGAATATGATTTAACAAGGTAAGACGATGGATAATATCCATAAAAGTTGTAATAAAAATGATAATTCAACATTGTCAAGATAGTCATGTGTACATGAGTTGACGACGTTGTGAAGACGCCGTTCTCCGATGTTGAATCGACGTTTCATGAGTATGCCTTGGAAACGTCTTGACGACGTTGATTTTTGACGTCGCCACGACGTTGTAACGACGTCGTTTTCGACTCGAATTTTCTACGTCGGTATCAGATCTCCAAACGTTTTAATTACAAGATATTTTATTCAATGGATTTATTGCGATTTACTCGAATGTCTAAGCCAAAACGAGAACAATACATAATTACATGTCTATCCACACATCAGTTACTTCTCAACCAAAGACCAATATTTTCGGATAGATGAGGAATGGAAAAGAAGTATTTATGATCGTTGCAGAGGTGAAGAAGGTGAGCAGAAATTTGTCAACGTTACACGCAGAGTGTCTTTACGTCAGTTATTTATAATAATAATAATAATAAAACGAAAATTAGATTTTTGGTTCTTAATAATTTACATTTCGTCGCCGAGGGATTCAGAGACTCGCAATCACCAAATTTTTGATAAAAAGTCTGAGGAACCTCCGAAATAATTTATGGTAACGGAACCGTGTTGGAAATGTTACTTGCTAAACCCTAGCGATAATTTGAATGATGCTAACATTCTGTGCAAAATGATATGAACGTCCACTTTGATCTAGGGGTGTACTATTTTCATCGTCCTGAAGAATACATTCCCCATCTGCTAGTTGTAGTAAAGTTTCACTCTGTTTCCTATTTTGCGTTGGAAATGTCAATATCTATGGCATCCGAACTGTTATGAATTACACGTCATAATGGTGAACCACAAAACACGGGTAATTGCCTATAAATATTGTTTACGTCAGCACGATCAGAAGTGTGGGATCTGTCAGTTGTTACGAGTAGTCAAGTAACATCCTTTTCAAATAAATGAGTCAAGTGGCTTCTTTTCTTGATGTAATTTTTAAATGCTGCTTTTTTGGAAAGGAAAACGCGGAAGAAAATACAATGGGAAATCATTAACACATCTGTTTAACACATGTTCTTATGTACGATACTTCATTTACATGATTTGCGAGTAAAAAGAACTATAATTGTTTGGGATATGGGCGTATTAATGTATATGGTGATGTTTATTTGCAAATTACCTCCAACGCCAATAAAATAGAAAACAGTACTTTTGTTATCGAAATAGTGAAAAGCACTCGATAATATCAAATAATCATCAAATGTAGACAATACTATGAATAAAATAAAAAAATAATAAATAATAGAGTTCTTCGTGTTTGCCTCTTTATTTATTTGATGGAAGTCACTCGCCATCACTTAGGGTTCTTTAACGGTCATAGGAAAGGAAAGGTTTTGCATTGACTTTGCAACCTAGCCTTATATTTTTTTGTTTGTTCATATTGTCTCGACCTCGTGGGGCCTCTTTCTACCCCTAGGTTGTGGAAATAGTTTGCTTTGTATAACATTTTTTAAAAAGCTAATAAGCCTACAAACTTCAACCATAACTAAAATAACCCTAAAACAAAAAAAATAGTTTATGTGAAACATGTCCTGCAGTCTTCCCGGAGGAAGCACCCGAAATGTGTACGCGAGGCCACAGCAGCGGAGTATAACCTTCCGCAGTCTCTGGCAGTGCCTAGTACCCCGGAGCCTCTGGAGCCTCTGGAGCCTCTGGAGCCTCTGGAGCCTCTGGAGCCTCTGGAGCCTCTGGAGCCTCTGGAGCCTCTGGAGCCTCTGGAGCCTCTGGAGCCTCTGGAGCCTCTGGAGCCTCTGGAGCCTCTGGAGCCTCTGGAGCCTCTGGAGCCTCTGGAGCCTCTGGAGCCTCTGGAGCCTCTGGAGCCTCTGGAGCCTCTGGAGCCTCTGGAGCCTCTGGAGCCTCTGGAGCCTCTGGAGCCTCTGGAGCCTCTGGAGCCTCTGGAGCCTCTGGAGCCTCTGGAGCCTCTGGAGCCTCTGGAGCCTCTGGAGCCTCTGGAGCCTCTGGAGCCTCTGGAGCCTCTGGAGCCTCTGGAGCCTCTGGAGCCTCTGGAGCCTCTGGAGCCTCTGGAGCCTCTGGAGCCTCTGGAGCCTCTGGAGCCTCTGGAGCCTCTGGAGCCTCTGGAGCCTCTGGAGCCTCTGGAGCCTCTGGAGCCTCTGGAGCCTCTGGAGCCTCTGGAGCCTCTGGAGCCTCTGGAGCCTCTGGAGCCTCTGGAGCCTCTGGAGCCTCTGGAGCCTCTGGAGCCTCTGGAGCCTCTGGAGCCTCTGGAGCCTCTGGAGCCTCTGGAGCCTCTGGAGCCTCTGGAGCCTCTGGAGCCTCTGGAGCCTCTGGAGCCTCTGGAGCCTCTGGAGCCTCTGGAGCCTCTGGAGCCTCTGGAGCCTCTGGAGCCTCTGGAGCCTCTGGAGCCTCTGGAGCCTCTGGAGCCTCTGGAGCCTCTGGAGCCTCTGGAGCCTCTGGAGCCTCTGGAGCCTCTGGAGCCGCGGTGCATACTCTCCCAATACCTTATCCAGCGCCCGAGAGGCACGCCGCGCGATCTCGGTTTTATATTGTTGTATTTGTAAAATGGGAAATGTAGCTTAGTGCTATAGAAGCTTATCGACATGGAGCGATAGGAGGTAGGAATTGTGTTGTACGACATTGTTAGTAGGTGGGTCGGTTAGCTGGATTTACCAACAACGTGAGTCACGTGGAGGGGTTAGTAGAAGTGGTTATTAATAGTCAGATTTATTGACATTAGGAGGAGCTGGATAGAGGAAGGAAGCTTTGGTCTATGGGAGGCTAACTGGTCCCATCGGGAATCGAACCCGGGATGACGTGTTGATGACGCGACCACCTGAGCCACCGGTGGGGCACGATCTCGGTTGGAAGTGTTCGCGACACGCTGATGATGGCGAGTACATGTCTGTATTTCGGGTTCAGGGACGATGTCAGAGAGTGTATCGCACGGATTTAGACTCTCAGGCAGAGCTAAGGCTACCGAGAAGACTTGGCACGCATACGTTGCTGTTGGTCGAATGCGAGCTGTTAGGAGGTGCCTTTTCTTAAAGGGACGGATGTCACGAGAGCATAATAGAGGGCAAAGTGTTAGGAAATTGGAAAACAGTTTCCTACACAAGTAGGCCTACTCGATGTGATGTTGCCAAGAAAGATTCCTAGCGAGTTTCGCACTCAGATACTTGACGAGGGGATCAAAAGAAGATTGCGATGTTTACGCCCCTCTCCTGAGGAGTGCCTTCCTCCAAAACCCAAATCTGAGAACCGAGGGAAAAAGGTCCAGCGTTATCCTTGTGGAAAGTGTGTGACAGGAGTTACATCTGGGTGTTCGAGATTGTAAAATGTGTGTTGGGACTTGAAGCTCAATCAACGTGACCAGCCATACGACTCGATTTAAAACCGGAATTCTGTTCCGATTTTGGTTTCGTTACATTTACTAATATTTGTTCCTATTTCAAAACCGAAAAGTTTTGAGTTTTTTTTAGGTTTCGTTTGAGAAATTTACGACATGCATATTTATTTTATTAATTGCTGTATTATAATTATTAAATAATTTTAATCATTATTGTTAATTATTAACTATTCATTGAAAGTTGCATAATTGACTAACTGTCCAAATAACCTGAGATGCGTATAGCGGGTTTTTAATTTGTTTCGGATGTTTATGGTCTTTGAATAGACCGCTCCGATGTGTCCACCGCTCCGATACGCTATCAGCAAGCCTTAGTTTAAGGAAATAATTAATTAATGATGAAAGTAAAATAATGCTTGAGAACGACGATTCACATTGGAGTTTAAAGCAATAAAGACCATAATATTCCAATACAAATGGATGAATTGGTGATAATGATGTGACTATGAGTTTTTTTAAAATATTTGTAAATAAATAGATAAACTTACAAAAATGCTGTGTGGCACAAACCCTCTCCTTGTGACACAGTCTCATCCTGGTTGACAGAATAAATCTATTAAACACGGATATTGACGTAGAGATAACAGCAAAAGAACCGGGAAAGCGGAACCCAACGTTTTCGGGAACAGCTAGAGGGATATTCTGATATTATCCTTCAGGTCCACGAGAAAATGTGGGTGCGATCACTAAACTTTCCAGTATTGTTTAGAAACTCAAATAACCATCTTGAAGTTCGTCTGAATTAGACGAATCGGTAAGCCCCATCTCGAGCCGGGATTTTCTCCGGTTTTCCTTTGAACAGAGGAGTATTTACACAAGGCCAGTATTTGGAGACTGCAATGTTATTACAGTACTATTGTTATTAATCTTCTCGAATTTCGAGCGACATGAATAGTTTCGATAAATTATCAATTATTTAGAAATACTAAATCGATAACAGTACATTAAATAGCTGTAAAATTATAGCCATTTAAAATAAAAAAATAGCTACCAATGTTGTAATTAATTTTTCCTAGGGAGGAGGTCGGATATCACGACTGTGTTAGGAGTGCACAATGTTAATTCCAGCACTTTCTTTGTGTCCTTCGACCCGAATTAATGGGATGGCTTCTTGTTTGCTTCCAGAGAGTACATTAGATGTTTGTTCTCCCAGTGACCATATATTTTTCGTATCTGTATTTTTGGCAGGATATTACTTGTTTATTGACGGAAGATGAAAGAAAGAAAAGAAGAAAGAGAGAGAGCACGAAGCAACCACCCCCTCCCCCCACCTACTTCGCCGAAGTCGGTGACTCTGCTGCGAGGGAGACGAAATGCTAGGCCATTGTTTTTAATTGAGTCAGCGACGTAAGAGGCTTAGAAAGCGAGCGAGCGGGGCTTCCATTCGTGGGTTGTGGCTTCCGAAGGAAGGAGGTTCTCGTCGCTACTCGCTTCCCGTCCACTGCATCACATGTTCCGTTGCGTAGCCTTCGCCCCACGAAGCCCAAGGATCATGACGGGCTCTTTAATTGGACGCCTTCAGACATCTCTAGATGAACTTTATGGGGACACATTTATACTCCAACTCGTGTAACTTTGCCGAAAATTATGCAATATGGCTGCCTTTCACGAATTGCCAACTTCTACGAATTCAAGTTATATATGAATAAATATCAATAGTAGTAACAAAAGCGACTATTTCCTGTAAAGAAATACAAGTTGATAACACAACAATCTAAGACACAAGGTAATATTCGTTCCACACGCTCGATGCAGAAAGAACAGAACAGCGCCACAAGAGCACGCGAATTGAATTGGTGTCAGAGGTTGGCCATGGATTTAAGGTTTCAGAAATTCGAATATCCTGCCAACACAACGCGAGGTATTTCAACAGCGACATTGCTTTTAAGTAAAAAACGTATTAATATTTATCGCTATCATACTATTAGTAAAGTAGTTTAGTGAAATGGTTCGCAGATGATAATAATGTATTTTTGACTTCAACAGACAAAACAGCGGACTTTACAAGTTACGCATCTTGAGAAAAATGACGCCCATATTATTGTCACCTTGCCTTCTCTACATAGTAGAGACTTCTATATAGAATCACGTAACATGAGAAGAGGGACGCATTCACTTGTGGATGTTTGGTGGGCTGTCAATATGTTCGCAGTAGTCAGGAAACTTATATTGTTACGATTAGAAAATATCACAGTTGATCAGTGTATAACAATCAAAATGATATGTGTAAACAACGTAGTGCAGCCAGATAGATGTTTTCTCTGTTGTATATAAAGTTTTCATTCGTTCCTCTCACTACAGGGCGGGGAAACATCCTTCGATAGTTCTTCTCATCTTTTCGTTTTTTTAAAATAGTATTTTATTTTCTGCGTTTGAGAATTTATGGGATACTCTCCGCAGAAAATGTAGCCAGCTGTGCGGACGTGCAATTGAGAAACGGAGTTAAATGGATTCTCAGTTGTTAAAGAATGGGTAGAAAGCCATTGTTCGTTTCCTCCTCCGTTCCTCTGTCTTATATTGGCATTCACTCGTCCTCGTCTCATCGATCGCTCGAAGGGAAGGAAGCAGCGGAAGACTGCGCGCCGCGAAGCAATGAGGGATCAGCTTTTACGCGATTTGCATGAGACTTTATGGAGGAGGAGACGGGTTTTGCACAAGGCTCCTACGTCCTGTAAAAGAGATATAAAGTAACTTTGCTTCTCTTTGCTACACTATGAAAATGGAGATAAATGGAGGGAAAATTACTTGCTTCGATGTTCTTCCAAACGGTCTCGGGTTAAATTGAAACATGTGTGACCCAAACTCTATGATATATAACCTACGACTATATCTTGGGGGTGGAAGGATAACACACGCATTTATAATATAAGGATGTATATCTGTGTTTATATATCATGTGTGAATTTACATATAATATATGTGCATCTATATGTTTGTGTGTTTATACATAGATATTAGAAGAAGAACAAAAAGTACACTTTAATTTGGAGGGGGGATGATCCCTCATATTCCACCCCCGCCCCGCCGACGTATATAAACTTCTCAACGCGAAGGTAATGAACTGACATACATTCATAACGAATGTTATGTATACTATTCATTTGATATAATGTTTTCATTGCGTCTGATAACAAGCGTTATATAATTTTACATCTGTGACAACAAAAGTATTCATTTGAGTCTGTTTACGGAAGAAAGAGAGCTTACTCTTTGGCTGCCTGTGGACAGGAACCCGAGTCATCTCTCTCTCTCAGCCTTGCTTCGGCCGCCCGTTGTGCTCACTCTAATCTCCTTTTACTCAAGACAAAATCAAATCTATCTACATTATATCAAAATACTTTTACTTACTGGATTTTAAAAACATGTACTAAATTTTGAAATTCATTGTAATACAAATTTAATTCAAAACTTGACTTGTACACTACACCATCTGGCGGTGCCGCGCCCGTTGAATGTTTGCTTTCGGGGCGTGACGCTGCCGCCCCATTTCATAACGATTCTCGCAACATCGAAATTCTACGATTTACAGAATTTTTTTTATCTGTGTTATATGCACAAAACTAATAATCCATGATTGTTTTCATCCTTCTCAAATTACTCTCTTAAACTGAAGTATTTTAACACTTCTACATTTGCTAACGTTTTACCGATAATTTAGGTTAATTTTTGTCGATAGACTTCGACTGTCGCCGACCATTTTGTAGAACTCCTCGAGGCAAACAATAATGATGCCATTCGTAATTGTCGCCTATCTCTAACCGTTTAGGCAGAATAAGCAAATACAACTCCCAATTCCTTCCCCCCCCCCAATTTTATCAATATTGATTGAAAAAACTATTTCTATTTTTCTTATCACACATTATAAAAATAAAAGTTTGCATAATATCATCCTGGATATGTAATGTATCTTTGTACGAAAGTTCATGACGCTCGGTTGCGTGGTTTAGTTGTGATCAGGCAGCAAACAACCAGAAGCTCTTTCGCGTTACGTATATTGGTACGGATTGCAGATACCTGGATATCTTTGAAATCTAATAAAAAATAACGAAATACGATAGCAAACAAAATGAACTTACGTAAAAGAATCAAAAATAAAATTATCCCAAAAATATTTGGCAGCTTCTTTGTTTACTTCTTGTCACCTATCAATTTTCTATAGTCTTTACTTCTACTCGAAAGTCATCAGAATATCTGCGATATCTTTATACGAAAAATCATTTTGCATTTTACAAGGAAGTGTCAAGAAGGTCGTCAGGGACCCAGAGCTCTTCGCTAATCATGCAAATAATATTTTTTATAAAGAAGTCAATATAAAGCGCATGAGATCATTTGGAGGGCGAAACACTATTGGCATTATTTATCCGGAATTTACCTATTCCCCTCCAACATACATTATTAGGCTAAAAGCTATTTTAATCATCGTATCTCAAACTGATACGATGAAAAAAGTTTCTCAAATATAATAGCGAAAGAATGTATTTAAATTTATAAAAACAGGTACAGGAGGAAATATTTTTATCTGTTTTTTACTGATAATTTATTTGAAATATGACTTTACCATATTGAATTTTTTCGTGAACAATTATTTTTCAACTAAGTCCATTAACTTATTGATTGGTTATTTATTTAGCCTTCTCAGTTATTTCTTCATACATATAAAATACAAAATAATACACAACATAACAATAAAGAATTATATAGTAAATTAATACAATAAATACAGATCCGACTTATAAGTATTATTTTTCTACCTATTAAATTTTTACTTCTAATCTAACGTTAATCCAAGATATATACTTTTTTACATAAAGAATGATGTAAAGTACTGAAAAATAGGGGATGGGTTTCGGTCAAAATGTGCTCACATTTAATTTATTTCGGTTCTATCATAATCATAACTTTAACACATGTAAGTTACACACAATATACATAATGACAATTCAATCAGCGTACCATTATTTCTCTTCCTCTTCACTCTCACCAATTCTCCTTCGTCGCATATTATCGTCCATTCCTCTCCACTCTCTCTTCATCTTCATTTCCTCCTCTCTTTGCAATTGCCATACCTACTTTAGCGCATTACTCGCTGTCCCTATCATTTACAAACACCTCAAGCGACTCGTCTTTCTATTAGTGTCCACCTCGTGGGAAAAACCGGGTTTTTATATGGTTTTCTATGGTATTCTTTAGCGCTTACGTCCTTTGCTCTCTCTCTATTCCCCATACAAGATGCACTCCCATAACAAATCATCAAACGGATTCTGTAAGATGAAATTTTCAAGATTGGCGTGACGTCATTTATCTTTCTCCAGGTTGCAATTAATACGAATCGATATCAGTATATGTAGGGTTCTAAAGTATCACGAACGAATTGACCGAAGTACTCACTCTTGCTTCTCGTTATATTAATTTTTACTAGACGGTAACCCGGATAGGATAACCCTATAGGATTATGTGATTTTGAGTTTGGTGTGATACACATGGTGTATACACGGGACCAGGCGCAACATGGCCTCATTCTAATTGGCTCCATTAGCTCCCGTCAACAATTCTATTGATATTTGTATTGCTAGCAAACGCTTATTGAACAAACAGGGAAATGTGCACGAGGAAGAATGTTTCCGAGTTTACTTTCTGGACGATTTGGGGGAGAGACGTAGTGTCTGGGGATTTTCGGAGATATTACGCTCCGGGCCAAAAAATTGGGTGGTAAAAATAAAATTACTTTTTGTACATACGCAGACGTGTTATTCGCAACGGATAGAAAAAAAAATTATTACACATTCTAAATTTCTCTTAAAATTGCATCTCTTTGCACCATTATCTCAAAATTTTCTTAACTCCTGTGCGGTGGTTGTTCAAATTTCAACTTTTAAAATTTGGTCGGGAAACCTCCCAATTTTGTTTTATGTCTTGAAAAAAAAAAGACTTCGATAAACGTTATTTTTTTAAATATATTTCAGATGTCGCTACAAAGCTTCATATTGAAATATAAAAATTTTAAAGCTTGGTAGTGACCCCTGAAATATATTTAAAATATATTTTAAAATTATTTTTATAGAAGACTTAAAAAAACCTATTTTTGACATTTCGACGGGGCACTCCCTCCCCGTCCTAATTTCAAAAGTTTATTTTTTAAGAAACATCCTAACTTCCAGATTCCCGGAAAATCTTAACCAATTTGATATAAAATATTGGATCCGACACTATTTTTCAATTATCACCAAAAAGTTTCCTTGTCTTTAACAAATATATTGACGAGGATCACTGACACAGACTATTAACATTTACTAAAGGAGTTTCTGTTTACAATTAAGAGAACACGACGTGAAGTGACAGGTGAGGGATGAGTATGAGGAGCGGTGGGGGAGGGGGAGGATCGGAGAGAGTGGGGGTGGTGGTGGGGGTTGAAGGAAACAGGGGGTTCACCTTCCTTCCCTCCACAGTCGCGACGCGCCTTCGGGCGAAGAAGCTTCTTCTCTTTCGCCTCAGTGGTAAGCGGATATTCATTCTCCTTCCTCCATGGGAGGGACATTCTTCCTCCTCCGCACTGCGCATCTGCCGGTGCTGTTCCTTCTACTTGCAGAGTTGTACTTCAAGGGGAGGACGACCTAAAGGTACTTCATCGTCTCACCAAAGTGCGGATGGATATCTGTCTCGAACAGTGTACCATTTTGACATCCATACCGATACGCGTAACTCGAAAGTGTGTCTGTCTGTTTCCTACCTGACCACAACTTAACCACAAGAGACCAACTGCCATGAACTTTGTCGAGGAGATAGTGTACATGTTCAGGAGGAACATAGGCTCACTTTTATTTTTAAAACATGTGAAAAGAATGATAAAAAAATTATTTTTGACATTAATGACGATGAGGTTGGAGTACAAATAAAACAAAAAACGCTATATTCGCTTACTCTGCCTAAACATTAAGAGATGAACGAAAAACTGTGAAGAGCTCAAAGAGTTCCGCAAAAAATCCGTGACAGCATATGGCTATAAAAAAATTTCAGTAAAATATCGATGAAATTATATTGAAAGCGGGAGTGTTAGAAAACTTGAATTTAAGAGAGTAATTTAGGAGGAAAAGCTCTATCGTCATCAAATTTAATGGATTATTGGGTTTGTGCATTTAACGGACATAAAAAACCCGTGTTTAAATCGTACAATTTCGACGAATAGTTTAGATTTTG
>NNCF01131784.1:15684-34195 GCA_002313205.1 Laupala kohalensis | reverse complement strand
CGTGACGACACCACCAGTCGAAGTCGTTGCAGTCGTATGCCTTGTGTCGATTCTTGAAGTCGATAGTTCCGAGTTGGAAAGTACTTCTGTCTCTTGATTTTTTGAGGTTAGACGTTTACAGCGTCGTGCGAAATTTCTTCAATCACAGAATGGACTTGGAAATATTTCCGATGTCATGAAATATTTCGATCGCCTAGTTTGGAGATAGGCGTTTTTTCAGCGTCGTGCGAAATTTCTTCAGTAGCAGAATTTGGGAGATAGATTTTCTCCAGCGTCTGGCGTAGTCAGAGTTTGACTTTGAAGATTTCTTGAACTCGTAGGAATATTGTCAGCACCCAGTTTGAAGATAGAATTCCTTCAGAGGTTCGGCGTCTAGCGAGGAGCTCCGGAGCACGAAGTGAACAGTTCAAGAGNGATAATGATTTTATCGTTGCTAGAAGGTATAATTTAAACAAAGACATATGACGGTCTGGGGGACCCAACACTGTGTCGCAGTTCGTTTCTTGAAATTCTCCAGAAATTTCCTAACAGGCTAGACAGAGTTCTCGGGTCACCGAAGATGATTTTAGGCGTCTCCCTGCCGTCATGGAATCGCAATTGAGGCGATCTTTGTTTCATGGAATCTTCTATTGTTTACTATGTTGGAGGTTCCTTGACATCGTTATTTGAGGCTCTCTTGTGTAAAGAGTGGTATCGCCTTGGGAACCAGTAAACAGTATGGCGGAACATTTAACATTCATTGCGATTCGTTACATGGGGGAGCTTTCAACATATTATTTGTATGAAGGTATGTACCTATATTTATATGTAGGAATTGTGTTCCTACACCAGTTTCCGCGCAATGGAACTAACCTGATTGTGGAATCGTCAAAAAAAATTCTAAAGTCAAATTTTTGTCCATCGTGTGTATCTTTCAAAATATTCCGAACAAAGCGCAGAGCGATTGTTGCGCATATAATGGACCTTCTTGCCGTGAGTCCATCCACTTCTGTGACATCACCCTGACAATAAAGAATCTAATAAGTCATCTAGTATTTCAAAACTTTGATTCTAAGGCCATAAGATAGTNGAGACAGCCTTCAAGGTATGAGGAAGGTAAAGGACTCCATAAAGACCTGAGTGTCATCATTTCGTGCAAACAAGTGAAGAAGTAATCCCTACGCGTCTTCGTATTGTCCACTGCAATCTTACACATGGTTATCTCTTACGCGGTGAACTTTCTTCGCCCCCATCTGTGAAACTTGCAACACAACACCTTCCATCGAACCCTTTTTTGTGGAGTGTCTCAACTATATAACTAGCCAGCGGCGACACAATCTATCGAATAGTTTGAACGTAATGCTTGGGCAAAATGAAGCGATTTTGATACGCCTTTTTGATTCGTTCAGGAATGTGTCCTCTGGAACAGTATTTGATTTTTCTTCTTATGTCATTACTCAAATCCATATACGAAACGGGATTTTTCCTACAAGTTCTAGGGAGGGTTTTGATTTAAAATTCCTTTCACATTGAATTAACTTTTCTTCTTTGTTTTCGGTTTGTATAATTTTTTATATTTTTGGATTTACTGAATTTGAGGAGGGTTATTTAGTGGGTACGGTCGAGTCAATCAACGAATCCCACACGCGGGGAGATTCTTGTTGGCTCTTCTTAGTGCGAACAGCATTTTCCCTACCTGTACAAAATTTTAGGGCTTTTATGACTTCGACGTCGGCGAGCCGTAAAGCCCCACAATAAACATCATTGGTATATTTCTGTGTAAACTCTAATAATACAAAAGATTAAACGCAATTTTCAATGCAAAGCAATGAACAGAATTTCTCAGGAAGAGAGATCAAATTAACACGTACTGAACACGCCATGATTATTGGTTGTTTCTAGCACCAACGTCCTTGATGACCATGCGATAATCGTGCACATATAGAACCATGTTGTCGCGAATACTAACAGTTCCGATATGAGAGCGCGTTAAAAGCGTCTGGCTCTGCACTCCAGGTGTTTGAATAAGCGATGCAGTCTTACATGTCTCGACATCCTTTTAATTAAAAAAATACTTTAAATTAATAACTTAAACATGAAGCAGTATAAGTGATAGGAGAGTAAGTGGTCAAATAATTCAAACGAAAGTACGACTTGTGACAATTGCCAAATATAGATGCGGAGGGAAAGACCAACGTAATTTGTTTTTAAAAATTAAAGTGTGAAATACAGTAGTTCAATATTTACGGCCTAAATATGTGGACTGAATTGTAAAATAAACATCGGGTTAATACTTTCCCTAAATTTGGGGTATGAAATGAGGGGTGATGAAGAAAAATTAGATCTTTTTGTAAACAGTTTCTGAAAGCGGTTTTACGAGCTAAGAAAGATTCTGAAGATTTCTGTAAATTTTTGTTCGCATTTTTCTGTGCTTTCTTGATCTTAGGTGTTTTTTCTGGGTTATTCTCCTTCCAAAACGTTTTCTATTCTTTGAATGCTTAGCTGGCTGAGAACTCCTGTTCCAGTTCCTCTTTGTTTTTAACATATCAATGTTCCCTCGTTCTCATGTGGTAGTGGCTTTACGAAAATCTTCACTGAAAACACGCGGAGCTTCACAAAGGAGAAGGGATCGCGCAAAACTGCTGGATAGTGACCGATGAAACTTTACTGGCTGGGTGCTTAATAGCAAAATTTTACGCCTAAAATGGTTATCTTGCTGTCGCCATAATTATATCATTGTAGAAGACAGATGCAATGAGTTCAGAGTGGTGGAAGATAATGCCTGCAATATGTAATTGAATATGCATATATGAATTTACCCAACCAACTTTGTAAGGATACGAGGATAAATAGACATAGGATACGAGGATAAATAGACATAGGATACGAGGATAAATAGACATACGAGGATTAGACATATTGAATTGTTAAATATGTCGTTGTGTTTCATACATGTTTTTCTTCTGTACATATTGAGACCGTGGATTGAATTGATTGATAATTCAATCACACGTTCTCAAAATATTTAATATAAAAGCATGGGTCAACATGGGAGCGAGCAGAAAAGGACCTGGGTGGTCTAAAGTGTAGTGGCGGGGCGACATTAAAGACTGTAGAAAGTTTTAGGAATACAAAAACATAATAAAATCTATTATTTGAGAAGATCAAAAGATGTGGAGACCAGAACACATGTTCAGAGACGGACAAGTTTGGACTTGAATCTTTAGAAAGACGAGCGTCGAAATTCAATACAAAAGAGAGCACCGAAAAAAAGAGCGGATGTCAGGGAATATTATTTCCCAAAGCAACGTGGGAGTACGTTTGCGACAAGCGCCCAATAAGGCTCACGGCTCATGTCCCTTGGGACATGATTCCCAAAGCAAAGAATCTTTAGAAAGACGAGGGCGAAATTCTAAAAGTAGTAATAAAAATTAGGGTTCAAAAAGAGGGTACCGCGCCGCCGAGCAATAAAACAATAAAAGAGAGGATCTTAGAAGCATGCCGCCCAGCGCAGATGTACAGAGAGAAAATAACAAAATGGGGAAATAACAAGTCAAGTCGTATGATTGGGAACAAGAAAATGCAACGTACATCTTTTCGGAAACTTCCAATTAAAATTAAGAGGGGGAAAAGAACCTAGTGCTTGTAGGAGAAAGAAGCAATGATAAGAGGGGGAACGTCACGTGACGCGAAATGGTCTATAAAAAAATAGGACACAGAAGCACTTGATTCAGATGTGAGAAATTTTGAGGCTGTTTATTTGTTCGATGAGATGGTGAGAAATCTTGAATGTTTATTTGTGATCAGGGATGTGAGATATTTTGCAACAATTTATTTGTCGATTCAGATGGTGAGAAATTTTGAGACTTTATTTGTTCGATGAGGAGGTGAGAAAATTTAAGAGTTTATTGTTGTTCGATCAGAGATGGTGAGAAATTTTGCGATACTTATTTGTTGAGTCAGACTGAAAAATTTGCAACAGTTTATTTGTTGAGTCAACGAGTGAAAAATTTGCGAGAGTTTCTTTTTGTTAAGTGAGACGAAAGAAAACGTGTGATTGAAAAGGGCAAATGGGTCTCGTGCAGTGCAAAAAGTTCGAACAAACGAGTGAAGGACTTGAACAGGTCGAGAAAATAACGTTTTAGGAGTTAATGAGCCGTCAAAGGTCACTTCAGCCAATTAGTAAGCCAGAGAAGGCATCGTCATTGCTTAGACAATAAAAAAAAAGAAGTTACACTGTGATCTGTCAGAAGACATGCGAAGCGCATTTATACAGTGAGCTAACGATAATATTAAATGTGGCAAAAGACGAAAACAAATTAATAAGAAGTGAGTCGGGAAACTCTAAAACGTGACAGACATAGAAAGTGAAAGGAATGGGAAAAATTGATTAGACAGAAAAGAGAGGACGAACATTAGTGCGGCACGAGGAACTAGACTCTAAACCAGGAACACAAAATGGGCCATGTCTTCATCCAGTTCGACATCACGAGACATCTTGGGGTAATAGTGTAGTGGAGATTTTTTAATGTTATTTTGGGCCTTGTAAACTACAAATTGGTATATAAAAGTCAGCAGGCCAAGTGCAACAATTGAAGTGTTTAATTGTGACGAGAGGGATATGGACAGAGGGGTCCACAATGAAGATCTTGGTGAGTACCATGTAAAAGGACGTTCCAAGAGCGCACTAGGCGAAATAATGTGTAGTATTGTGACTATTGACCAGTGTATTGTGTATTAAGTTAGAATCAGTATGAATAATAAAATGTTTTGTTTGTTGCTCGAACACCAGATTGCAGTGTTTTTATTGTGAGTGGCTCCAATAGGAGTGACTACTCGGTTCCCTACCCTTAGAATTATACTCTTACGGTAATTATAATTTTAAAAAAACATTTTTTTAAAATTCTGTTTATAACAAATCGAATTTTCATTGTTATTTGTTAATAACAATCCGTAAAGTCACAGTTTAATAAATAAACTTTGTAAAAAAGCAGTTCCCAACTGCGTATGACCACGTAGGGAGAAAGGAGTAATATACTAAGTTCTTCTCCGGATAAAAGCAAGGACTATCACAATAATTCCGATCAAGCGCCCCAGGGCAGTGACGGATTTAATATTTATAAAAGAAATTGTTTAATAAATACGTTCTGTTATCTATTTATTATTCTAAAATGAATTGTAGATATTTGTACAGTACAAATTCGAGATTAATAAAACAAAAGTATTAATAAAATTCCTGCCCATAATTTACCGACATAAATAATTTGTTGTCTTCCATTTATTGCTATGTAGACTCTTTACTGCTGTGATCTTTTTTGAAGAAATATAATTGAAGATTTCAGTTTGGCACTATTCAGATTNACTATTTAGATTTTTCTCTCTGAGTATTGTTTGTGGATGTGTACAGATGGGCAAATGTGTGACGCTGATCTCGATGCGTTGCGCCAGTGGCGATTGGAAATGAACGAATCCATCTCAAGAATCCTGGCTCCAGCTGGAGAAAAGGAACTCCGTCAGTTGGGCGAACGCGTGCGCAAACGCTTTTCAGCCGCGTTCGTGCACGAATACAACGAAAAATGGTATTTGGTATGTACTTCGCACTAAAGTTTTATTTTACATGAAGAGAGTACATGCCGTTATATGCAGTTTACTTGCCATTAAACCACCGCTACTCATTCCAAACAACACCATCCGTCAGCAGACCCAATTCCCTACAATAACTGAAACCATATATACTCACGCCCGAAAATCCACTTTCACAGCCTTTGAAGCCAACCCTATTTAGACCTTGTTCACACCCTACTCTACTCATCTCACACGGACAGTTACTCGTCACACTTTCCGACGCTACCTGTCTGAACACCTTAACCTACCCTTATGAAACACAAGCCTAAAGCTACAGCTCCCAAAACTGCCAAACCTGAACAACCCTCTTCCTCTCTGTCGTCTCCATCAATTCCTAACACCCCAGCGTCCCTAAGTCGCCGGACACCGGTGGACTTGGAACGACTGAAGAAGAAAGAAGAGAAGCAGTGTACATAACTATATCTGTGTGTAATTATCAGGGAGAGCACAAGAGTGCAGACCTGACATCGAGTGACAACACAAAAGCGGAGATGAGGAGAGTACTTGGTATACAAGAGTGGAGTTACTATACCCGTAAAAACACTGAATACATCAGAGTAGCGAGTTGAGTGGATAGTGGCCGGTAGAGTAGATTTACTAGCAGTGGCGGCGATGGGATTCGTTCCCCACTCCCTTTAAGATTTTTCATGGGGTCCTCCTCTTAAAAACGTTGTTTGTGACTTATAAAATTATACCCTTATCTCGTATTCATTAATGATCTAATAAATTACAGTGAGTATAAAACGATTTGCTTCATTTCGTATTGTTACTATTTATAATTTCTCTCAAAAATCTTTGTCTTTATGATTTATTTACATATCTGTCTTAAGTAAATTCCTACATTGCTTGATTTCCTACTTAACCGGTAACAGATACACAAAAGAGAATTCTTAGAATTTCTTCGTTGATATTTCCGAAGCTTTTGTAGCGATTCGCTGAACCTCAGTAGCAAACAACCCAAACTGCATACCTTATTTAAATTAAATCATATGTTCAATACAAAGCTGGTCATGAAAATTAGTCTCTAAGCAGTTTATGCTGGAGAAACATGTACGAAAATAATTAATCGATTTACATTCAATTGATGAGTAGGTAGACTAAAGCCAAATTTCATCGGCTGAGTTTTCTTCTCTGAGAATTGTAGACGTTTTGCTTTACATGCCTGGGAATACTCCGTTAATATACTTTCTTTCCTTTCTATCTTCCTTCTGGTATTTCCATTACAAATCAGGACCACGTCGTCCGCATAAGTGATACACTCCATTCCAAACGTTTCTAAATTTTGCCGTATATAATGTAACACAATATTCCAAAAGACTAGTCCCGAAGACGACACACTTTCTAAACTTTAAATAACAGCTTGGGGACACACTTTCTAAGCTTTAAATAACAGCTTCTCCCTCCCAAAATTCAAAATCATCCACCTATTTACAAAGTAAGATTCCTTGGAGAGTTGACCTGTCTGTTTTCTCCCCTGAAGTTTCTGATATATTCAATGGATGGTAGATGATGTTCTGCATGGTAGCGCCCATCTTCCTATCTGGTTGTCCTTACAAGAACGTGCGTTTTTCCCCTAATGCAAGCTACAGAAATGGATTCTCAGAAAAGCTAACTGGACACTGTACCGTTCTCTAGCTATCTTCTGACCCAGGTGATTCATCACACTGCTGAACAATCTATTCCGAAATCATCTCTTTCTGCGAAGACCTCATTTCCTTTGGTGGAACGACGCTTGTCAGTCCACCATTCGGGCGAGGCGAAGAGCATTGCGGAAATTTAAGGGTAGTCCATCTCCGGAAAATCTCGCCGCATATCGGATTGTTAGATCACAAGCGCGCAGAACTACCAAAGAATACAGAACCATCTCCTGGAAAGAGTTTCTAAGCACCTTTGAGAGAACAACATCGTCCACTAAAGTTAGGAGTCAACGTGAAAGATATCTGGAAGGTATTCTACAGTCCCAATATCTGGACTTTACTAAAAGGGTTAGGTTCCCACCAACAGAGAAATGGCAACAATGATGGCTGAATACTTTGATGACCTAACATCTTCACCAAACTGCGATCCTGATTTCGCGAGAAAATGGGAAATAGCAGAGAGCACATCGGTTGACTTTCGTTCCAGCAACTGGGAACCCTACAACACTTCCTTCTCTATGTGGGAACTTGAGTCGGTCCTAGCGGCAGTCCACGACACTGCTCCTGGCCCTGATTTAATTCGTTATGAAATGCTAGACAACTCGAATTGGCTCATCTCGAATTGAAAGAATACCTTCTGGATATCTTTAATCTTTTATGGTCCGAGGAAGTATTCCCTAATTCCTGAAAGCAAGCAACGCTTATTCCTTTTCTAAAACGAGGAAAGGAAAAAACGGGTATCAGTAGTTATCGAAGTATCGCCTTGACGAGTAGCGTCGGTAAAACTCTGTTGAGAATTATCTACCGACGTCTCGTCTGGTATCTTGAAAAGCATAACCTATTGAGTCGATATCAGTGTGGTTTCAGGAAGTTCCATTCAACACTAGACAACGTAGTTCTCATGGAAACAGCAATTCAAGATGCTTTTGTCCGAAGACAACGTGACGTCGGAATATTCTTTGACATATTCAGATGGCTTATGATACAACTTAGCGTCATGGAATTTTAAATTAACTCAATGCCTGGGGGTTTAGGGCACGTCTTTCTCTGATGCTAAGTCCTTCTTCAATCAGCATTCCTTCCGCTACAGAAATGGAAGAGACACGTCGGATCTGCTTCTGCATGAGAACGGTGTTCCTCAAGGCTCAGATCTGAGCGTGACCTTATTTGCAGTGGCCATAAACAGCATAGCATACGCTGTAAAGAATCTTGTTCTACACTCGCTTTTCGTCAACAACTTTGCTATATTTTGTTTATCACAGAGTGTCACAAGTGCGGAGCGGCAATTCCCAATCGTCCTCAATAGATTATACCACNGTTACAACACGCATTGACTACACGCCCCATTATGGTCACGCCTTCGCCCTCGAGCACTACAAGAACTGATGTATTCTGAATTTCATAATCGTTCATTCTTACAACAAACACGCGCCATCTTCATGTTTACATCACTAGCCACGGCCCTCTGCATACAAGAATTCAAAGTCAAGAAGAAGCCTACGCATTCCAAGGAACAGTAAGCTCACGGATGACGTCACATTACGTACTGACATTAGACCCAACTACGTTTAATATGTGTGTCAACGCTCACTTGTCTTCTCCTCAACTTACTGCCAGGCGACAAAAATAACAGTCACAACTGCTACTGCTGTCCTGATGCGAACATGCTCGCTGATACGATTTGACCGTCCAAGTATTTTCGCTGCTCAAAGACATTTTGACGAGCTCACTACTTTCGGTCATATCACTACTAGCTGCCAATACGCTTCATACAGTTCCGAGCTATTGCCACAAATAAGCTCCACTTCGCCGAGATATTCCGAACTTCCATCTCGACGAGATTTCCCGGCGCGTGCCTTCCACGACTTGGAATCCGCACGGGAAAAGTCAAGCCTTCGTTGGAAACGAAGACTCCTACTCAATCGTGGACCTGAAGAAACGCTGAAGCCACGATCTAAAATCCTGCTTCCTGGAGAAACGCTCGACGCCACTCTGCCTTTCCCAGAGGGTCCCAGATCTTCGCCGCAAGATACAGCACTCCAGCAAAAAGCAAGTCTTGGAGACGTGCATGCCACGCCTGTCACACGGTTTTAACAACTGTTAAATTGTTCGTTTCAATTACCTGTTTCTTTTTAATTGCTTGTTTCTTTTCAATCGCTTGCCTAATGAATAAAAGCGATAGTCCACCCTAATAAAGCATTCTGAGATCAAGTGGAACTTGAGACGTTTATTTATTGAACTGAACGAAAGGGGATATTTGACCGGAGTCGCTCAAATATCCACCCTGCGGGACGTTACGCACTATTCAAGGACGACTGACTTACGTTTCTCTGATGAAAAATCATGCTGTGTTCTTTTCAGTAGGAGACCATGTCGTTTGGCAGAACCCCACCTCGCCCTTGGGAAAACGTTCTAAAATTCTATCTTTCTGTAAAATTCTTGGGCCTAATGTGTTACAAGCGAATGACTAGACGCTCGCCACACAAGGAAGAGTATAGGAATAGGAGGAGTTGTTCGAGCTTATTTCAGCTAGTTTCAATGTAATAGATGAAAGGAAATGTTCTTTTGCGGAAACACCTTGATGTTAACAATAATTCACATTTATTACGAGACAACAATAATACATATAATGATCTATATTACAAAAACAGATTTATATCATAATGGGTAACAACAAAACTTGATACTATCCATTGTGGGTGGATAGTTTACTCTGCGAACTACCATCAACAGAGATTCATAAATACAAAATGCATTACTCGTCAAATAGAGTTGACATTTTGATTTAATTTAAACAGAATTACGCAATTATACAATACAAAGATGTAGTATGACTTATATGTCGATACGAAATGTTACCCACCGTTTCATGAGTTTTCATGAAATCACCCCCCAGACATTTAACATGTTACATAAGTGAATACCTGCGTATTACAAGAATAAGTTATATAATTAACCATGAAATGCAGGATTTTGATATTGAACCCTCAACAGAGGAGGGGATAAAAATGTATATAGAATAATCAGTACCCTCGACGTAGAAGGGGATAAATGAACAAATAGTTATTTTCTGAATCAAGACTCTGTGGTCTCCGAAACAAAAAGATTCTCGTTAACACGAGGTGAATACTCATAGAGAGTCCTTCGGTGTTGTTATCTTCCGTGTGGAAGGCGGCTGCTCACGGCCGCAAGGTTGACTGGTGAAAGTACAGGTTTTCAGCTGGCTCATAGTGGTCGCTCTATCGGACTGGCTGGCTGAAACTTAAATAAGTATGAGCGCATGGGCTCGAAAATGTTGACGCATTACGTATTACTGTTAACACGTTAACACGACACAGCACTGGAATTATCTCTTAAATAAGTAGATCATGTCCCAAAAAATTCATTTTACGCATTACTACGTAACAACACAAAACTATTATGATGATCACTCATCCCTACTATCGGGAGTCACGACGATAAAACGACGAACGACGACATACCTCGCTCTGAGGTCGACTGAATGATGCATGTGGAGTGCCTGTGGACAGCTGCTTAAATAGCTGATGCACAGACTTTAGATATGAAAGTAAGTTCGGAAAGTCTTTCCAGAACTATGGATGTTACGTGAACTTGGAGTTCGTTTATGGTTTCTTGGTCACATTGTGGTCATAGGTATCGATAGTATCGATACTTCAATGTAGATCGATTAGAAATCGACTATTATCGATGTAATTAGACATTGATTTAGCGCATGATTTGAATTAGCGCTCTATACACACATGTATAAATATAAACAATTTACAATAAATATAAACAATTAATAACAAATTACAATATTATTAATTTTTAGCCCTTATGAACCTTGGTTCATAACAATGTTTGATTAGAAACTGAATTGGATTAAACATCTGAGGGATCTAAGAGCGAGAACATTAAAGTCTCTGAATTTATTGAAGTGCCTGAGTAGCAGGTAATAGGGCGCTGATCGCTCCTCCTTGCTCCAGTTTTATCGGGCTTTCGTAAGATCTCGGCTTGATTATGTAAGATCTCAGCTCTGCTCGTGCAAGCTATTTGAAAAAGTTGGATAGTGTCCACTATGCAGGAATCCGACTAGTTACGGGAGTCCCATTCTAATTGTATGCTGAGAGAAGCGAATCATCTCTTTACCTCCGGCGGCAACTCCATACGCTACGAACTTATGTCACGTGCTAACTTTACCCGACAATCTTGTACACAACGCAGTGTTTCATCCTTCCTCTTCCATCCGTTTCTACAGGCTGAGAGCAACCAAACCTTTTGGATATCGCTGGAAAGAAATTTTGGAAACCTTGATTGTACGCAAACCAAATGTCTTAAATCAAGGTTTCAGTAAGACTCCTCCTTGAGCTTTGCGTAAACCAGAGATTATATTTGATCTTCTGCATCATGACATGAATAACATTCCAGCTGCAATATTGAAGGTATACTTTCACATAATCCTCGACAAACACACGATCCATATCCGTGAGTTTGTAGACGCTTCGAAGCAGGATGATGGTTCCATCTGCTTTGTGGTGTTTCCCCGTAAGACCTGTGCAGCGTTTACACAGCTGAGTGCTACGCCAGATTGAGAGCACTGCGATCAACTAAGTGCTCCAGGGGATCACACTTCCTGATTTGTTCTGATACTCTAAGTGCCCTTCAAGCAATCCAGACTATATATCCAGCTGATAAGCTTCTCCAGGACATCCAGGATGTTCTTTTCTTGCTCCAAAGTGATGGAAGAACCTAATATATTTCTGGATTCCCGGACACGTGGGAATCATAAGAAATGAGGAGCAGACGTTTCCGCAAATCAGCATGACTTAAGAATCGCGTGGATTTCTTCACGATTCCAAAACGATATCTCGTAAATTCCATCAAGACAAGGATTCTGAGTGAATGGAACAATGAATGGTTGTCTGTTGACGGGAATAAGCTCCGACATATCAAATCATCTGTTAATTCATAGAGCAGTTCCTGTAGGTCGGCCAGGCGCGACGAGGTCTTGCTAACCCGCCTGCGCATAGAAGATGGTTCTCTCACTCATCGGTATCTCTAACTACTTGATGATGAACCCGTTTGTCAGGAGTGTAGCTCTTCTCTGACAGTGCGTTACTTACTAACTGATTGCACAAAATAACCTGGTATACGGAGACAAATTAGTCTGGTTGCATATTTACCAACAATTCTCAAAAATGAAACGGATGATGTTAATATACTATTGAATTTTAAGAGTATATCGGGGCACCTCCCACAAGGTCTCGGGAGGGTATAAATTTGCATTCTTCTCTTTACTCTGTCTTCCTTCCTTTTATTCTACATTTCCGTAATTTGAAAATTATAATTTATAAAAAAATTATATTAAAATGTATTGGGACACTGATTTTTCTCTCTCATAGTTGCATTTACATGTTTAATGAAATAAGGAGTGTTTTTTTTTGTGGGTATGGTCGAGATATTCGGCGAGTCACACACACGGGAAGAGTCACTACGGCTCTTCTCTATGGCGCGAAACTGCATTTTTCTGCACCTACAAGGGCTTTAATTTCCTTGTTGATGACGAATCCAAAAGCCTTACCAAAAACGAAAACAAAAAGTATTATAATAAAATGTTTTCATATTAACGTCGGCTACCGCGGCAGGAGTCAGTATGAACTGGTTAGTCCGGAAGGTACCGCGTCTTGGTAGAAAAACTACCAACGTTTCGGTCATCATGATGTGACCTTTTTCAAGGCAATGCCAGAGTCGTAGAGACCTAGACAGAGCGACTTAGGTCTGTACGACTCTGACATTGTCCTGAAGAAGGCCACAAGATGATGGCCGAAACATTGGTAGTTTTATCTACTACGACGCGGTGTGTCCCAGAAAAGAAAGTTCATACAAATTTTTGTTGTTGTAATGTATGTCAGGGTAATTTCGAACACTATTTCCTTTCACGGGACATGCCACGTCAAATATAAATTTCGATAGCATAGATTTATAGGACGAAGTTGTGACCGCAACTTCTGATAAAAAAGTAAAACATAAAATGTATTGTAAATATCGGCCAGTAAAATAAGTTTCCCTGGCCACATTGGCACGTGGGCCATCAGTTGGACAGCGCTCCTTTGGAGGAAACTAATGAGTTTATTAGTTATGCAGTTAGTCCTGCAACGAATAGAATTGTAGTGATGTGAAATATGCGTGACTGTTCACAGCAATATGTTTCGGCGTTATTTTTATAGTTATTAATTTCTTTTAATTATATTATAGCAATTATTTTTACTTTAAAGTTATAGGATGAGTAATGTTAGTGGTATTGAAGCGTGCTTGTACGTATAAGTGCGTCTCTGTATCTGGTTTAAAGTAAAAATATGTTTCTGTACGTATGTGAATATACACACATATTGACCTAATTTATTTTTTTAATTTCTTAGGTGTATTATCCTTTTCGCTTATTGTGTACTAATTTTCTAAGCATTTTATTCCGTGTTGGAAAAGTCTGTGTATTTTTATTTTCTCTAAAAGAGCGTGTGTATTTTTTAGATATTTGGGTGAAGATTTTTTCTTACTTCACATTATCGTATTACGTATATTCTTATTATGTCTATTATGTTCTCCATCTGCCACAGAGCATTGCTCACATGCAGATTAATAAATCATTATTATTATTATTTTGTTTGTTATCAGTTCGGACACACAGACACTCAGCGAACGCGACAGAGTGCGACGAAATTCGCACAAGGATTCTTCGGGGACAATAATGCGGTTGTATACTCAACGGAAGACAAGTTGATTCAGGTAAGTCCCTGAAGTCACTCAACCATTTTGTCTGGCACAATGTATTTTCTATTTGTTAAATCATGACAAAATAATATTTAATTACAACCAAACAATTACATTCTTTTTGGAATTTAGATTCTTAAACCAATCTCTAATGTCATATCTAAATAAAACAGCATTGATCCTTTTCCAACACCCAAGGAAGATAATGGGAAACTTTTTGCGTGATATGCGTTTAAACAAAGTTTTTATAAAAGTCCTGTTTGTAACGAAAATCCTACTTGTTAATCAGTGTAAACTAGAATAAATATATTGATGTACTTATATTAACACCAAAACTATCAAACCACTTAAGTTAGTGAGTGAATATTTTACTAGATAGTAATGGTGAGAGGATAAATAATATTTGTGCAAAATTACCGAGATGACTGCACGCGCTCTGGAAGTTAGACAAATGAAAACATTCGGGTGGGCGTCCCACTCAACTTTCCGAACATATTCCTTTACAACATAAACTTAGGAGCAGTAAAATGAAAAATCTGCATTGAGTTTAAATAGTGTGAAAACTAGTACTTAGCTTAGGCATATATTTCTTCCGTGTACCCTACACGTGAAGAAGATATGTGAGAGCTTTCGGTCAGGTCAAAATGGCGACCAGTCGGGAATCGAATCCGGAACTCCTGTAGGAAAGGCTCGTCGCCATTTTCACCTGACCGTAAGTTACCACACAGTACTTACATTAATACTTTTCACAGCATAGTGTACAATGTAATTTATCCCAAAATATATTTCTCCCAGCCTCCATTCTTATCTTCCTGGTGACAACGCAAGAGTCTGGGTGTGATTGAAAATACAAAATACTAAATCCATTTACATTTGGAACAGTAACAACTCGCATCCATCTGCCAGAACAGTTTGGGGAAATAGTAATTATATTTATGTAACTTAAAAATCAGTGATAAGTCGATGTGTAGAACAAAATTTTCCCGAAATTATATAACGCTTATTGGTAGCTTATGGCAAGCGTGCTCCCTTTCCGCAAGGAACCTTCGGGTTCAAATTCACATCACAATCATCAAGCGCAAAGCTACAATTTTCTTCTTCTGGGATTCAAACCGGTTGTTTCGAGGAACACCATTACTCTAACCACGAGTAACCATGGAAACGTTTTTCGCTTTGAAATGTAATGTATTTAGTGTTTGAATAAATATGTTTATTTTATATGCGACCTTATCAATATAGTGTATTAGATACGTATTCTGTTCCGATTGTGGGAAAATATCTCAAAGGCTGACGAAAGTATTAAATCAAAATATTATAATGACCTTGACGAGTCCTAAAGCCCCAATTTAAAAAGATATTGAGCTTCCCATTTTTATTCTGCAGCCCTACGCCTCGTGCCAAGCGTGGCTTGACTATGTTAAGAATCCACCAGAAGAATACGTGAAGCTAATGGAAGGATCCGAAACGACTGCGATGGTGAAAGCTATTAGCGATCGATTGGGTTTTCTTGAGCCGTTGAAGTTTGGTGAGACAAAGATTTCCTATTTTTAATACGAAAAAAAATGAAAACGAAATTTATTCTCTGCAATTTTTGAGGATTGATTCTTAAATGTTGGGTTTAAGAAGTTTCTATCCAATAATGAAGAATAGGAGAGGAAATAAAGCCTATTTTCTTTAAAGCAGTGTATCCAACCCGTGAAAGTCTGCGGACCACTCGAGACAACCTGAAATTGAATCATGTTCAGACTTTCCCCAATCCCATAATCCCTAGTAACCGTTCCTCAGCGGCTTCCCCACAATCTATTTCGAAGATGATTCAGTAAACAGTTGTCTACTAGACTTAATATAGGAAGAAGGAACTCTTATTAAGGGATTAGAGTTATGGACGTGATGCTATCAGCGACAACCTGCAATCTACGAGGAAGAGTAAAATGTTTTTGTGGAAGAGTAAAATGTTTTTAATTTCTTTTAATTTACGCACAACTTAATTGCAAGTTATTTAACAAAAAGAAATTACTTTTTTTAAATGTATAGCTTCATACATAATATAAAATCTCTATTATAAAGTTATGTTGGAAACACAATTTTGTACGAAAAATACCCTGACAAATAATTTTTGGACCACTGGTTTGGAACCAATGCTCGTTTTATGTAAAGTTCTATGTAAAGAACCCAAATACTTGCATGCGATGTTGCGCACATCTAAACTGGCTGTAATTTATTCCTTCGTTTGCCCCCTTTAATTTTATTTCCATGTTTCATACATTTTCATCGTTGTATGAATGTACAACGAACACTCGAAAACAGTTTCAATAATAGCATAGAACGTTATAAAAAGTACCTTTGTGGCCCGAGCAAAGATTGCGCAATCACATAGCATGGGGTGAACATTTTGATGTGCCCTTTGTGTCTTGAAGGCATTTAATAGGAAACAAAGAACTTCAATATATGAAGAGGCTGGTTAACAGGAACTTTTCACGAACACAGACATATTCCTTCTGTTATGACAATAGAGACAATAAAAGATAATGAGTTCAAGGTATGTGTTGTTCTCATGAGATGATAGGGACATCTTCCCTCTTCGTATGCTTTATCTTCTCAGAGGATATCGTCATGCTTCCTCCAAGGTAATATGACGGTAGATGAAACTTCGAAAAGAGTCGAAGGTTTCTTATAAATAGGGATATGCGCGACTTGCATTTAATGTTCCAGAACTCTCATTGGACACTTCTGTGGGAAAAATTTTAAAGATAGAAAATGAGTTTCAAAGTATTGAAACAATAGGATTTATTTAGTCTCTTAAAATCTGTGGAAGTTTACCACCGTGTATCTGCGTACAATAACCACATTTTTACCGACTAATATTGAAAGTCAAGAATCACTATTTATTTGAGATTATTTCGTCGCGTTAAAAATTGTGGTTAATTTGTAATCGAACCCGAAAATTCCAGTAATACACAAATAAAAACGTTTCTGCTGTGTACAATATGTGTAGAATAAGACGTCATACTTTGACCAGGTGATAATGTTGACGAGTTGGTCAACGCGATTTTAGCACCAGTCTTGAAACTACAGTAGATGCTAAAGGAAAACAGTATCTTAATCAGTTATTGTTCAAGAGGAGAGTGCATAACTTTCAAGGAAGTTAAGGATTTCAAGAAGGCAGGCTTTTAGAAAACTGATTTTCAGTTTATCCGTTAGACATTGGATGAAAAGAAAATGCTTAGTATTTTTAGTTACAAATGTTTGTTTCCGTACAGTTATTTAAAGTGTAATCAGTCGACACGAACGTCAGTGATATATAAATTCCTATTTTTTTGCTAGTTTTGGGCTTCTCACTGCTCATAATACAGACTTTCGTTACTCTAATACTGTTATGTACTCATTACTTGTGATTAAATTTGTCGCTTCTTCCAATTTGAATTCACTTGAGCTCATATAACATTGTTCATCGGCCGCACAGTTTATTTCACAAGTCTCATAAAGTTACTTAAATTTGATGCACTGGTTCACTCGAATAGTTTATTACTCTAAACTTGTGAATTTCAAATGATTCGCACATTCTTTGTCGCTACTGTTCCCGAAAACCGCACTTCGTTAATTGAATTTGTTGTATTGTAACACTTTTGAAAAATACAACATTGTGAAGATATTACTTGGAATATCTTTAACTCGAACTCCAAAATTAAGATACTCAGAATGATTGTTCCACAGTTTGATCAAAAGTTAATTTTTCTTGAACTAGAGACAAAAATAAAACTTATGATGATCTGCTACGACCCGATCAGATCATCTGGTCTGCACAAAACTTCTCTCTCGCGAATCATTTCACCGTACCTCTCTCATCAAAAATATATGCTCTCCTCTGCTCAAAAAAACTTATCCTCTCCTCTGTTAAAGAACTTATCCTCTCCTCTGTTAAAAAACTTATCCTCTCCTCTGTTAAAAAACTTATCCTCTCCTCTGCTCAAAAAATTATCATCTTGTCTCGAGTGCCCCGATGTCTTCCTTTTTCTGGTAAAATATTGACATGTGACACCCCTTTCCTAACAGTTTCTCCACCCAATGTGAGTTTAGTATCCTTCTCCCCACTATATTTTCATTTGTTATTTTCGAAAAGAACTTTTTTGAAACTTCGTTTTGCCAATAGCCCCTCTTGGCTTCTCCCACCTTGATTTCTGATTGGTAGTTACAATTTTGCTTTCTTCCCAGACTTCGATGGCTACCGATGCTTGTCGTTTCGCCATTTTGTTCCCTCTCAAACAACAGCCTTCGTGACGATTTTCTGCGCAGCTGCCTTGTGCGGCATGCTTCTTAGATCCCAACTTTTCTGACTTTATAGCTCTCTTAGCGCGGCGTTTGTTGAGCCTGCCACCGCCACGTTTCTAGTTGGAACTTGCTTTGACCGTCAGCATCCTCCTTGAACGTAATTAAATGACCTCTTTTGAATTTTGTGTCTGAGTAGTTTGCCGACAACCTTCCAAAATTTTCCGCTGCGAAAC
>NNCF01131783.1:14397-24500 GCA_002313205.1 Laupala kohalensis | reverse complement strand
ACCTTTGAAGCCAGTTGTGAGACAATTTGATTTTCTTTGATTTTGCTTCGCCGTCAGCCTGGGGGATGACGTACGAAGGAAAAATCACTTATACTTTCGAAAATCAAGTTGCAAAATCTAGTTAGTGATTCAGCACTTATTCCATTATGGCTTACATTGTATCTCACCTGCTACTACTAAAGTTTACGTAGTAAATATAACTTCTTTGCTGTCTTCTATGTCAATGGACTCGACAGAATGTTTTCCCTTTAAACAAAGAAAATCTACGGTGCCAAAAGAGTTTTCAAACATTTATTTGTTTCTTTTCAGTCAAATTATATTCCTGGCATATTACAAGTGACTGCGATACAAATACAGGATATTGAATTTTGCAAAAAGAAACTCGGAGAAAGGCCAATGCCTGGCAAGATTTGCGCAGGAATCGGAGAAGCAGGCACATGTAAGGTAAGTGTTTATTACGATTTTTGTAATATACTTTCATAATTGAATGAATCATCTTGCTGGTAATAGTTCCGTGTAACGTCATATCAATTGTATTCAATCTAAGTAGGTGTACCGCTTGCTTAATAGTGCCAAGTAATATAATTCATGATGATAACATTTGAAAATCGGATTTTAAATTTATTCTGACAAATTAAACTTAACACAATAAACAATTACTTGTAAACGGCTGAGCTCCACTCCATGAGTCGTACTCGATTGTTATTGTAAATGGCAGAAGAAGAATATTGACCTTATTATGAGATAACACCTGATTATTTCTGTTAGTTTGTAACACGTCGTAGAAAGATATTGATATGACTTCAAAAACTAACGTTCTGACTATTATTTTGCACAACTACTTAAATAACAATCAAGAACTCGCGAGACCGCGATTGCGACTATATATCTCAGTTTTTAGAATACTCTCTGATCGCTCTTTTTTATTTTTTTCTTGTGGAGCTTTACGGCTCGTCGACATCGAGGTCATTGAAACCCTAAAATCTTGTACAGGTGGGGAAAATGCAGTTGCGCACTAAGGAGAGGCAACATGACTCTCCCCGCGTGTGGGACTCGCCGAATGACACAACCATACTCACTAAAAAACCTCCTGAAATACAATATATCATAATATATATCAAAACATTACATATTAAAATATAAAGGAAAATGAAAGATACCTTAGCCTTCGCAACCAAATAGCGTCGGGATTGAAAAGAACATGAAGTGACCAAGGAAGGTCAGGAAAGAGAAAGGAAGGAGCCTCGCACAAGTAAGTAGAAGTAATGCCAGACTCAGCTCGGGACCCCGTGTTTGCCAAACACGTACTTACTAGATGTAAATCCGCTGGAGGGTGGTAGCTCAGATATTAGCGTTCTTGATTATCATGTCACACTGGGTTCAATTCCCGGTTGGAACCCCTCTTCCTTCTATATCTATGGAATTGTCAATCCTTCTGCTCCTAGTAACAATAACTCTATTATTATCTTCTCTTTCTAACCCCTTCACGTGAGACAAATTCTTGGTAAACCCAGCTAACCCGCCCACCTACTAATATCAGCCTACCAACCACCTCCCACTTCATATCCTATTTACAAATACAACATCACAAAAAAAGGAAGAAAATTATTATTTATAATTGTAAGAAAATTAATGTGAAGTTATCTATCTACCTAACTAGCTTGATTTTGGTATAGAACCTTTACTCAAGGTAGTCAACGCTTTTACTTAGCCATCGTGTATAAGAGGAATTAGAAGGGTACCTCGCGTTCAGTTAGCGAGATATTGGAAATTGTATTCATAACCAACCTCGGACAACAATCAATTCACTTGCTCTACTGGCTCAGTTCTGTTTTTTTCTGCACCGACCGTGTGGAATGCATACANTCTAGTGGCTCAGTTCTGTTATTTTCTGCACCGACCGTGTGGAATGCATACGTTGTGTCTTTGTTGTGTAATTAACTTGTATTTCTTTACAGAAAATAGTCGCTTTTGTGGCTACTTTAACATTTATTTGAATATTACTTAAATTCTTTGTGACCTCGCTTAACCTGAAATTATTCTACCACTCTTTGCTTGCAATTTTCGCGAGTGTTTGAAGCATTTATTTCGAAGAGGTTGGCAATTTGTTTTTAGGCAGTCATATTGAATAATTTTTGACAAATTTTCGTGACTTTAGATATAACCTCCATATACCGGATTGCCATTTGGTACAAATGTTGACACAAGCACCAGTACACTGGAGGAGGTCAATTAGATCACGAATAACGGATGGAAAAGAGTAAGGAATTTTTACCGTCCTTTTAACCTGTTCGATCCGGTTCGCGTAAAGAAACAATTACCACCCCTGCACTTCACTCGATATAGATATAGTGTGTTAGATGCATGTCCCTTAGCTAATTTCCCACTCGTTCCAATCCCTCCCTTCTAGTGCCTAATCCTTCTAACCTTCTTCACAAACCTGGAACGTGTAAGCATACGTGAGGCAGTGCTTTCCGGAATTAAAATTAACACATCCGGGGAGAAATCAAACGTGCTTAGCTGATTCGCACGGTTGCACATGTCCTCCGTTTTGCATATATTGGTTCTCAACCAGTTTTCTGTCTGGTTTCTTCAGGTCAAACGCTTGTTTAGCTTAAGTTCTTAGAGAAATGGACATCTACACAAAGACATTCACCAAGAGGGACACAGTAATCATCATAGGTGGATAGAATGACATAAACTTCGAAGGTCCCTTCAACCCTTCTGCACGTAAACACAAACAAAAAACGGCATTTCGGTGCACAAACAACGTTCTCTGTAGTCTGCATCCGCGCTTCTGCGTTCTACTAATAAACCACGAAATTATCTCCGCAAACATATCCCTAAAACATAATCTGTGTGATGCAGCTATAACAATTTTTAATTGCTACCATACCTGATTGATAAGGACCTCACGCAGCTCGGTTTACACGTATGACCGACTGGGTAACATCATTTCGTTTCGGTAGCTTTACATCTCACTTCACGTCATCCACCTGCCCCTTCACTCTCACCTTCCTCTGCTATTACCTCATCACCAGCTTCTTCTTCTTCCATCTCTTCTTCTATATACCCACTAATTTCTTCCCCTGATCCCGATCTTTCACCTCCTCCTACTTTATCTCCCGTGCACAGGCCTTACTCGTCTATTCGCACATCCATTTCTGCTTCCACCCCCATACACAGTTAGTACTTGAGCTTAAGCGTTCGATGTGGTACTCGAAGGTGAAAATCACATTCAGGTGTAGTGTCGAGAAACTGTACAAAATCGAGTTACACTTTATAATTTAACATCCATTCAATATACCGGGAAACACATACGCTTTGCAAAAATAAAATAGTATTTCATCACTACGAATCATTCCATCATTATATTACATCTATTTCAAATAAATTGACAAACACTTGTACACGAAAATCCATTCTATTTACTATGCATTGGCTTTCAACTAACAAAATCAATTATGCTCATATATCTAATTATCATTTAGAAAGTTCTCACTCTCGACATAATTTTAAAGAGAAATCACCACGGACTGACGTACGTATATCCACCTTTGTAATGATTTTTTTTATGTTTTGATTGCCATGATACAAGAAATTCTGTGTTGATAGTGTGTTTGACTTCATTTGCAGTTAACTTAGTCGACATAGTAGGCGTACGTAGTATTGTTTTGCATATTTATTGATCTTCTTATCAGAATTTGATATATGTTTTTCTNAATTTGATATATGTTTTTCTGAATTTTGAAATTATTATTTGTATAGAGTTGTCTAATTTATGGGAGTCAATGTGTCTTAGTGGGTAGTGCACTGTGTTCCTTGTTAGATGGAGTTCGACCCCTGGATAGGTGGGTATTATTTATAAGTTATGTAAAATGACACGAAGATATTACAATCGAACAACCAGACAAAAAACTACATGGAATATTTTTATCTTCAGAAAATAGCTAAGAACACATTTTCCTACTAAACGAGGGAAAAATAATATAATCCTTAAGATATTACAATTTTTTTTAATTCTTACTTTTTTAGAAGTCGGTAAAAAAAATATTCAAAATCTCAAAATTAATGCCTCCCCAATACATTCACCCACGTGTTCTAATCTGTTCATTTCCGAATATAACGCAAGAAAAATCATGACTATCATTAGTTCATAAATAAAATCTCAACAGCCATAGGTTAGACAACCGAATTTATGGAAAAATTATCGTCCCACGCAGAGTGGACAACGAGATAAGCGTTTGAAAATCAAGATACTTTCCCGGGTCATGAAAAATTATTATTTAAGTTTCCTTTAGAAATAATTAAAATGTATGCAGGTTGCAAATTTGAATACTAAAACTTTATTCGTATAATAAGGTATTATAATTCATGAACGATTTAATAAGAAACATAATAAATAAACTATATTAAAAATATTGAAGTTTACTAACGGGAACATTCAAGAATCTATATCACAAAATATACATTACTTTCCAGAATTTTTTAAAATCTGCTACAGATTTTTCAGTTTATACTGAGAATTTAATTGCATCTGCGAGGATTTTTGCGCTTCTATTTTCTAAATTTTTAATTTTACATTGGTTGCGCCATTTCAGCGATTCCTGTCCTTGATCAATCTCACGATTTTCTCTTTAGCCGCCCGTCATCTTCTTACCAAGAATGTGCGTTGCGCATTGAATGTATATGGCTTTTATCAATTTAAAATTGGTATAAACCTCCAGCTTCCAGAACACTATCTTAAAATATTCTCGGTGAATTCAAACTCTTTCATGCTAATTTTCCACTAGACATTACAAATTACAAGAAAATATGAGTTCAACAGTTGCATTTCCAAGTGATAGTATCAATATGAACCTGATAATGTCAGGAAATGCGTAATTCGGCATTGCGCTCAATCTTGTCATATTCATCCAAAATTCGTTCAAATGAGTGTCACACATTTTGAATGACTTGAGAGCTTTTTGAATTTGAACCTGACTGCAAATATTTATATATTCAATTTTCACACGATCTGCGGAAGTACTCTACAGATAACAAAAAAGGGCCCATTCATTTTTCTATGTCCCACGCTCTGACCAGTTTTTTATTTGTTAAGTTTGGAACGCGTCTCTCCTTCTTTTTCCCCTTCGACAGGGGAAGTTTCGTTCGACCAATCGTAGGTCTATTTGAAACGGCTCCCATATTTGGAAGACATCGTGCGCCGGGTAAATCGTAACGAGATAAAATGTTTAATTACACCGCTATTAAAGAAATATTTTGTATTTTTTTATTATACACATTTTGAACTTCTATAACAAAAATATTCTGTACATTCTTGACTTCAATAAGCTTTACCATTCTCTATATTTAAACGACATCTCGAGATTCGTTGTCTCGCAAGGTCTTCATAGGCAATGTAAAGATATTAGAGTTTCTATAAAAAACGTTTGCGTAATACTGTGATAAAATATAGTTTCTAACAGAATTTGAATACAATTACAAGATAGCGTATGAAATTGGTATAATTCGAATCTCAAATTCTTCCAAAATGTGTATAATAAAGAATATAAAATATTTCTTTAATAGCGATGTAATTAAACATTTTATCCCATTACGATTTACCAGCGGTACTATTAGTTTTCCAAATATGGGAGCCGTTTCAAATAGACCTACGATTGGTCGAACGAAACTTCCCCTGTCGAAGGGGAAGCAGGAGGAGAGACGCGTAGCAAACTTAACAGATCCAAAACTGGTCAGAGCGTGGGACTTATAAATGGAAAATTAAATGGGCCCTTTTTTGTTATTAGTAATGTACCAGACATTCTTTTCTTTGCATAATGTATTTCGAGAGCAGCAATTAATAGTTGGATCTACATGAAAAAAAAACCTGAGCTGGGGTAGCTAATGTATAGGCTGCCAGCCGGACAGACACACATGACCTTGCATAGCTAACATCTGTCTGCTTTGACGTGAATTTTTGTCCTTTCGTGCCACAGTCCAAACTATTATATCTCATGGCTTCAGTAGCAATTCTACAAAATAGAAAAAAGAATATATAGTGAGGATATTATCAACTAGTAAGCAATTATTATAGATTCAACGTAAGTTGATGTCGAATATTCTGCATACTTTCTTGACGTCTTGCTTGACATATTTACAATCATTACAAATCCATGATCTGACCTTGTTTAATGGTAGATTAATTTCTCATAGCCCACGGATACCAAACGTTCTTTTTTCAACGTCCGTTTTCAGATACGCAATAGCGCCAATATTCGATTTAGGGTTTCTTCTTCCGAAGGCGCGAACGTTACCACTGCATCTCAACGATATGAAGTAATTTCTTATTCTCTTGGGTTGTGCTGTCGTATAGTTTGTACCATAGTAGTAGTTCCATGATTACTAAATAAGTAAAATAGTATTCATCTCTAAAGTCTTCAAAAATGTATCTTTAAATATTAAAAAATTAATTTTGATGTATCCAAATATTCTTTATTTGGAATATATTTGATATTTATTTTTATGAATTTAATATGTTTGAAAAATACATTTCTGAAAATAATAATTAGGTATTCACTAATATAAACCTACAAAAAATCAAAATATCATCAGCTGCTTGATGTTAAGAAAACAGCAAATTTTCGTCTTCGTGACTTAAAGTTTCTGGCAATGTAACGATTAGATATTGTCGTTTTGTCGTACGAACTTGTTCAAGTAAACAACTGATCATAATTGTGAAAGATTAATTCCGTAAAACAGTTGCGCAGGCTCTGCCAACTTCGTAATGATTTAACGGACCGATTGCATAGAAGGAGGAGCAGCCGAGTTTCATTTAGCGGCAACTACGAACGAGATAGACGGGGAGGAACGAATAACAGTTCTTGTAACTAAGTCAGATTTTTTAGTGCGGCTGAGCTGTTGCAGGCCCACACAACATTTTCCACAACATTTCATTACCATTATTTTATCGTAGTTCAAGAAGGTACGACCCTTCCTACGACAATTGTGGTTTTAAAATGTTACTGCCCTTTCCGAAACATTTCTATTCTATTCTATCATCGCCTATGATGATATTTAAATGGCACACTAAGTCCATTAAATGGAAATTGGCCATGTTCAATTTATGACAAATGAAATGAATTTAAAAACTTTGTCAGAAAGTATCACACCCTCGTCACCTTTTTCTCATGTTTCAGTGGACTTCACAGGACCACTAAACGTTTGTATCGGTTTACCCCGCTCAAAAGCTGTTGCAAAGGCCTATATATCTGTTTTTGTCTGTCAACTTCAAAGGCAGTGTGTTTGGACTTAGTTGAATCCCTCAATACCAAGCACTTCATAATCTATCTCACCAGGTTCACATCATGGTTCGTTTTTCTTAAAACGATTATGTCTGACAATGCTAAAACCTTTGTCAAAACTAGTAGGGAACTCTCAGAATTTCTAAGCTTCATCTCAGGGAAAGAAAATCGAGAAGAAATCGAATCAATGTTGAGTAACCAAAATACTCAGTGGATTTTCTCCCCTCCATACAGCCCGCATAGAAACAGCCTTGTCGAGGCAGCTATAAAATCTATGAAATATCATTTGAGGCGAACCTTGGGGCAAAATGTAATATCCTTCCGAGAACTACGTACCTTGCTATCCACAATCGAAGCCTGCCCAAATTCTCGTCCGTTGTTTACCCGGCCTACAAATGATGATGACGTGGAAATTATAACTCCACATCACCTAATAACAATTTTCTCCCCAGGACTAAACAAATTGACATTTATGAAATAGTTGAAAAATCTCAGGAGGCAGGAGGATTTCTGAGTACAANCTATTTAGTAATTCTGTGTAATAAAAAATTCCCTTAAAATAGGGAAATTAAAACAATCTCAAAATCCTTTAACTTCGAGCCAATAGCTTATGTAGATTAGTTTATACCGGAAAGAAAGAATTCTTTACCTTCCTTCCTGCTCCCGTAAGTGTACATTTTGCCGATGCGAAAATGTCAAGACCTTGCGGTCGTGGTCAACGCATTATCAGTGCGTAAATTCTTAATTATATTCTGAAAATCACAACGTCCCCTCTTCATTCCGAAAATTACTTGACTCATTATTCTAACCACCTATGTTCTCGTCGGTTCTCGGTCAGGATTTCGAACCCCGGCCGTCGGCCCATATTATGTTTCGAAATGTTCATGCAGGTGACGGATTGGCTACACCTGAGCCGATCAACCGGCCCTTGCGTGCAGGTGCGACACGCGCTTGCGCATTTCAGCAAAATTGTCATTCCCGCTTTGAAGATATAGTATATTCTTCAGTAACCGGCTGTGTAAACAGCGAATGTATCCAAGTTGCAAAACCCTCGCAAACGGGTGGTTTAAAATTACCCCACCAGATAGCTCCAGCGACTTGGAACACGAAAGGCCAGCAAAATAAATTCAGAAATCTTGCATCAGAGAGCGTGGCTGTCGCTAGACCTTGACAGTCGAATGACGATGGACTTTCATCTGTTTTAGACCGGTTTTTTTTCGAGAAACGAGCACGAGGAAGAAAATACGTATGTATATCATAAAATTCGTTTTATGCTAATTTGTTCATATTGAAACATTTATCTGGAATTCACATTGTAAATGGTGTAAATTATTTCTTATTTTCAAGTTATTATTAGCAGAGCAATCAAAGCTTCCGAACAATGAAATCTTAATTTTTATATGCTCCAATGAGATTGATTCTACTTCAACAATAGGTGTATTTCTTATTGAAGTGATATTCTTTGCATTCACTCTTGTGAACACGCTGTCCTTAGGATCCGCTTCCTGCTCCATGTCATCTAGCTGAATCTCCTGCAGAATTTTGTGTTTTGTGTTAANTCTAGCTGAATCTCCGGCAGAATTTTGTGTTTTGTGTTAAACATTATTATTTACATTACCAAAACCAATTCTAATTAAAACACCGCAATATAAAAGAATTGACGGCGCTTAATACTTTGCGAACTACTTTCGCGATAAGTACGCACTGTCACCAACATTATACATTGAAATATAACAAATGGCGGCAACTTCAAAAATAAGTTTTTATCCTTGTATACATACATTTTAAGATACATTAGTTTCTCTAAAAAAAATTCAATCAAAAAATCCNATGATTTGTCGAATCAATCTCATGGTAAACTACCTGCTTTCTTTCAATATTCTCCCTTGGCCCGCGTTATTGTTGACTGTCTACATGAATTACAGAAGAATCCAATGACATCTCCAACGCCTTGACACGTTTTTCAAGAAAGTTTATTAAAAGTTTTATATCGCTTGAACCAGAAGGGAACTCCATGATCCAAGCCTTTCTCGTTCCCAAGTCTAATTTTTCTAAAAGAATAATTTGCAATAATATATTTTCCAATCCTGAAACTAATTGTAACGTGTTTATCTCATCGATATGAGAAGAAAACTCCGAAATGAAATTTTTCATATCGTTTAAACCCTTTGATTTCAATGCAGACATTTTGATCATTTCTAAACAATGCTTCATAGCTAATTTATTAACGTCATGGTAATTTTATTGTGAAAAATGTTTGCTACCAAAGTAGTAAAAAACTACTGTAAAATCAACTCCCCAGGACTAAACAAATTGACATTTATGAAATAGTTGAAAAATCTCAGGAGGCAGGAGGATTTCTGAGTACAATAAAATCACTCTAAGTAATTGCCATTTAATAATTCTGTGTAATAAAAATTCCCTTAAAATAGGGAAATTAAAACAATCTCAAAATCCTTTAACTTCGAGCCAATAGCTTATGTAGATTAGTTTATACCGAAAAGAAAGTATTCTTTACCTTTTNAGAAAGTATTCTTTACCTTCCTTCCTGCTTCCGTAAGTGCACATTTTGCCGATGCGAAAATGTCAAGACCTTGCGGTCGTGGTTAACGCATTATCAGTGCGTAAATTCTTAATTATATTCTGAAAATCACAACGTTCCCTCTTCATTCCGAAAATTACTTGACTCATTATTCTAACCACCTATGTTCTCGTCGGTTCTCGGTCAGGATTTCGAACCCCGGCCGTCGGCCCATATTATGTTTCGAAATGTTCATGCAGGTGACGGATTGGCTACACCTGAGCCGATCAACCGGC
>NNCF01131781.1:172274-225836 GCA_002313205.1 Laupala kohalensis | reverse complement strand
CCTATTGATAATTTAACACCAAGGTTTTTCAATTAAACCTACAATTTAGAAATTTAATCACTTGCTTTGTTAGCATTTGCTGAATGCTAACACACATCAGTATATTCAACTCAGTAATGAGATATTATAATTCACGAATGACTTAATAGTTTGTGACTGTTCTTTTAAGCATTTCTACATAACACTTGCAAAATCTGATTCACAATTTGTTTCACTTAAATGTCACAACTTGATCACATTGACAATGCACATTTCCAGTCCAGGTATAAATATTGCAATCACAACGAGAATGAAAGAGTCCAAATAATTTGTTTTAAAGATTCCTAGTTTATTTCAGGAGGAGTTAAAAGGTAAACACTGTTGCAGTACAGACATTTTAAGATAATACTCCATCCCAAACATGATAACGATTCATGCAGTTTGAAAAGGAAGTGTTCCTACTTTTCTCTGACCAGCTTTCCTGGGAAAGAACTTCCATCATCATATATTTCCTTCTTCCAAAATGGGATGAAAGAATGACTGATATCTCCATTTTCTGGAATGAAAAGATAAAAGTCTAATTATTAACCCTTTTACAAAGAACACACAAACCATTCACAGCATTGCTAATAATCAAATAAAAACATTAGGCAACACTAAAGCATTCTTACATAATTAATAATGGAACTTACATAAAATCTTTCAACTTTTCTCCAAACGATTGTGAGTAGGAAAAGCCTGCAGAGACGTTTTTCTACAACAGCCAAAGTTTCACTTTGTAGCTGAAGCTGTTAATTGAAGATGACTTGCGAAATTGTATAACAAAGTAATAATTAGATTTTTAATGGAAATATAATAAAAACAACAAACTTGAACCCACTTAATTACCATTCCCCTTCGTGATATGATACACAATATATAATGATGTGTGATTAGTGATGCCTGGAAAATTCTTTATCAAGATCTCACAAAATGGGAACGCCAAAGTTGGCCCACAGTCAACTCAGCTAAGAAATTAAAGTATAGATTGAGTCCCAAGCCTCTCCGAATCCCCCTTCCCAACCATGAATTGGGTTCCAGTAAGCGGCACGAGTTGAGTCGCGTTTAAATGCATCCCCACAAGGTGGTTGTCATAAAATTATTTAACTTGCATTATATAGTCAATACTACGCACAAACTCATATATGAAACGATAGCATAACAAAGGGACCAAACCAAATATGAGGGAGAAATATTCTTATCTTACGTGTACAGGTATTCGGAAACTGAAGTAAATAAAATTCATCATGTCACTATTATACAACACGTCTGAATTACATTAGCAATCTCAAATCCACAAACAACAGAGGTACTGAAAACAAACATCCACGCGCAGAATCAGCGTCAAATTCGTCGTATCTATTACAGTATGTGCTATGACAGTTTGAAGTCATTTGTTATTGAATTAACTCTCCGAAGAACAGAGTAGAGCGCGCAGGTGTATCTTACCACTCTCCAATCACTCGGGAGATTTCAGAATCACGTGAACGTCACATTCGTGTCAAAACTGAAATTCGATGGTAGGGATGATGGCGGCAGCTTAACTTAGCTCAAGTGTTCTTGTTTGAAATCTTAAATCTGAGCTAGAATGCTAGACCCCGGAAGACCTGAGGCACATCCCCATACACGAGATAAGTGACCTGGGTGGAAGGCAAAAGGGTGGTGTAGTGGTTAACATCCCTGCGATCAAAGCAGGAGTCCCGGGTTCGATTCCCGGCTTGTCGCCATTTTCACCTGACCGAAAATCACTATTGTAGGGTACACAGAAGAAATATGAATATTATTTGAAAAGTTGAAAATACTTCCACTGCCATGCATGAACATTTTTAAAACTTTGTAAAAAAGGATTTACTAGACAAAAGACCACTGTACAGGTTTAATTCAACTGTTCATGTCCACAACACTAGACAGGTTAGAAAAATCCATCAACCACAAATAACATCTACTCTTAGCCAAAAAGCACTCAAATGCAGGTGTACAACTATAAAATGTGTTACCACTAAACCTCAAAAACATACACTGAACCCATTGAAAACAATACTCAAACAATTCTTACAAGATAAACTCTACTACAGTGTACAAGAATTCCTCAATGACACTACCTAATGTATGACATAAAATCGGTTGCAGAAAATCATTAGAACAACAGTACAAAAGGTAACCCATGATGCAGGGAAAGAACTACCGACATTAAATTACACTGTTTTAGCATAAATATGGACCTTGACATAAATTAATAAAATAAAAGTAAAATAATACAATGCCTATCATAAATATCTAATAACACTAGCCTAAATAAATATTAATATTCTCTAATAGTAGAATATAATTGAATCTTTAATTTACTTACTTCTACTTGGACCAAGTTAAATTAATATTGTTTAATGTACTAAAATTATTACATTGTAGTTATTCTTATATATAAATATTATTGTTATTGCAATTATTGTTAGTACTATGACTCATCATACATCATTGTTATGATCCAAGTGGTTTAATAAATTATTACAATTATCGAGTTGTACAGAAAAATCGGGATATAAGATAATTTATGATTTGATTTTCCATAAATCCACTATTCATTTCATTCCATTTCGACTAACATCTTTGGTTTAGGCCACTGAACACTGAGTGAGATATCGATGTATCAAATCTATTCCTGAAATCAAGGTTTTAACCCAATACATAAAAAATCATTAAAATTATATTAGTAAAAAATTCTTCACAGTTACTTCTTGAACTACAATAAATTAATTAAACAATTCTTCACATACAATTCCACCATGGAACAGGTAAGAAAATTCCAAGATTCTTCCTCTCTTGTAATGTAGTATACAGTGAAGAAAAAAAAATTCAATTAAACCAGTAATTTTTCAAAATTTATTTAATTAAAAACATAGTGAATTCCAGTTATATTTATAAAACACATGGTAATTTACATANTCTACATCATTAATTACATCTTCAGGTCCAGAATAGAGGCGATTTAGTAAAAACCTATTTCATCAATTGTTCAAAGAAATTTTGTACTCTATTAGATGAGAGACTTCATACAGAAGACTAACAGATTATCAGCTACAGACCTTGTACATACTAGTAATAAAAGACAACTAATCAATTTTTTCAATTAATACATTAATTCAACACAGCATTAATATATACTTCATCAATCACAACTGTCTTCATCAGGCTTATTTGCCAGATAGAAATGTTAGTTAAAGACAAGAATCACAAGATATTCTCATTTATTTGCATTCACACAATTAAACATACTTTACTCTAGCTCTCTACACATGTTCCTTTCAAACATGAATCCGGGCAAGTAACTAGTAATTGGTTTTAAGTGCAGAAAAATTATGATTAACAAGTGGTAAATGAAATAAAATTATTGATAACAATAAATTTGGAAATTGACTTATAATGTAATGACATACTTCTGGAATTGCTTCTTTACATAAAATGATTATCTCCTGCTTAAAGGATACATATACCAAACAGATGAACAATCAGATTCCATTGACACAAAAATTAAAATTCTTCCATGCTCACATATTACATACATTAGTAGCCAAATACAAACCTAGGCACCTTATGAAATTATATCAAAAATTGTAAAATATTTGGTACATTTAATAAAGAATTATTTTTTACACAAGAAATAATATGGAAGGATTTAAATTCTTTATATAATCACCTTAATAATAACATGGCCACACATTTTTTTTTCTTTCAGATCTGGGGGTCAGACTATGTTCACCACATGTTTTGGGGGTCGCTGAATCTGAATCCGTGATCCATTTAACCCCATCATGTCAGGTTTCACCAATAACCCCATAACCCAAGCTGTCAAGTCCTATTACACACATTGATCCTGTACATTCACAATAATCCTATAACCCTATACCCCCAAAACTCATTGGTTATACATGATATGATAGGGTTAAATGAATCACATATTCAGATTCAGCGACCCCAAAAACATGTAGTAGACATAGTCTAACCTCCAGGTCTGATTTTTTTTTTGGCGTGGCTGTGTAATTATTTTAAATGATATCATACTGATGCATTCTCATTCTTATTTCACTTTATTATATATTATATTATCTCTCATATCATTATGCATTTGTTTCTTTCAAGTAACAGCAATTTTATGGTACCAGATCTCCTTGATATCACATATTACAAAACGTTTTGTAATAAAAAAAAAAGCACCTCAAGATAATCACAATTCTGATTGCATCCACTTTGAACTGCAAGAATAGTAAGTGAACACACTAATGAATAAATACATTTATTGTCAAAAAAGCTGTTACAAACTGCACATGGGCACATGGAGGACAATAAGTCAATTACCTAAAACTAAAAAATACTAAATCAAACTTTTATAAATTGATTGACTTGCACTATTTCTTGCAGATTATATTTCTACCAAATATGAGTTCATTGGCATTTTGTTATTTTAGTTCATATCAATTCTTTCTAGTATAACTATTTTAAAAAACATTTAATTCTTGAATTTTTACTTTCAAGACAACATTAAATGAAACTGTAGCTTTGCTAATCTACATTGTAAACCAGGCAAATTGTGCTATGTATTCATATTGCAAGACATTGTTGTAAGTCCACACGTTGCCCACAACATATATTTCATTATTTAGTCCTGTAGCAAGGGGTATAAAAGAGGCCAAACTAGGAAAAAGATATTAAAGTTTTTTTCTCAATCGATTCTGATGTTTTCGGAGGTGCTGAATCTGAATTTCTACTTTGCCACCTTGTAAACCTTGTTCATTTTGAAAAAAATTCAAAAAGCTTTGGGGAAAAAAAACACACATTTTTTAAATTTTTGTTTATAACTCGAAAAATACTTATTTCTGGAGAAAAGTATACTGATGCAAAATTAACGTGCATTAAATTTCCTACAAATTAAGGCTGTATAATATTTTTGTCTGACGCAAATTCATCACGCTAGAAAGTTTTCTTTCAGTGTCCAACACAAAAATAAACTACATTAAATTTCCTTCAAATTATGTCTTTGGTAGAATAATTTTCAGCAGATAAACATTTTAGGTGTAAGTCAACACGTCAGATTGCACTTAAGTTGAGTGTATATTGGATGCAGACGCTGTGCCAAGAACACCTCAGCGTGAGGTCTACTTTCACAATACCCTACTTAAAATAATTCAACAAGATTCAAATAATTTCTGTGTATATATAAAATAATTTAAGTAGCTGATTAATTTTCAAGAAAATATTATTTCATTAGGTAATATTATTTTCTGTTGCTTTTTCTGAAAACTTTTTCCGCTAGTACCTATGATGTGATGCAATATTTCCATATTTTATTACATGCAACTATTTATATTCACTAAAAGTGTGTACTTTTTTAGTTGTAAGCAAACAACATAAGAAAAACTGCTTTCTGGGGTCCATTTCCAAATTTTGGTCAGAATTCACCATGCTCTAGTGTGATATCTGCTCATCAGACAAAAACAATCTATACAGATTTAATTTGTAGAAAATTTAATGCACATTAATTTTGCATTCATATACTTTTCTCCAGATGCGTGTTCGAGTTATAAACAAAAAAATATACAAAAAGTGAGTTTTTGCAAAGTTTTTTGAAGTTTCCTCAAAATGCTCAGGGTTCACAAGGTGGCAAAGTAGAAATTTGGATTCAGCATCCCTGAAAATGTACGAATTAATTGAGAAAATATATTCTATATTTTTTGCCCCCCCAACTACCATATGACTGGACTAAATGTTTATTCCTTTTTATGGTACAGCATTATTAGGAACATCTAAACTCTCTGTATACGAATTAGAATAGTTGATACTTGTAAATTTAAACTGCAAAGTTCAGGTAACTTTGGCAAGGAAATAAAATATCCTCACTCCTCTTTCCATTAATATTTATAAAATAGATATGTTTGTTAAGATTGAATAACTAAGCTGCCATCCTTGCAGTACACGAAATACACTTGTTTACTACTACAGCATTCAAAATAATTGTGACATTCATTGTTCTAGTGTTTCAATATCTTTTTGCGCTAAAAAGGTCCATGTAATTTAGAAGGGCTGGGTCAGGGTGGATCTGGGTTAAGATTTCTTAGATACTTAAATCTGACATCTAGCACTCCCTTTCTGCTATCTGGATATTTGGAAAATTTTGGACAAAGAATATGCATTTCTAGTCCATCAATAGACATCAATCTTGACAAAAACAAAGAAAGTAAAATGCAAAACTTAAAAAATTAAGCAATTCATTGAAAAAACATCATGGGCCATTCCATGTCATGTTAATGGATTTCTAACATGACCATCTCAGGTTTTCATAAAATTTTGAAAGAGAGGACTTGACTTTACTTATTTCCTCATACTGCTTCTTGGAGCATAGGATGTCCATGAAGCTTCTCCATCTAACGCTATTTTGTGCCATGTTTTGCCAACTTTCTTGATTTCACCTCTTCACTTCTTCTCCAGCTTGTGTGTGGTCTACCATTTCTCTGCTGTCCCGGGGGTTCCCTGCCTCCCTATTGTCAAAGGTGCTTTCCTTAGTGTGTGACCAATCCACTTCCATTTTCTTCTTTAGATAGTGGCAAACACAGCTTCTTTATCAGTTTTCTTCTATAGATTGTCATTGCTGATTATATTGGACCAAAATATTTTTAATATTCTTCGCAAATTTATTAATAAATGTTTGTAACATACTAGATATTTTCTTTGTTACTTTCCACGTTTCACACCCCTATAACAGCACTGACTTGACATTGCTGGTAAATATTTCAAGCAAAGTTCTCAGAGATATTTTTCGTGCTTGCCATACTGGATATAGTTGAATAAAGGCAGAGTTGGCTTGTTTAATTCTGCATCACACTTCTTCTTTGGCACCGCCGTTTTCCATCTCAATACACCCCAAATATGTGAATTCTTTCTCATTTTCGACGTCATTGTTCTGTACTGGAATTTTCGAGTATTTTTGGCGTTGACTCTCATACAATTACAATTTACTTTCAGGCCAACTTCTTTTCCATTTTTCTCGACATCTTTCAATTTCTCTTGCATCATGTTGGAAGAATGTGACAGTAGGCATATATCGTCAGCAAAGTCCAAATCTTCCAGTTGATCAGATATCCCCCAGACAATAAGTCTTCTCTTCCCTTCCAATACCTTTTTGGTAACTTCGTCCACCACTACAAGGAACAGAATTAGAGAGAGAATGCATTCCTGTCTTAAACCCGTGGCAGTCAGTATATGGCTCGATAATTTGCCTTCATGTACCACTTGGAATGTGTAGTCCCGATAGGTACTCCTAATTAAATTACCAATTTTGTTGGGGACGCCATATATCTTAATGATATTAAACGTTTCATTTCTGTAAATGGAGTCAAAAGCCCACTCAAAGTCGACACACGATCTGCCCCTACAGAAACCTGTTCCTTCCTCAGCCTTCCTTCCACCAAATAGTTAATTCTTTTCAAAATCACTCTACTTAGGATTTTACTCGGGACCAATAGCAGGGTAATACTCCTCCAATTTATACTGTTCGCGGTATCCCCCTCCAATCTTCGGGTATTCGCGGTACTCCGGTGTTAATATTATCAATACCCGGTGTTTTGCCATTTTTCACTGCTTTTAATGCATTTCGTATTTCTTCCTTGGATGGTTCACAGGTACGAATTCTACAGTCTTCCACGTTTACTTCTTCTTCTTCTGGGTTTACAGTACAATATTCTTCTCTGGGAACATTGAACATTTCCTTAAAGTACTCTTCTCAACTTTGCATCTGGTCTTTTTTGTTAGTTATTAACCAACTATTTTTTTTATTTAATTGGCTGATTTCTTACAAATTTTCTTAGTGGACAATGAGTTATACTGTATATTTCTTTCAGATTTTTCTTCCTCCTATCCTCTTGGGCATTCTCAGCTAGCTCACCCACCCAACACCTGCGGTCTGTGTGCACACTCCTCTTCACATCGCGCTCTTTCTGTTTGTACTCCTCCTGCAGGGTTGTTATTTCCCCTCACGTTTTACTTGTCAACAGTTTACGGAACGCCAGAAGAGAAAATTCGAACGTCTAATCTATTGTAAGAAGAGTACACATGATCAGTACACAGAAGAGTACACATGTAAACTTGTCAACCTACCAATTATCTCCGGAAGAAACTTCTGTGTTAACCAAAGGAGGAAATTATGCTGTTGTTCCTAAAACTATACCCAAAGAGGATATTATAGCTAATATTGAAGCAGGGATCCGAGCACTCCCTATAGATGCCGCTGAAGAGATTCGACGTGATGCATCTAGAATTATCCAACGGGCATGTCCACCAAAATGCAACCTGAGTGTCNCATTAAGAACTCTCAAGAACAACAAGGAAGTTGTTACTCTTCCTGCCGACAAAGGTAATGCTACGGTAGTCATGAACAGCGAAGACTACCACACGAAGGTTCTTGACCTTCTGGATCCAGCTACTTACAAGAAGCTGCCCCGGGACCCGACCTCTAAAATATTACGTAAAACCAACGACGTAATCAAGGGTTCTTCTATTCCTGTGGAGGATCAACGTCTTATCAGGAAATCTGTTGCATTACCTCCGAGACTTTATGGGTTACCCAAAATTCACAAGCCTGACATTCCACTCCGCCCCATAGTTAGTGCAAATAACTCTCCTACATATGCCTTGGCTAAATATTTAAGCACTACGGATTCTACTGATTTTATCAACAAATTAAAAACGTTCAAACTTCAGCCTGGTGACTTACTAGTTAGTTTCGATGTGGTTTCACTGTTTACACGGGTACCCATAGTGGACGCTCATCACATTGCACGGATTTTCCCGCAGGACATAAAGTCACTGTTCCGCCATGTTCTCAAAACATATTTTCAATGGAACTTTGAATATTTTGAACAAACAGATGGTGTTGCTATCGGAAGCCCACAGCCTGGTAGTAGCTAATTTCTATATGGAATTTTTTGAATCGGAAGCACTGTGTACTACGTCTTACACACCAAAATGCTGGCTCCGATATGTGGACGATACTTTTGTTGTGTGGAGCCATGGAGAATCTGCTTTTAACGAATTTCACAAACATTTAAACAGCATTCATAGCAACATTCAGTTCACCATGGAGAAGGAAAACAATAATAAACAGTTCTCGATGTTTTGGTCACTAGGAAAGAAGATGGAACTCTCAGTCACACAGACTACCGTAAGAGGACTCATACGGACCGATACATAAACAAAACCTCAAACCACCACCCAGGACAAAAAAGAGGTATGATTAAGACTTTAGTGGACCGAGCCCGACGTATTTGGGAGCCCTTACACTTAAAGAAAGAACTCCGACATCTGGAATCCGCCCTACAGACCAATGGGTATACACGTAGAGCCCTGCAACCAAAAATAGGTAGTAATATTACAGATGAGGGAAAAGAAAAATCGGTGGTGGGTACAGCATTTCTGCCTTATATAAGTAACGTCACGGACAGAATAGGAAAATTACTGAAGAAACACAATGTTGCTACCGTGTTTAAACCTACATGTCAAATTCAAAATCTTCTCAGACCTGTTAAAGATGTTCGGGATCCTCTGACTAGTGGTGGCGTATATCGCATCCCATGCTATGCGGGGCAGTATATATGGGCACAACCAAACGCAGTATAAATACTCGTATTTCAGATCATTTAAGGAATTGTAAGATGGGACAGGTAGAAAAAATCGGCGGTTGCAGAACATGCCTGGCTGGAAAACATTCAGTTTAATCATACTGAAATTATTTCTCCGCCACCCACTATTATTCCAGAATTCATCGGGAAGCCATTGAGATTTTCAAACATAAAAACAATTTTAACAAGAAGGATGAAAAATTCAAAATCCAAAGGGCTTGGTACCCTGCTCTTCGAAATCTGCATATAAAACCCTTTTCCTTCCCTAATAATTCCACCAGCCAATCACAGCAGCAGTTTGGCGAAGCGAACCAATCACAGCAGCACTTCGGCGACGCGAGCCAATCAGAAACGACCCCTACGCCACCGTGTCCTATAAGTAGGTGGGGGTCTCCGGCCGGGTTACTAGTTGGAACCGGGACGCCGAGGACGCTACGCCCACGACGCCCCTACTGAAGATGGAAGCCGCAGTAGCCACCGAAACGGCTAGAAGAAATAGCAGTGGACCACGGCTTAATAACCCGGAAAACGACAATAATATCAAAAAATAAAAAGGAACATTTTTATTCCCAATAGATTAAACAATGAAGGTAAACAATAACCAAGAGATAAATCCAAAAAATGTTGTTTATTTCTTATGTATATACATGTATCTCAGTTACGTTACACTGAAGTGGATGTAGGACACTCGAAATATGTTTCAATTAACTATTTCTTCTAAAAGTCTATAAAGAGGCAGAAATTTTACAACACATTATAACTTTTATCAATATTTAATTCACTATTAATTCAAGTATATTCATGTTCTTTACTTAGCATCAATCACTTATATTGAAAAGATATTCGATTCATGGGCATGTTTCAGTATTTTTTGATATAATATGTAACAGGTATTATGTAATCAAATGTCATTTTCAAATAGCCCCCAGTGAAATGTTTTCCTGGATCCACCCCTCATGTGCTTAGTGATCCATGAATATTATTAACACTTGTTTCATCTTTAAAAAACCTTTGATTGCAGCTCAAGTGGTCACTGTAATCCCATAAAATTTAACAGTCATTTCATAGAGCCTTGCACAAAATTAAATTTAGATATTGCATCTTATAAGAAAGATGTATCTCAAGACATCTTCTAACAACTTCAAACAATAGACGTAACTGTTTATTGATTATGAATGGTAAATAAAGCATACAGGAAGACTAACATGACACACATTCATATGTCAAACTGATCCAAAAGTGTAAAAGTGATTCATAAAATGAAATCATATTTAAATCAAATGTACAGAAGTATGTTAAAAGGACAGCATTACATGAAATTATAATTCTGGTTATTCACAAAAATACTCTAATGATTTATTATTTAAATACTGAAAAACACGTATAGGTATAGTGGCACTAAACATCAATATATTTAAAAGTAAAATCAATATCAACATACTTCATATAAATATACTTCATGTCATAGTTTCATTTTCTGCTTTTATATAAATGGTTAAAATCTTTTTAAAAATAAAAAATACGTTTCCCAACAAGTAATTCCGCTAGACTCAATATACATATGTAAGGCGTTAAAATTTGAATTTTCTTGGGGTTGGGGTATAAATTATTTAACAAAAGAAGAATATAAATTTATTGATGAACACTAAAAATTAAAAACAATTAAATGCATGAGTTAAACAAAAATGTCTTTAGCTGCATTTGAACCAGAGTCAGACAAATCCTCATTCTTTTCAACATGCAAAGATTGCGTGATGGGGGATCCCTCTTCATAAAAGGATGATGCTGATGTTGATTGGTCATTCAGACAGACAAGTCGTTCTGCTGTTAATAAAGATTGAAATTTTTCCTGTAATATAATGAAGCTTTTCACAGGAAGGTGACGAAGCTGCATTGCTATGTGGCTAGCAAACAAGTCATATTCGTCATGTCCATCGAGATTAACAGTAGGCACATTTGTCTGAGCTCGACTATCACACACATTCTGTAACTTTTTAGAAGCATAATCAACCCTTGTTGTTGTTCTGTAACACCATTTTTTTGAAGCTGCACTACTTGGCTCATTCATTCCGCCAAGTGCAGTTCTCTTTTCACTGTTCATGGAATTTTTAACAGACTGGTCTTCCTCTTCTTCCTCTTCCATTATATTTTCCACAGATTCAGAACTAACATCTTGTGGGATATCTTGTGAAAGCGTCCACAGGGATTGATCTGCCAAAAGTGTCTGCAAAAATTGAATAATTATAGTTACTACAGAAGAAGTGAATTTTTGCACATATATGTAGGTGAGCGTGTACCCATGATGCATATTATTAAGTTAATATCAAATAATTGTCTCTCTTTCATCACATTATAAACTGTTTAATGTTTTCATTTTCAGCTATCAAATACCCCACAATAGTGGGAGAATACTGTGAGATGGTTTGAGTTGAAATGGAATTTGCCCCAATGTTGTGGGTCAATTCATGTTATAATGCCCTCTAGGGTGTGAATGTGGCTGTGAATTCATGTTATAATGTCCTCTATGCACGATTTCAGATTTTTATAAATACAAGCATTCATACAAAATAACTTTTAGCATTGGTTTTTAGATTACAAATTTTTTTATGTGGATGTAAACAAGAATGGACGAGCTAATGATGATGCTTTTCTAAAAATATTGACATTAAACCTCAGGCAAAGCTAAGATGAGATAGCCATGCCAAACCGCTTGAGGCCAAAGATTGGAGATCTCGGAGATGACACCCATTGTTCATCAATGACTACTAGTTCAGTAATGGACCTACTTCACTAAGGAAAATCCACATTTATTCATCCATATTTTAAACAAAAAATATGTCTATGAATATTCAATTTACAATTGTTTTATAGAGGTAAACATTCCGTAAAATCACTTACCATGTTTGAAGATGGTTTTGAAACAAAGTCTCGTAAAAACGAATCCGCAATTTTGAACCACGTCAATTTGGGTTTGTATACTTCATCTGCATCCACACCACTCATTCGAGATGCAATTACTTTCAAGTACTCTTGGCGGTAAGTATTACGGACATTTTTTATTTTCTGCCGTAATACGCCAATTTTTCCCACATAAATGTCACAATCTTCCAATTCTTTCATTAACTTCTTTAATGAAAAATCTCTTTTCCTTCTATTCGAATAGTGAGGATGCTTTGCGTTCCACAATAATTCATGATTCATAAAAATCTCTAAGAAACATTTGATATCATCTGAGGTCCACTTAACATTACCCCTCCTTTTCCTTTCAACAGCACGGGTAGACATAGTTCACAATATCAGCACTGTGTAATTACGACCCAAAGAAACCTCTCCATCCATTTAATGGGAGTCAGCAACTGAGCAATAATTAGCTTGTTCTGCAGGCTGGAGACCAAGGGTGTCGTTTGAGAGGGTTAGGGATGCAGTAGTCCCTCCACAGTATCAAAACTGGAAAAGATATCAGATTTATGTACCGACTAATTACTAGTTTATTAAATGAATTGTGATTCACTCTATAAATTGTAAATAAATAACAAATTTTTGTGATAGCTTGGATATGGAAGAAAAAAAAGAAAGAAAGAAGTTTACATATTTGTGCCTTCCCATAATAACCAGATAAATACACTTTTTGTTTTTTCGAGTTACGGCTGATTAAAATTTCCAAAATGTTTTTCTTTTATAACCTTGGCATTTAACTCTTAATAATATGCTATTATAATACTCCAGCTCAGATGAAAAACTATGTTTTTGCAAAACAAAACTTTCAAAAATTGACCTTGAAGTTTTCATCATGAAATACGAAGAAAAAATATGTACCTGGTTATATAGGAAAAATTTGTTAATTATTTTACCCTATTTATCTAAAATCTTGAGTTCATATTCAAATATACATGCAAATAACTTGCTATTTGTAGAAAATTTGTATTGGATTTACCGGTTTATTCCTATTAAACGTATACTTAACTGGATATTATGAAGAAATTGTAAATAAATTTTCACTATTCTCTCTGAGAAGAATGTACATTTTTGAATTGTTTGAACTAATACGAATGAAACTTGTCAAAAAACAAATATTTTTGACAGATTATCTCCCTTTTTTTTCTTAAAAAAGTGCAGTTCCCTGATTATTACTGGAAGCCACAGATATACAACTTTATAAAAACAGTTTTAGAGTAAAAAAAGGAACTGTACTTCAGATGGAAGAGACAAATCATCTGTTTGTCCTGTTTTGAACAAATATTGCTAAGCAGGTATATATGGCATCATTGCATGCAGCTGTATTTTTAATGAAAATTATTTAGCTTGTATAGAATTATGATTGTGTTAGGTAGTTGCCTAATAAAATAATATTACTTCCAAATTAAACACAATGCTACTTATATACATGAATAACAGATCATTTATATTTTTCTAATCCATAAATAGAATGTTTGTTAAATATTATACATAGTATATCAGATATCATCCTTCTGTAATAATTTTCTTCAAAATTTAAAACTTAAACGTTGTTGGAAAAAACATAACAAAAAACAAAATTGGAATTGGAACTGATTTAGAGAAGGGAAACAGATTGGATTGCTGTTGCTTTAATATAATATTACATTAATATGATACAAAACATATCAATCTTTTAAAAAAATGTCTACATAATCTGGAAATTATGAGCAAAAACAAGGGAAACCAAGTTATTTGTATTTCTTATTATACTGTACTATGGCTTATCAAAACAAATCTGGGAAGAATTAAGTTGGATGTCCTCATATAACTGTTAATTAAAACTTGATTTTAATAAAAATACTTCAGATCTCAAATTAAGCTAGGCTGGTATATTATGAAGCAAATAGGAATTCTTAATACAAAAGTAAAAATTTTACCAAATTTAATCCCTTGAAAAATTGTACAAATGTGACTTCCAACCTTTTACTTCTAAGGAACATATAAAACGACAACAATTAAAAGTTTTATTATACCAGTAAAATATCTACTAGATGACTTTCTGTTTAAATGCTGCACCAATTTAAATTTCAAATTATTTCACATAATCTTGAACACAGTATGCAAACTTTGTGTGGGTCTCCAAAGAAGATTCCTGTCCCATGCCTTATTAGGTGTAAAGGTGGCAAGGGAACAAAATTAAAATTTACTTTCTGTTTCCAGGAAGAGTTGTTTTGATAACAATAAAAAGAATAGTTGAACAGGAAAGTAAGTCATTAACCACATTCAAATTTAAGAAAATGTGGAATACTTAACAAAATTGTCAAGAAAAGTCAATATATTCAGAGGGAGGGGGGGGGGTACATTTAAAAGAACCTTATAGATTTTGTAATTTTATATTTAACTCCAATAAACTACATATACTATATATACTCCCCATCTTTCCCCCACACCCTTTAATTTGAACACTGTTCATAACAGGATTACAAGATATTTTACCAAAATACAAATTACTAAATAAGGGAGGACATTGCAATGAAAAGGAGGACATTTTACACAATCTTATTCCTCGATAGGTAGACTCTGTATTTTACATTTCAATAATTTTTAAATATTGACTTGTTAGACCCCCATGCAAAAGGAGACAAAAGTTTTGTTATATGACATGAGGGATACAAGAAATAGGCAAAATATTTGAGAGGATATCAGGGAAAGAAGAGACGAAATAAAATAAAAACTCATAAATATTAATTTTAAAAGTATGATCAATTATGCAGTATTTTATTGTCAATATTTTTATTGTTGCCCAAAAGCTTTTTTGACTGCATGGCAGTAATCTTCAGTAGCATTCACTTAGAAGAGAGTAACATGGCATTTGTACAGTAAAATCAGTTGGATTACACTTTGTATAGTATGTTTTACTAAAGAAAATATTTGTGAAATTGTAAGTAATTGAAATACTTCAGTTTAATGAGTAATGATGTAATAAGAGATCATTCCATGTAATTAAATCTGCAGTCTATTTTTTTCAAGAGTCCCACAAGACATTGACACAAACATTGACATTGACCTCAAATGGCAAATCAAAATTCACAAATCTTTAACAATTTAGAAAAATTGTCTGATGTTAGAGTGTTTTCAAAATGCTGACATCTGCTAGAAAGTCTTACCACTGGGCCTCGGAAATAGGATGAATTCCTGTGAAGTGCTGGTTTACGCACTGATGTTCATCATTGAATTGCAACCCCTCTGCACCACATACAATAGCACATTATGTTGGCAAAGATTTTGTGCTTAAAAAAAAAAAGAACAACTTACATGTAAACCCACAAAAGAAGGATAGAAGGATAAAACTGAAAAAGAAAGCACGTCCTCCTTTTGGCAACCCTGGTCATAACCTGTTTTTTTTAACCCTATGGTTCATGGTTGTAAGAATATTCAAGAATGCATATGCAAGGCTTGCAAGGCCCTATGCCTATTTTAAAATAATTTTAATACATACACTTAGCTTATTGAAAGTAATTCAATGTTTTCAGATTTATTAATGTACTAACATATTCCTGAAATATACCTAATAATTAAAAAGGACCTTAAGCTACTAAATAATCAACAAATGATTCAAAGAAGCGGGACCATATTTACTTTTTCATAAAGTTGCAGAACATCAGCAATATTTTTAAACTCAAATTATATTATTTATCTTACATAGCAATTTGCTATATATTTGTATATTTTGGAAATTTTTAAAAATTTTAAATTAAAATGTGGTGAGTCATTATTCAAGAGACGATTCAATCAAACACTAAATTTACTTTCACTGTAGTTGGAACACATCAGAGAAACAATAATTCTAGAAATAAAATTCACAAATTTACTGTTTCCTTCAGTTGAACACATTGATATTTGCTACTCTGAATAGCCTCTATGTCCTACAAACAAGAATTACACACCATAGTATGTACTGTATTCCTTACTAATAGAATTTTTACATTTCCCACACACAAGAGTGCTTTTCCTTTGAATGATGTAAGGAAAATATTTTTACCTATTTCTCTTGCTTGAGACAGTTGCCTCTACATAGGGTGATGATATCTTCACAATACCTCATCTTTCCATGGCTTCAGTTGTTCGTTTTGGAAGATTACGGACTTGACTACTGGCGTTTATTTGAGACTTCACCATTACTTCTGCCAAATCCCATCTTGAGGCAAAACATCTTTTGTGAATGAGCGTCCCTTGAGGCAAAAAGTTTCATCTCATTCAGTATGTCAGGTTTGTTTTGCTTGATTGCACCTACAATTGTAACCTGCAGCATGTCTTCTGCTAATTGGATGCTGGTAAAAAATTATTCATTGTAATGTTTCTATATGATCCTTTGACACTTTTAGCCAGATTTTTTACCACATAGTCCAAGTGGTTTCTGAATAGGTTCATGTGGTATCCTCCCTGAGTAAATAGATCCATCAACAAATAGCATATGCTGATTTAGCATTGCATAACCAAAATATTTTCATTCCATATTTTGCGGGTTTGCTGGGTATATATCGTATAAAATCTGTACAGGGTTTCCGAGGCCCTGCAATTCATGTGTAAGTGGCAAATAATTTGATTTTTTTATACTAACCAATGGATCAACTTGACTCAGAATTTGTGAGAGGCTTCCCAAAGGATCAAGGAGAGAATACATGATAGGAGGTTTAAGTCAGGTTAAAGCTGTACGAGATATTTATGGAAAAAAAATCCAACTATGTCTCCGAGACCCTGCATATGCATCATAGGGTTAAGGTTAGTGGTGCAATATGTTTATACACTGTACACACTGATTCAATATAAATCTATACACAAAGTAGATAACAATAAAAAAAGTTTGTTCATGATGAGCGGTAATTTTTTAAAAAAATAATTCATAATTTGATTAACTTTCATAGATAAAGGATTACAGCAAAAAGTTATGTATTTTAATAAATGAAAAGAAAATATACAGAAAGGTATGGCTATAAGATTTCATGTATGTGGATGATACACGATATTTTAATAGATTAGTTTCTTTACTGTTATTGGGAAACACCATTTACTTATTTATTGTGTTGAGTAAGAAGTAATTTACAACAATAATTCCTAATCACTCTTTTTTATTATAACCTTGGACCCAATTAGTTTATTTTTGTTATGAAGAATGAATGTATTTCATTAGATTATCATGGATAGTATTATTCTTGTTTTCCACCACAAAATAATGGGACAAAAGCTATCAAATGTTATTTATTTGGTGAATTATTTAGTTATGAAAGAAGTATTAAGCATTCTGTTTGTTGTGTTTTAGAATACCTTTTTTTCACAATTTCCCAATGATACAAGTTTTGTTATTTAAACAACTGGTTTTGGAAAAAAATTATTCCATTATTTTTAAATGTACTAGAAAGAATAAAACTGCTTCATATTTTGTATATCATTGTTTTGAATGATTTGATAAAAATTTTATATCCAATTGTTACAAAACTACTTGGGTTCTAATATATTTTATCTTTATTATTAAGCAGTAACCTATTAAATGCAGACTTATTTTTTGTCATTCTATGACATTAGCATTACAGTAAATTATTGTATTTGTCTGTAATATTTCACAAAGAGCACTACATATTAACAATTTTTTGTTTAATTTATTAGTAATGAGGAAGAGGGAATTCACATTTTTTTGTATAATTTTTGTGGTTGAGAATGACGGGGTATGTTTGTAACTTAAAGATTATTGGTACAATTATTTTCGAGGGTAATTTCTATCACAACTTGAAAGAGGTTACACTTAGCTTCTGGTAATATTCAAGAGTCAAATTTATTCTCAATCGACACATTTAATGAAGAAAGTAAAGAATTAACGAAAAGCATCGCGTTCAAATGCATTTGACAAACAAACACATTCCAGCTAGTATCATGAATATTGCTGAACGCACGAATTTATTTTGATTAAATAATTCACAACTATAGTTGTCCCTTCCAACTCCATAATATTCAATACAGAAGCCAACAAACTTCGACACTAACCTCACAAATCAGCTGTCAGAAAAACATAGCGGTTGCGGGGGTGGCAGCTTCTTTAGTAATACAAGGTTTTCATTCGCTTAAGTTGGTATTGATGCATTTTTCCTCGTCGGACGTTTATATTTTTTAAATCCCAACTACCTATTTCAAATATTAGATAGGAATAATTTTACTCTCATGATATTCAATTCTTATTTATTACTATTAATCCTCAATGTATAATATTATAACGATTGCTCTATGGTGTTTAGAAACAGGTGATACGGCCCCAGAATGCGCAGTGAAAGCCAATCAAACGCAAGACAATTTTGGAGCGGGCAATTAAAAAGGTTCTATAGATCAGCTTTATAAATAAATACTTTTAATCTTCATTTATGTCTAATTACTAATATCATAAATTTCATAATTATATATTTCCATTTGACAATGTGTTTGATTACTGTTAATAGTTAAATAACTTATAATACTCAATGTTTCATAAATAAAGAATTTGATCTCTTACATTTTTGAAAAAAAAAAAAATTCACTTCATTTTAGACTTAGGCAAATCCTATTGAGTGAGACTTCCACACAGGGTCAGCTAGGAACTCAAATAAAGACATTCCCACATCCCAATTGTCTATGTCCCTCCCCCCTCCAGAAAGCACTCCTAGTTTCGTCAATGGATGCACAGATCATTTCAAGCAGTCCCTTATATAAAAACATTAATTGCAAGATACTGTGCAGAACATATTATTTTTCTAACTAGATAATTTTTCATCTAATAATACAACTAATATGGAGTGATTGATGAAAAGAAATTAACATATGAAAACAGTTCATGTATGGGTGTTGGGGTATAAGGGTCATATATTGTTAAAGAATGCATGTAAATTAAATTAAATAATACATAAATGTAAGTTAATTTTTCAATTAACTTTAATGTACAATCAATTAATACATTCATCAACTATCTGTACAATACTTCTAGTGTATATAAAAAATATTTTAATAAAAATAAAGCAAACTTAAAAATTATATAATTTATCTATTAAAAACATTGTTGCCCATCTAGTTATCACATATTGTATATTTATTATCTACTTAGTAAATTTATTTACTCTGCACTGTGTGATCATTCTCATTTTGTAACTACTTTAAAAAAAAAAAAATTGTTTATTTACATCCATTTGCTGTTTTACTAAATTTATAATACTAGTTTGAAGTATAACTCAATTTATAGTATACTAGTTTACATTAATGTTCTTTTGTGTTTAGGTGCATTATAAATAAAAAATAAATTATTTAGGCCTGAATATCCTTCAACTATCACTTTAGCATTACCACCAACTAACATAAACTCATGAGTCACTGTACACCTTTTTATTTTGAACCACAGGGTCAAGTGGTCACAATTTTTGAATTCAACAGTTAACAATCATTCACTACTTTGCTGAAGAGTTACAGAATCAACACCGTACCCTTATATATAAGAGTTCTTTTTTGACAAAATAATAGCATAATCTGAACATTCCAATTTCAAGTAAATGAAATTTGAAAAGAAATTCTGAAAAAAACAACAAAAAAACAACACATACTCTAACATAAACAATTTGCACAAGAGTTGGTGACTGACTGGATAGTGCATGTTTGAAAGGATGGGCAAGGGAGACAAGACAAATAAAGCTATTCTATCTTGGCGAAACACATGAGTTCCTACACCCAATGAAGCCACAATTCCTCATTTAACACAATTCTTACATTAAAATGTTCAAACAGAATAAGACAATAGAACAACACACAAAGAAGACTAAACAAAATTGAAGCAACGTCCATAGAAAATAAGATTTGTAATTTCTGAGGGTAAAACATATTTGACTGACAGTTGATCTGCTTTTAAATATCTTCATATTTTCATATTTTCTTCATATTTTAGGTCTGCTCATGAGAAAATTAAAATACTTCTGCTGAGATATGTTTGATAGTTACTTTCTTCAACTAATGAATACCAGGGAACTATTCGTCAAGAGGCTTCCAACCTTTGCAAAGGATCTTCTTCATTTTTTATGCTTTTAGAATTTAAAGAAAGGGAAGCACAATAAATCAATACTTTTTGTAGTGCACTGAGAATACATTGACCTTCCTTAACAATAGTGTAAATTTTCAGGTGAGAATTATTACAAGCAAATTCAAGAAAATTGAAATTTTCCCTTAGTAATTATAGGAGTGTTGATTAGGTCTGTACATATTATTATCTCTCTGGAAAAAACTGAGGATAATATATAATGATTTACACCCAACTCATATTAGAGGTGGTACACACAACAAGTAAGGTGACTAGATGTCTTCTTTTTGGCACACACATCCTCAATTTCACATCTTCTTTCAAAGAAAAAATTGGAGGAGTCCTTTTCTTAATCATTGACCATAAAAGCTTAAAAACTGTGTGCAATGCAAAATCTTAGGGTATTACAGAGTATATTGAAGATACTTTATTTAGTTTGGATATAGAAAAGTGTGCGGTCTTTGCTGGTAATAAAAAAAGCAACTTTGGATTCATAAAATAAACCATAGAGGCATAATGTATACTAGTAATTTGTATGTAATATACTAATAACTGAACAATAACTTTGTAATAATGTATTTCCAAAGCTGAAGAAATCTTAATTTTTATGACTGTAGTTAAATTTAGTGTTCCCCAATGTAAAATATATCGTATTTACCCCGAATATAGTTCCTCCTTTTTTTCTGGGAAAAAAAACCGCCCAAAAATGTGCGAGCGTGCACTATATTTGGAGTTCAAGACGGGGAATCAGCTAATTCATAGTTTCGTGGAGAAAACGAGTTAAGCGAACAAAAGCCGTATAGGTCAGGTTGATTGCGAGATTTGACGCTCTTTCGAAGTGGAAAACGATCTGGTCCATGTCGTCCAGGAAGGACCGATCGCCGTCACCTTCGACGCTAACTTCAAACTGCAAGTTCTCAATTATGTTCAGACAGTTGGAAATAAAGCAGAGGCACGAGAATTCGAAGTAGAGCTGAAGTCCTTGTGGACATGGCCATGTCAAGAAGAGAAGTTAAACTACTGTTCGATTTTCATTTTAAAATCCTTTTGATTATACTCACCAGAGCCAATCATTTCACATGGAATTTCGAATCAGCTTTGATTTTACTGAACTTTTTTCTCTCTTAATTTTGCCTCCTAAAATAAGGGGGGGGGGTACTATATTCGGGTAAATATGGTAATACATTTAGAAGTTAGCAACCATTATTATGTTATTTTGTCCTTACATGAGATTAATTCTATTCAATCATTCCTCTTTTTCTTTTCTAATGCTCTCTCCTTTGTAGTCCTCTATTTTGTAGTACAGTATGGTCACCCTAGATGCAAGAAATAAATTAATACAGTGAAATAATTACATCTAGGTGACTACTGCAATTAGATTTTCTCACTGTGCAAGGGTCATTGTATTTTGACATGATAGATCATTTACAAGGAGAAATGAGGAGAATCTAACCTGATCCCCCAGATTAATTATATTGTACAATGGTCAATTTTGTCAAAAACATGAGATGGAGAATATAAAAGAAGCTATGTTGTTGCTATTATTTTCATTTATTTTCCTTCAATAATCACATAAATTAAACAAAAAATAATTTCTTTCATAATTCAAAGTTATTTACAATTCAATTTTATTCATAATACCAAGTTATTTAGGATGTCTCTCCAGGGTCTGAAACAAATATAGTAATGAATTTAAGATAAGAAAACTGAGATGCAAGACTAATTTTTATTACATTATCACTGTACCATTTTTATGCAATTATTTTTCAACTTTTCTATTTTTGTGGATTAATATTTCCAACTAATTAATGAAATGGTGTGTGTTAATTTAGCAATCAAACAGGTAATAACTTACTACTGCTACTGGTGTTTTTAGAAATGTGTTGCAGGATCAAGTGGAGCACTTCCATTATCTCTTTGTGCCTCCTTTCCCTCTTTCTCTCTTTTTCAGCAGCTATCTCCCGCATGGTAGCAATTACTTCATCTAACTTTATTTTCTTTGAGCTAGGAGCTAACGGTGATTGTATTGTCTCAGGTGATGTTATGTGTTGTCCATCAATCACAGTGAGACCTTCACCTGATACAATGTTAAAATAGTGTTCTTTTTATTATCACATCTCATATAATTAGTGGAGGTTCCAAGGAATCTGACTTGACTTTGTAAAATACATAAAGGAGCGTACTCGTTAAATATTTTTTCATTTGATTTACAATATCTAAATCCCTGTTCCTAGTTAACATTGCTGGGATTTGCATTACTTGTCACTACTTATTCCTTCCATTTGCATATCATCCTGTATGATAAAGGATTTTTATATAGTAAAGGATTTCTATGTTGTTCTTTACAGAAGTGCATTTCAAACAAACCACATAAAAGCAAGTACAAGACTGAAAACAAACTAAATACTTCCTCTGCCACAAATATATTTTATTTCCACTATTCATAAAATGAGGGATTCCTCGGAAAATGAAACTATCTGGATGGGGGAGCAAAGTTGACGAAGTCAACCCCGCCCCCCAAATCACTTGCTGGATTCGGCCCAGCATGCAATTTCAATGTGGAAGAACAAGTTTACATTACACTAGTTATTATCACAACTGAGTAATACAAATTATATAATAAGTAATACAGGTAAAAATTATATAACTGCATAGTAAAAGTGAGGAATACTTTTTAAGCTTGTCTTTACATATGACTTCATAAAATAATTTCATACACAGTACTTCATAAATTTGTCAAGCAAATGACATTATATTCATAGGGGGAGGGGAGAGGCATTTAAAGGACCTCATAGTTTTTATAATTTTATATTTAATTCTGATAAACTATGAACACTGTATATACTTGTAGATCTTTCATATACTTGTCCCATTTATTTTTCTTATATGTAATAAAGATTTCTAGAGAGCCTTATTATAATGATATATTCCATGAAACATTGTTGGCATATTAGTTGAAATAAATGCTTAATTTTGACTATTATTTACAATCACGAGAGGTGAAATTATTTTTCCCTTGTGGGGAATAAACAAAATGTAGAAGTTCAAGGAAAAAAGTCAGAAGGGGGGAAAATCCCTGGTTCCTTCTCCCTTCATTTAAACTGTTTTTTTAATGCAATCATACAGTCATACAAAATCATTAATAATTTGTTGTAATACTAAATTGAACTTACCAATTATTATTGTTGGCTCTAAAGTATCTTCTAAGGAGTCAATTAATTCAGGCTCTTCAGAAAAAGGTACAGATGCAATTGAAGTCTCCTCATAAGCCCTAACAAGAGGGTCAACCTGATAATACAGAATATATTTTACTACTAGAGTAGAGCTAAGATTATCTGAACTAATATTCACAGAGATAATAAAAATTCACATAATAAAAGTAAGATGTAATACAACCACATTTGTATAAAAAGCATCTTTGTTTATGTACCATGTAGTACACATCCTTTTTGTTTACAGAAGAGAATAATATGAACAATTACCAACACTAATAAACTTTCTATATGTAAACCATTATTTGAAAAGTTGAAAATACTTCCACTGCAATGCATGTACATTTTTGAAACTTTGTACTTTGTAAAAAAGGATCTACTAGACAAAGGACCACACTACAGATTTAATTCCACTGTTCATGTTCACAACACTAGACAGGCCAGAAATATCCATCTACCACAGATAACATCCACTCTTAACCAAAAAAGCACTTATAATGCAGGTATACAGCTATATAATGCGTTACCACTAAATCTAAAAAACATCAATACTCTGAACCCATTCAAAACAAAACTCAAACAATTCTTACAACAGAAACTCTACTACAGTGTACAAGAATTCCTCAATGGCAAGAACTAATGTATGACATACAATCTGTTGCAGGTAATCATTAGAACAAAGGTGCAGAAGGTGCAGACATTAATCATTAGAACAAAGGTGCAGACCCATAATGAAGGAAACGATCTAACAACATCAAATTACATTGTTTTACCATAAATATAGACCTCGATATAAATTAATAAAATCAAAGTAAAATAATAGAATTCCTACCATAGATATCTAATAACCCTAGCCTAAATAAATATTAATATTCTGTAATAGTAGAAAATAATTGTATTTAATGTTAATTTCTACTTAGCCTAAGTTAAATGAGTATGGTTAAATGTATCAAAATTAATATAATGTTGTAATTCTTACATGTTAATATTATTGTTATATGTAAACATAGTGAAGTAAAAAAGACACATTATTTCCAGATTTCCATCATGTTTAGGGAAAAAGTAATTTGAGAAAAAGTGCTCATCTAGAATTTGTCCAAGAAGGTAAGATTAGTTCTCTATGGTTGAATGGTATTTGTACGTTGTGAAAATGGCAACATCAACATTGCTATGACTGCTTCTGTTATTTTTCTTCCTCTGTGATGCCAGTTCGATGGGCTCTAATGACCTTGTTGTTGACGAGCCCTTAAAGCCCCACAAAAAAAAAAGATGCCAGTTCGCATAACTGAAGTTCAGATAATACTGTACTGTAACTTGAACAAATTTTCAGGGTAAGATTCCAGTCTGTATCCATTGGCATTCTGGGTCAATGGCATTATTCTATTACACCCCTACAATGTGTAATAAAATCATTCGGTAAACTCGGGATACAACACCAGGAAAGCAATCTGATTCACCATGAATGGACCTGCCTAGTTACCCAAACTGTGAGAATCCTATTTTATTATATCCATTGCTATTATTGTGAAGTTCAGATACATTTCTTGGAAACAGATGATGGTTTAGACTTCAAAACTGTAAACTACATATATAATTAAAATGAAAACTTAAATAGGACAATTGTCAAACTAATCAAACTAAAATTTAAATAAATAATATATTTATAATAAATGTTGGAGTAGTATTCAGTAATATGGTAATCATGGAACATTATTATCAGAACAACAATACATCAGAAATTTCTAACATATTTAATTAAACAATAAATTACTTTAAAATTATAGTATCTGTAAGTATTCAAATTATATATATATATATTTTTTAAATATTTTGATTGCAACTTAAGAAATGTTATATGAACTTCATTTAGTTTTGTTACAGGCACACTTACAGACAAGGAGTTAAGTGGACACAACCCCCCACTTTGTATATGAAATACTTTATAACATCAATGATCATTTATTTACTATTTATGATTAATTAACAACAGGACAATTAAAAATATTCTTAGAAAGACAAAGAACATTAAAAGTAAACATCAATAAATTTTTTTAATGTTCTGGATCCTCTCCAAAATAAATTACTGGCTTCAGTATCCGTCAATGTCTGTTTTTGACAGTAAATTTATTATTGTCAAAAAAAGCAGTCACAAAACTTTATTTATTGAAATATTTCAGTGCTTAGAAAACTATCTCACCTTGTTGCAGTCTTTTTTCACTGAAATATTTTGGAATGAAATTTTGGTAATTTTAAAGCAGTCAAAATTGTATTTGTGTATCTTTTCATAAAGCAGTTTATTACATAAAATTACTTTTCTCTCAACAAATAAGTGAATGCTTATTCTTCAATGTGATTGAAAAGTCCATATTGATTTAAGATGACTTCTATTAACAATTAAACATTATTGACAACTATTAAATCATCACATGGATTATACATTTTATAATTTCTGATTAATCATTATGATATTCTTTATTGAGTATTATAATCTTGTCCAAATATATTTTCTTAATCTTATGATATACAATATTTCAGGTACACCATCTCATTTGAGTTTATGTTCACTATGAGTACTATATTATTATATTACAAACCAATTCAAAACTGAATAACAAGTGACACTAACAAACTATTTTAAGGAAGTCTAAAATTAAAATTACATCTGTGTTTAATGAATGAAAATTTAAAACGAATAATTATGAAGCAAATAAATCAATCCAATACTATAAAATAGATATGCATAACTTTTTTTAAAATGAATAACATAAAAGAAATTTGTATGAATCACTTTGATCACTATGATAAAATTTCATAAAACTTGTGGCTAATATTAATTAAATTACTTATAAAATAACATGGTTATAGTCATGGTTAAATAAATACATATAACTTTAATTGTTGTCTTTAAAATGACTATGAGGATGACAATAAGCTACTTTACTCTCATGAAGAGTGTAATGGAGCATCCTGTAAATTCAATAAAAGTATCCAAAGAAATCCAGAGAAAAATCTGGGCTGAGGGTCTACCCACACCAAAAAATGTGTATTGACATGAAGCATTACATTTGTAAATAATAAGAAACATTAATAAGCTTTCTTTAAAACAATCTTATCATATGTTTCTCTAAGTTGAGTCTTAATTCATAAGCAGGCACCCCACAGTGCTGAAAGCAAGTAAAAGTTTCATTGCTCTATAAAAATTAACTGTCAAAAGAGTAGTTATATACTGCGCATGACCACATGGAGAACAATAAACTGCAAGCTCTCACAGCTATTATTGTCAATAGTTAAAACTTTTTTCGGGTTGTTAAGCCGCCTTGTTATATTTAAAATACTCAAAGTTTATTCGGCTATAATTGCTGATGAAGAATCGAGTATTTTAAATATAACGAGGTGACTTAAGAACCCGTAAAAAGTTTTAGCTTTAAGTTCAAATAGAATTATCATTTGTTGAATTCAGTTTTGTTGGCATCATTTACTTACTGATTATTTCAGTCAATAATTTGTGCATAAACATGTTATAGTTAAGAGTCATATAAATACATAATTGATTGTCAAATTATTTTTATGATTAATTTTTATTTTCATTCAGTATTTGTTTACTGTAGGTGCTATTGGATAATTGATCAGTTCTTATGATATTAATGTCACATTTTCATTTGTGTATAATAATAATAATAATAATAATAAATTTATTGTCAAAAAACAGTACAAACTGCGTATGACCACGTGGAGGGAAAAAAAACTAATTTACTCTCCGGAAGCAAGCAAGGGACCATCCCATCAATTCCGATCAAGGGCCCTAAGGCAGAGGCGGATTCAAAAAATTCAGCAAAAATTCCTAGATAAGATAAAAAGTTAGCTGCGAGTTATAATACTAATAGAATGTCAATATGTTTGTAATTTTAAGCAAAAAATTACATGTAAGTTATTATCGAACTATAGATTATTCTGAGTATAGTGCTTAAAAATTGAAATAACACTAAATTCACGATTTATTGTTACAATAGACCCGCCCCTAGACAAAGCCTAGAGAACCTGTATGATAAATCCGCCTCTACCCGAAGGAAAACCGGAGAAAAACCCGGGCCAGGATGGGGCTACAGAATTTATGTACACAAACGTGCCAATGTTGAGTACACATAAAACTAAATTAATATGAGCCATAAGACAACACAATCATGCAAGAAAATAGTTTTTGAAATTGTTATAAGTTGTTTAAAAAGTACTACAGCAATGGCGTGATAAAGCACAAGACGAATTTAACTTTTGTTAAAATCAATAAATTCTTTTACAGTGTAGAAGCACTGGTGCAGGAGGTAGTTTTTAACCGCGGATTTGAAGATATTCAATTTCATAATATCTTTTATATTTTCACCTATAATTATCACCTTTACTAATATAACCAAAAGTTTCAATAGTTATTTTGGGTTCTCCCCATCCTGCTCTGGGATTTTCTTTGCTTTTCCTTTGGGTAGTGGCAGATTTCCCATTGGCAGGAATGTCATTAATATTTTTGTTATCATTAATCTCTAATTTTTACTGCATATAACATCTATGATTCATTTTGAAATAATAAATGGATAACAGAACATATTTAATAAGTATGTTTATACAACTTCTTTTATAAATATTAATCTGCCAATGCCTTGGGTTCTTGATCAGAATTGGTGAGATGGTTCTGTGATTGTTTCTGGCGAGTTACTTAGTTTATTCTCCCCACGATAATATGCAGTTTGCAAATGTTTTGACAATAAAGTTTATTTATTTATTTAGTAGTTAAATCATTGTGATACAAGATAGAAACAATGTATTTACACAATTTTTTTAACTTTGTGGGCAAATTATTCATAGGTTAAACTCTTTGTATTTTTATCTACAATTACTAAAAATGAATACATTTTAACCATTTTTGTTTGAGGGGTCAACAACTAAATGATGATGTATAAAATAAATTAAAAAACACTCATTATTGTATCCACTTTTATTTTGAATATTATTTTATGTAATAAATGAAACCGATAGATAAGGGAACTTAATTTAAAAATGAATATATTCTTTTACATTATAGAAACAATGATGTAGTGGGAGATTGAACAGGGAATTCAATAATAAGTCATTATTCCATTTTTTCTACTACATGCAACCCTAGGCATGGTTGTGTAAATTATCTCCATAGCCCCATTCTGCCCAGGTTATTCTCTGGTTTTCTTACTGGTTGAGGCAGATGTATACAAAGGTGGGAATGTCCTTAATATTTTTGTTATTATTAATAGTGAATTATTACAGCTTTCAATAACTACTATTTATTTTGAAAATAATTATGAATAACAGCACGTATTTATAAAATAGCTTCTTTTTTTATAGTAAATCCACCATTGCCCTTGATTGAAACTTTTGGGATGATCTCCCACTTGTTTCTGCAGAGTAACTGATCTGTAGTTTATTGCCCCCCATGTGGTCTTACACAGTTTACAACAGTTTTTTTTTAAAATAAATTTTATTTATTTATGTTAAGAGAAGTGTATAAGCAATTTAGATAAGAATAAATTAGTAAAATAAGGAATGTAAAACCTTATTCAATTCAATAACAAGTTTAATTGGTCAAAATATGTCTGCAAATTCTACATTTTTATACTAGATGCAATGCTTTATAAATAAAATATTGATAAACAAAAAGTAAACTAGAGGATGTCCCACTTGCTGAAGAGGAAAAACTGACTTAATGATTAGAAATTTCACTAAAATACCTACAATGATAGTAATTGAAACAGGTGATAAAAATATAAATACTTCACGTTCTGGATTTACAAATACAACAACTCAATTGTCAATGTACATTCAGTACAGCATACATACAAATGCACAACATTCCATTCAATAGTATATATAATTTTGCTGAATCATCAAAAGAATAAAAAAATGTTTTTCAGGAGAAATATTATATTTTTTTCTATTTTCTCTTAGGGGCCAGTGAAACAGGGTAAACTACCCCAAGTGTGCTCAACTCTATTTTGGGAGGTATTGAGGTCTCAGTAGAGAGATAACAAATAAAATGGATCTCAAAACTGAACTTAAAATTCTTTGATTGATCAAAAGTAAGTTCTTTTTGATAAGTTTACAGTCTCTGCATGGTTTATACACCTAGCTTATTAAGTTGATATACTTGAAAATGTGAATACTTTGATTGAGTCATTGGAAGGAATCAACAACAATAAATTCAGCAAAGTAAAGATGTTAGGGTTTGGATCGTAGCTCTCATGTAGGAAAGAACATTAAACAAAAGTTAATTAAGCTATCTTTGAGTTCAGTAAGGAATCTTAAGACAGTTCTCTAATGTATTTGTAGAACTTGATTAATGTGGACTACTGTCAGTTGAGATATAGATTGTGAAATTGCTAATAAGTCATAAGAGCCTCAAGTGATTGATTGAGACACTTCTTGAATTTTGATCCAATAATAATGCTTGTGTGAAATTTGGAAACAATCTAGACCTGTTATATTTTTGGATGTCAAGTGATGCGAAGGCTTTCAAAATGACATGTAAGGAGACAATCAAAAAGTTGCAAACAAGGATTTTCCATTCACATTTCTTAATATATTTGTTTTAATAATAAAGTTATCTGTATATATAGTTTCAATGAACCAATCAAATTAAATAATGTATTGTTTTATCCCTTCCAAATCACTGGAGCAACAATCGTGTGAATAAAAATATTTTGGAGTACAAAGTATACAGGTTCCCTGAACCATGATTTACACAGTCATTGTGTTACCTCATGAAGAGGAAAGATTAAGCAATAGCAAGAAAAAGGATATAAAAAATTGAAAATTTGCATTAACCCTGACAGTACACCCTGGATTTTTTGTGCATATGGTAACTCCACAAACCTCTGAAGCATGTGTGCCAAAAATCCCTTTAGGCTTAAATTAAAAGGCCTTTTTCTCAGCATCCACCTCCATTTTTCCCTTAAAAGTTTATAAAATATATTTAAGGTTTAATCATGCTTCATAAATTAATTAGAATAAAAAAACTAAAAAAATTATAGAAAAAGAATTAACGAGTTGAAAACAACAACAACAATAAAATGAACAAAATAAATAACACTTTAAAAAAGAAACAGACAGCAGCTATTGTTCATTTTTTCCTGTGCAACTCTTATGCAATTATTTCTGTATTTGTAATTATTAGTTCATGTTCTGCAGAGCATTTTTGTTTGAACAACTGGATGTTTGGTATTGCATTTGTGATCTGGAGAAAGTTGTTTAAAGATTTGTTTATTGAGTACTATAGCAACGATGGGAAAAAGGTTAATGGGTCTATAGTTATTAACTTATGTTACATTATTTTTACATAATTACGATGTCTTTCTTTGATTTGAAAATATAAATAATTACTACCAGTTTCCAACTATCAGGGTACTAATCACATTTTAGGAAACAGTTTGAAATTGTAATATGGGCTCCAATTATTTGTTTCTTGAATAGATGTGATAATTTGATTTGTTCAGGAACTGGCATTGTTTTGAATTTTGTTTTTCTTTCATCTTATCATTGAATTCTGTTCACAATTTTAATTGGTTTGCAGGATTGTTTAAAGTACTTTCAAATTGTTCTGCTTTTTCTAATTTAGAGTATATTTATTTTGGTCCAGATTTTAACAATGTAATTTAATCATGTAATTAAATGATTATTTACTTTAATAATTTAAGTCACACAAAATGATTCATTATAAATTTCATTTGTTACATTTAAATAAAATGTTTGAGCTAATATTTCTTGTTATGATAATAATAATAATAATAATAATAATAATAATAATAATAATAATAAATTTATTGTCAAAAAACAGTACAAACTGCGTATGACCACGTGGAGGGAAAAAAAACTAATTTACTCTCCGGAAGCAAGCAAGGGACCATCCCATCAATTCCGATCAAGGGCCCTAAGGCAGAGGCGGATTCAAAAAATTCAGCAAAAATTCCTAGATAAGATAAAAAGTTAGCTGCGAGTTATAATACTAATAGAATGTCAATATGTTTGTAATTTTAAGCAAAAAATTACATGTAAGTTATTATCGAACTATAGATTATTCTGAGTATAGTGCTTAAAAATTGAAATAACACTAAATTCACGATTTATTGTTACAATAGACCCGCCCCTAGACAAAGCCTAGAGAACCTGTATGATAAATCCGCCTCTACCCGAAGGAAAACCGGAGAAAAACCCGGGCCAGGATGGGGCTTGTAATATAGATTACAAAATATAATTTATATACCAATTTCATTGGTATATAATGTGCTATTATCCTGTATTAATTGGTATATAATGTGCTACTATCCTATATTAATTGGTATACATTGTGCCATTATCACAATGTAAAAATGACATTGACCATATTAAGTGTTCACTTGATGACTAACATAGATTTCATGGAGCAATAGGGGGAGTCCAAATTAGGGGTGGACGAACAAGTAAAATTCATAGAATAATGTTAATCATCTATCTCCCATAGCAGATTGTGAAGCAAATAATAAAATAACTGGCAAAAAAGATGTAATTAATTGTGTATGAGCATGTGGGGGAGAATAATTGAATTTACTCTGATATTGTACAACCTCAAAACTCTAACAACAAACCTACCACTGTTCATGACAGATAGCTCTGGTTCTCAGTTTTGCCAATTTTTGTAGATGGAACAAAATTTTCCTACAGATTACGCTCAAACTAATAAACACCATATCATTCTTTTTTTAATTTTACAGATAGAAACCTTTGGTTCTAATGCTGCAAATTGACTGAATGATGCCAAAATCAGTTGTTGTTTTTTTTAACTGAATAAACATAAACTGATTAAAATATAAAAAAAATTCATTACTCTTTCTGAAAATAAATTACATGTATGAAACATTAACTAAGTAATCTTCAAAATGTCATAAAATCCTTCTTCCTTGGGTTCAATTAGAGTAATTACTTTCCAATCATTATAAATGTCAATTCTGTAATGTTATATCATTCTCTGTAAATATTTCATAACTAAAAGTAGACACATTTGTGCATTGGTGTAAATAGGATTTGCTTATGGGAATGGATGGATCAGTTGGGGGACACAGTAGCTCAAAGACTACTTATAAGTTAGAATTAATTGTTGAATGTTGCTGTAGAACATAAAGATTTTAGTAAAAGTATATATTTGTTAAATCATTCAGCAATAAAATAAAATAATTTATTGTATGTCATTAAATATAAATTTCTGTGGATATTATAACAAGTATTTGTATTATTTTTTTAGGGGGGACAAATTCCATGATTTTACCTTGGGATGCAGAAAAGATAAATCCCCCATTGATCAGAATTGATGAGATGGTCCCTTGTTTGCTCCCAGAAAGTAAATTGTCCTCTACCTGGTCATACGCTGTTTGGAACTACTTTTTCGACAATAAATGTATAATGATATTATTAGTTACATGTATGACAATAAAAAATATTTTATAATATATATATTTACAAACATAAATTAAATTATTTAAAAATTGTATGAGGATAAATTGTTCTCCATATTCCTATATTCTAATTTTTACGAAGCAGCATTTGTGGTTCATTCCTTTTCATAAAAATCTTTTGGGTCGCCGTGTCGACATTGTTGCCCTTGGCCTTCAGAACGGCAGTTAGTGGATTAACCGATAGAAAATCACGGTACATTTGCGTGGCCTAACATACATAAGCTGTTGTATCCTGAGTTATAAGATTTACTGTTTATTACGTTCCGGTAAAATGATGATTCATGTATCTCACAATTCACTTTTTCAAGAATGTGTTCCAGGATTTGTCAACGTCCAGCGAGAAAGAGCTACTTACATAACGCTTCCTTTTCTTGATAGTCTTATACCTATTTTCGCACTGAAGATAGGTTTTATGAAATCCTTCTTCTTCCAAGTCTTTGGATACTTGAATCCACAATAGTTTCTTTGTTCTGAATCTTTTCGTGGGCCCCACCTCCGATAGATAGGATCCGAACTTCTGGAGAAGAAGTTCAGTCTCTTCGTTTCCCCATTCACCTGCTAAGTCCTTAAGCTCAGTGTTGCGTTTGGAAGAAAGAAACTTGCGTAAGGTATAACACTTAACAATTTTATACATATACTTACTTTTCTTTTCTACTTCCCTATCCATTTTTAACAACGTTATACAAACCTGTGTAATGCATGTGAAGAAGTGTCTCACACATGATATGTTCACCAACCACTGTCTTCGCCACGTGTACGAGCGTTTGTTTTGCACCGATGCACCGAATCAGTGCAGGTGCTGCACTCCCCTGGTGGAGTGCGGAACTCATGTGGATCAATGTCTCGCGTACTAGTGCGCACTCGGTGCAGTAAGTAGAAAACGCTGGTACAGTCATCACAGATATTTCGTGGCAGGATTCGATGTTAAATTCGCAACTGCCTTGGGTCCTTGGGAATCGGAATTTATGGGATTGCTCGCTTGCTCCCGGAGATTAAATTACCGTATATTTTCGCAGATTAGACGATAGTTGGATCAAAAAAAGACCCTCAAAATCCGGGATTGTCTTATAGGAAGATACAACAAAATTAGATTGAAATTTATATAATTGAAACCATTAAAAAACGACACAAACCACTCACCAATATTTAAAATCCAGCAAAATCTTCACATTCATTATCTAAGGGAAATAGCTCCTCAAGTACATCCTCACTTTCGTCATATGTATCCCATTGTGTACCTAGCGAGTTAATTTCCTCTTCGCCATCAGCATCTCATTACAACTCGTCCTCAGTACCATCCACAGCATTGTAAATTCCACAGTTTGGCTTCATAGGCCGTTGGTAACCAAGGGGATAGTATTATAGGACAGACATATACTAAAACTATAAAACTTTGACGAAAATTTTGTAGTTTGTCCTCAACATGGTCATACGTAGTTTGCAACTGTTGTTTTGACACTAAATATTTAAATGCACAAGATATTAGTGCTGTATAGAATACCCGAGACGATGTTCGCATAAATGTTGTTATATTTGAACGTACACCCGTTATTTCTTAAATCCCCATGAATATATCCGTGTGCAGAATATTCCGTAAACGGCGTATTCAGCGGAGATGGTGAATGGAGTAGCGTATACCTAAAACAGTGAGTCAATCCACTACTGTTATTGCCGCGCATACAGTTCGACCGCCAGATCTGCGCGCATGGCCTGACTACTAGCCTTTGGGCGACTGTTGAACAAATATTACTTTAATACAGGAATAAAAATTACGCTTGCCTTAGTTCATACTTGTACAGAAAGTGTCTGAGAAGACCCTCAGGAAAGCTATGGATACATCAAAATTTAACTTATTTTATCTTTTGTCGACAGATATGAAGCAAAACCTTTTATCACCTGGGATGACAATGCTTGTAATTTGGCTCGAAGCAGCCTGCCAGCATGCATTATTAATCCAGTATCTATCCAGTATAACACATCCCATGGTCGATAGATAGCATGTGACTTCGGGTGCGCAGAAGCCGTGGGAAAAGCTAGAACTCTAAAAAGAACCCTAGAATAGCTTGTGACTGCTTACAGCGAATAGCGTCAAAAATCTCCCATAATTAACTGAATTAGTGATTACCCAACTACATACTTGTATAATTTAGCTGATTTTCACAGCTTCGCTTGGCTCATAAATGAGAATATAGAAAAGAATAATTGATATTAATAAATGCGTAAATATATATTAGCTTTAATTACGACGCTATAAAAGCATATGAAGGGAATAACTCATGAATTTCCATTCACGATTGCTGGGTAACCATCAATAAAAGCTAACAATATTTCCTAGGCGTTGTCACGTTTCTTCACTTCGAGAAAATTTAAATTCAGGAAGAAAACATGAGCGGGAGCGCACTGTGTTTTTTAGTTTATTTTGTATTAGTCGCAGTAAATTTCTTTATTTATTTATACTTTGTCAGTCCAGCTGGCTTGATATTGGTACAGAGCTTGTACTTAATGTAGTCAACGCTTTGGCTTCGTCATCATCCATAAGAGTAATGGTATTTGAACCTCGCGTTATGTTGGCAGGACATTCCAATTCAATTCACGTGCTCTCGTGGCGCTATACTGTTTTTTCTCCGCATCGAGCGTGTGGAACGAATACTACCTTGTAATTTGAATATAACTTGAATTCGTTGAAATTGGCAATTCGTGTTAGGCAGTCATATTGCATAATTTTCGGCTAAGTTACACGACTTGGAGAATAACTGTGTAAAGTACCATTTATTTATGGTGAAATGTCAACTTAGCGCGAGACAAAATAAAATTAAAAACCATTTTCCTAAGTGTTATTTTTGTTTGTAATAGTTGATTTTAATTTCTAATTATTTTAAATTGGAAGTTGTAACAGACGAGAACTTCGAAATATTAAGGAATTACACATCTTACGTTCCCTGTAAGTGTGAAGTGTTATTTGTTAATAGTATGGTCTGTTTTTTTTAGAGACGCTGATCTCATTTTTACACTAATAACATTTATATTTGGTAGTCGGTGAAGTTTGTTCTTGTTTCTAGCCTTCATTCTCCACAGTAAATATATTTAAATTTAAAGAATGCGTTTTGCCCAATTTCTCCCAAATGGTTTTGACAAAGATTCCTAAAATTGATGTAAAGTTACGAGCACATACAAAGTAGGAGATATAATGTATCACGTAGGCTACCATACTTTTGTATGGAATTCAATAGTAAAATTTCGTAAATAAAGATTTATAATTCTTCACAAATAAAGGACGAAATGATGTAATGATAATGATGGGAGTAGGAATGATATATTGCAGATTATTAGTGTTAATTGCAAGATTTTTTACATCTGTTTTTACGTATTGCTACAAAATTCTAATACATGAGCTAGACGCCATTTTCGGTTTTATCTGGGGATTAATTTTTACCCTTGAAAAAAATATACACATACAATTCAACAATATTTTTCAACTTAGGAGTCATTCATAAAACACGTTTGCTTTGTGAGGGGGAGGGTCCCATCAAGCGTTACGTTGATGTACGATAAATTATAGAAGGGAGGGGGAATCACAAAAGAATTGAAAGTACATGGAGTTTCATATTTTTATCGCCGAGGGAGTGATAACTATCTTAACTTTTTAAATCAAAATAGGTAGCAATGCTTTTTAATCACTGTTTGATAATCACTATTTGAAAATCATTGTTAAAATATAACAAATGTTTAAACAAATAGAATAAAAATTGCTGCTTTTTAAATCACCGTTAAAAATTTTCATTTTAAATTTAATTCATGATTCCACAAATTACAAAATATTGTATCTTAATTTTTTTTAAACAAGAGAGACACTTGATAAATTTGAGACGTTTACTGAGGTATCGTCTTTGTCACAACATATGACGAAAGGAGGAGGGGAGGGGTGTCAAAATGTTTGGCTATTTTGGCGAACGTATTTTATGGATGACGCCTTATTTACTTACATCTTATATAAATATCTCATTTGTTATATACAAAATGTGGTAACACAATAAAATTCATAAATATTTAATAAAATAATTATTTGTTTAGTTACATAACATGATGGTATCTGATACCTATCTCTTACTTTCATTTACAAATAAGTACAAACCTCTCGTGTTGACAATATGCTTTACACATTATTACTATAATGACGCAGTATGTATTGTACAGTTTTCGTTATAAATATTTTGCAAACTTACAGGTAATTAAATCTTGAAGATTCAGAATGCTCACATTTCAATATCCAATATGACAATTAATGACGTAAAATTTGTGTTTATTGTCTTCTTGGATATTCAGTTATAGTATAAATATTGATAAATTATAAACAATCAGAATACACAGTTCATGATATTCTTAACTCGAATACACCAATTAACCCTCATGAATTCTTTTTTCTTTCTTCAAATCCAACCCATACCCCTCCCTTTAATGCAGGATTTAAGTCAGATGGGTCGAATACCACTTTATCCAGTGTCTTTGATGTCGATACGATTTTAAAGTTATGTAGAATGTGAGCAAAAGCCACTTTGACCTCCATTAAAGCAAATCTCAATCCTGTGGAAAATAGATTTTCATTAATGAAATATGTTAATAGTGTTAATCAGCAATTACGCCAAATTAAGCCACAAAGATCCGTGAAATATTTCAAATGAAAATTTGAAGTTACTTGTATCGTCTCCGTTAAATTTGCTCATATTATGATTCGAATTGATTTTTTTAGGACAAGCAATTACTGTTACATTTTTGTTGAAAATATTATTCAATCGAAATTCGTAGAACACGTATTGAACCTATAATTCTTGTTCAGTAATACCGGAACAATATTCGGAGCTTTATTATAAATGAAATAGGTATTAATAATATATAACTATATGCTCTATATATTATATGCCAACCAATTTAACAACAACAATTCATAGTGACATTAAAAGCTTAAACGCATGAATGCTTATTTAAAAAATAATAGGTTATAATTATAATAAAATCTTCAAAAAATATCATTTTAAGCTCATGTAACTGTTATAATTGTATACTTATTGATCGTATTAGATCCCCACATAATTGCTAACATACAAACGATTGAATTACGATATAATTTACGCGTTCTTCGACGAATGTGTAGCGAGATCGGCAAGTTGCTTTGCTTTGGACTCGGGACTGCAAGGTCCTTGTCGTTCGCATCGACCAGCCTTCCAACATCTTCCAGAATCGAATACTTGACAATCCTTACCCATGGGAAAGCGGCCACACCACTCGCCAATGGTCAACTGTGGTAGGTACTTGGCAATGATCGCTGTGTGTGGCCTAGTTTTCACTTAAAAGCACGTAGTTATGCTCGCTCACCACTTTAATGCGCCACTGCGCCGAGCAGCAAGTTTTTGTCTATTGTCGCGGCAGTATGATATTACTTACCTATACAAACTCTTGGTCCAACCCCGAAAGGCATGTATGTAAAAGGCCTGATGTTATGTTTGTTCTCATCGCTGAAGCGGTCGGGGTCAAACTTTTCTGGGTCGTTCCAGTACTTGGGATCCATATGTAAGCCATACACAGGTATCCACACTACATCCCCTTTCTTTATGGTATATTCCGGTACATCTTCATGGGCTGGTATGGTAAAGTCTTTGGTGCATACGCGATCCAACATGGGCGGCGCAGAGTAAAGACGCATTACCTCTGTAACGAAAATGGAATATAGTACACCGCGCCTATCCGGCTCGAGACAATCCAACCTCCGTCCTATCTGGTCTGGGATAAATATGTATTTGAAGAGCGAACAACCTAAAGCAGTTAATATGTGCGCCAACCAACCAAACAAACAAACAAACAAAATGTCAATTTAGAGGACGTAAGGGACTGGATGAATACTGATGGGGATGGGATGGAGTTGGCGGCAGTGGCGTATCTACACCTCATGTAGCATGGGGCGGGAGTATTCTTGAAGGTACCCGCACTAAAGTTTTTGGAGGCATACATATACAACGCTTTGATGTATTGAAAATATTTGAAATTTGTCTTTTATTTATAAAAAAGCTCAATTATTATTTAGTTTACGGTATTAAAAATGTTTCAGATAATATTTTTATTCAATCCCACGGTTTTAAATAATATTTAGCGACCTATTTGGAAGAACCCTTAGATGATGAGACCTGGGGTGGACCGCCCCCTCCACCCCCGCCTAGGTACACTGCTGACTTACAGAATGAGACATTGAAGAAGTTGTTAACATTGCTGATGAACTAGAAGATGTAGACGACGAATCTGAAGAATAAGTTGCCACAACTTCACACTCGGGTGCTATAAATTTATGAAGGGAGCACTGGACTATATTTCTGAACAAGAGGAAGCTGCGCTGGCAGATTCGAAAGTGACGGGACATTTCTGCAGAGAAAAGAACCGCGACGAAAAAGCAGGCAACAATCAAAAACTTTATAAAAATTTAAAATGTAAGTCAAATGCTTGAAATATACTATTTCCGACGATGAGAAATTTTTGAACTTTTTCTTTATAAACAATAGTGTGAATATTTTGTTAAAAAATACCTGTACATCTATTTTAAAATGTATCTTTTTTTTCAAAAACACAGAACAGAACACATTAACAATACCTACGTAAGATTAAATTGAACTTTAATTGAATTGATGTACGTATAACCTTTATAAACTTTATTGTCAATACAGCATTTACAAACTGCGTATGACCGCGTGGAGGACAGTAAACTAATTTACTCTCCGGAAGCAAGCAAGGGACCGTCCCATCAATTCATCATCATCCTGGCACGGGTTTTTCTCCGTTTTTCCTTCGGGTAGAGGCGGATTTATTATGCAGGTTTTCTAGGCTTTGTCTAGGGGCATGTTTATTGTAACAATAAATCGTGAATTTAGTGGGTTTTTTTTCAACTGAATTTTAAACACTATACTCAGAATAATGTATAATTCGATAATAACTTGTACATGTAATTTTTTGCGTAATATTACAAACATTTTTTGCTTAAAATTACAAACATATTGACATTCTATTAGTATTATAACTCGCAGCTAACTTTTTATCTTATCTAGGAATTTTTGCAGAAATTTTTGAATCCGCCTCTGCCTTAGGGCCCTTGATCGGAATTGATGGGATGGTCCCTTGCTTGCTTCCGGAGAGTAAATTAGTTTATTGTCCTCCACGTGGTCATACGCAGTTTGTACTGTTTTCTGACAATAAATTTATTATTATTATTAATATTATTATTAATTCCGATCTAGGGCCCTAAAGCAGAGGTGGATTTAACATTTCAACACACTCCTAAAAATAAAATAAATAAAAAGATTTTATTTATTAAATATTTATTTGTATATTAAACATTTACTTCTTCCACTCACCGTTAATAAAAGCATCCAGATATTTGAGCTCACTAACGCCCTCGTACGAGAGTTTTCCCTCCAGGCGCTGGAAGACTTCATCTACTTCCNACAGTTGCTAAAGCATATGCGCAGAAACTCATCGCCATGGACACCGTGTCGAATCCCGCGAAGAAGAAGATAACGGCTTGCGCAGTAATATCCTCATTTGTTAACTCTGAAAAAGAGATTACATCGATATTGTACTGAAGATAATAGGGAGTTTTTGCTTAGCGTACCTGCGAACTATCGTATACGAGCTATCCACATGCAAGTTACTTCTGCTCATGCTCAGAAGTTAGTGGTACACTAACTCTCCTAGCGTAGTACGTTACAACGACTCTCTTTGCGTATGATGTTAGTGGTACGCTATGCAAATGAGATATCATGGCGGATTTTGGTTTGGACTTGAGGTTATGTTAATATCTGAGAGGTATGCGAGAGAATTGTTGGTTGTATATGTCGTATGTGCACGTTCTGGTGTACCCATAGTACCGTTTAATTGTGTACGTTTGCATAGAAGTTGTTTGTTTGGGTTTACAATATTTATAATGATTTGATTCAAAGGTACGCTATGCAAAATGTATCGATTGCACCATGTACGTTACGCGTTTAGCGTCATCAACGTAACGTATACGATAGGAAGCGAGTACCTTGTACAAAAATTCTCTTATACGCGCAGTGGGTACCACTGCGATGTATCTGAGATTTATTTGGCCTCTTTAAGAAATAAACTGATTACACAACCCTTTTCGTTGTAAGGTGCTGCCCATAAATTATGTAACGAACGGGTTAATATTTTTCAAACCCCCCCTCCATAACACACCTGTAACGACCCCCAAATAATTGGGTAACGTTAGCCCTACCCCTCAGGTGAGAAATTATTTCGTTGCTTTTCGAAGAATGTGAGGATACATTTTGATATACTAACTTAATTATTCGTTCCTCATTGCTCTGTGCTTTCATTAAGCTGTTTCCGAGGAAATGAAATATAGTATTTTATCTTCATTTTTTACGCATTATGTAGAAATGAATATTGAAAACATAACTCCTGCATACGAACTGTTTTGTGGTTATTCTTTCAAAAAGTTAATCCTGTTTATTTTCTTTAAAATTTAGAAACTTCTTGAACCAATACATTTTTCTTTTAATTCCATAAAAAAAAGGAGAAGCGGAATCCAAACGTGTTATCGTTGTTTTAGGAAACCTTTTCTTACAACCTTCGCAACATCGCGATATGTAAATAAAATAACAATAATTATAGTACCAGGGACGTAGCTAGGAATTTATTTTAGTGAGTACCCACTCCAGGAGACATGGAGCTCCTCTTTTGAAAAAAATAAATGAGGCTTGAAAACACGTGTTTAAATTATATAAAGACCCTTAAAACCATGTTGTTGTTTTCTGGGGAAAATGTTGAATTATTCGTGTCATTTACAACGATTCCTCTCCTTGATACGCTAAAAGGTCGGAATAAAATTGGGAGAAAGTATGGCACAATGAATTAAGAGTTAATGTTTATGTATGTATGTACATTCTCTCGCATATTACTCAAAGACATCCTGAAACCCCAACTCCAAGAAGCCAAGCACAAACAAACAAATGTACAATATGTGACACGACGTACAAATCAAAGGCAGGGTGGCTGAGCCATATGAGAACGAAACACAAAGACACACATCAAGCTGCACCAAGACAACCCATCAAAATCATGCAACAAGCAAGAAATCAATCACAAACGAACCATAACCGAACAAAAACACAACAACTGGCAACAGTGCCGGGACAAAATTCAACACCTCAGCCACTGGACACACCTCCAAATAACCAATCACAACGCAGAGCGTGCGAGAGAATATGTAAATCCAGAGCTGGACTTATCAGTCACCAGAGGAACCTGACATGCAAAGCGGCAGTTGAGGAATTGGCAACATCGGATCCGATGAATATCTAATACATGTATCTCGTTTCGACCAGCTAAGGACCACGAATGACGAGTGCCAGTAAGGCTCAATTTTGTGTGTGACTTTATTTACTAGACATCGAGAATTTTACCGAGATCGGAGGAACAGCGTCTAGATAGGATCCAGATTGCTGTATCCGAGTTTTACAACTGCGGTTGTTAGCCGCAGAGGGGGAACTTTTCATACATCACATCTATTTAAACTGAGACATGGAAATGAAAAGCTACAAATTTTATCTTGCCCCACCTGGGAATTGAACTCGGGATGACTTGGTGACGATCGATCATGCTGACACCTTAGCCTCAGAGACAAAAAGTTAATGTTTATTTACAATCTTAAATTTCGTTGTGTTTTACTTGTCCGGACACCCAGGACACCTCCGTCGCAACGGCATTTTATGGCCATTTTCACTTTCAGTGTTTTATGAATACTCCTGTAATGAGTAGGAAGTGAACTTACTGAGCTTCCTGCTGCCCTTGACAATTTCATGTTCATCTTCAGATTTCAGTTCGCCTCGCTGTGCCTGCATCAACAGTTGCAGCATGTCGGGCCTGAAGATTGCTCTGCGTTGCCGTTCACCGATGGTATCGTGAATCAGATTGTGGAAGTACGACAACACCTTCCTCGAATTTAATGGAATGCCCAGGAACTGAAACGGAAGAATCAACTTTTGTTACTCGAAATTTTACCTCTCGCATGTAAATCAATTTCTTCTACTATTTCGATGTTAACTGAATTAAGAAAAACGACATTTTTTGGTAGATTTAAAATGCTTCTTAATCTTAAAACACAACGTATCGTCAACAGATTTGTGACTTCGTCAGGTGTCTAAGCGCAAAAATTACTAGTAATACTGTAAATTACGGTGTAACACTGATAAGTGGTCTAAATTATACAATGTATTATTTTAAAAAATTTGTGTTCAATCTGCTTCATTGTGTAAATAGATTCATTGGTTCCTCCCAAAGGGTCGCGTGTGCAGAATACTGACATGTATATGGAACTACTACAATGCATTTATGTAAATGTATGCTGTCATTGCTGACGTAACGTCGAGTTTTTAAGATTAAAAAGCTTTTTAAATCTTCAAAAATCTATCGTATTTCTGTTGATCTCCACTTTATTTCTGTTGATCTAGACATCATAATAGTTCTCACCTAATGATAATTTACACAATTCAGCTGAGGGAAATAAAATGAACTTTTCATTTTTTCGTCTACACAAAACGCATATTTATTTTTTATTGCTCACTTTCCATAATGTGATGCCTTAGTAAGTAATTGGGAAATGAACCAGCGAGTTTAGTAAACATGAAAGACGTTCAAATTGATGTTCTGTATAATCTTTTCTCGCTGTATGTTTCTCTAACTTTTGTGTAAAGTTGTGCTGTTTATACCTCCCATAATAATATTATTAAATTACTAACTTCAACGACCTTTTTGAGACAAAAAAATATATTTCAATTTTTGCGTTTCGTGATGAAGTCGTCTCAAACCAGTGACGAAACATTGTAATTGAAAAATATTTTTAGTCTGAAAAAGGTCGTTAAAGTTAACAATTTATCTATAGAATATAAATCCTCAATTACTGATACAATACTAATTTTGTGTTGGGCATTCCATTAAATACTACGTCATCTAACCATGAGGGTCTTCCCAATTATTTTCGGTTATGGAACCGTTACAATCGACTTTCTTTAGACGGAACTATTAAACGGAACGTCTTATTAATTCGGTTAATTAGTAATTGGGGATTTACATTTTTTTAATTTAAAAAATTGAATATATTGATGTTATAGTTACTTACCACCATGATTTTAGGAAATATCTCATATAGAAAAATGATGAGACCTCTGATTCCTTTCATATTTGTAAGTTCACAACCCATTTTGTAGAACTCGTTTTCGGGTTGTCGCAGAGAGTCACATTCGAGTCCAAAGGCGCTGGTGGCGATCACATCATTAGCAAAGCGAGAGAAGAAATCTTTCATCTCCGTCTCGAACACAGCACCTGTTAATATGAGAATATTTTATTGATATTGAGTTTTATGTAAGAATCTATAGATATGATTATTCGAATCATAAATTGACAATAATAATATAATGGAAGTAACTTGATTTTGGCAAATCTCGGACAAAAAGGATTGCTTTTCCGTTTGACCATTCAAAACATTTTAGAAAATAAAAGAAGAAATGGGGGTGGGAGTTCATTTACATTTAATGCTGTTTAGCAAAACGGGATAATCCTGGTAAAATATTTAACGCAATGGAGTATATGCAACGATTCTTTGTGAACATTTCATCAAAATGAACAATTTTATAGGACAGATTTACTCAGCAATTTGAATCTGTTTGCTTGTCAGTAAAATCATTTCTAGTACATTTCTTATCAGACAGTACGAAACTTACCTGTTGATGTTATATTGCGCAAGAAATCCACCATTTGCTCGCCACAAATATCAATTAACTTGAACATGTTGCGCATCTTGCTAGCAGTAAATGCAGGACTCAGAGTTGCTCTCATATCTCGCCATTCTTGATCTAAATGCAGAATTATACAAACAATAGAATTGAACATTAATACATAATTGAACATTGTGCTATATTGCCTTATTTAAATTATTTGTACTATTCTATAAGTAAAATGTCATGGTTTTGTACAAGTATCGTGCAATACTGTCCCAAATATATTTATTTTCACAAAAAAATGGTACCACTATAAATGTTACGTTCAATATCATTCTTTAATAATCAGTTGGCGGCTCTTAAAGATCCCTTGAGCATCACTGGATGCTTTCGGCAAAATTAATTCTCGGCGAAAAATGCACCCACGCACTATAATGCTTCCACCAGATGGCAGTGGAAGACGGAACGTCGGAATTGCGAATATGTGGTTCCGTCCAAAGGGTCGCGACCAAAGAAAAACGGGCCACAATAAACGGGAGCCTAAACCCATACGCTATTATTTATTTACAATCAGTTTCTAAAAGTTGATGTTTTGGTGATAATGCTATGTCAGAAAACTTATTCAAGACCATATTTATGTAGCTCTGATTGAGCTTAGTGTAATCTTCCAATTGCACTTTCAGAAACGTCAAATTTTCTGAAATTTCAATGGCTTACCAATAAGAGAGAACAAATTGCGAGTGAAAATGAAATCTGCCTTATCAGCGGTGATCGGCATATGATTGACAAAATGGTCGAATTCCTTAACCGCTACCATCTTGATGAGTTCCGGCTCCTTGAGTACTATAGTGGGCATCCAGAACTGAAAGAGACCGAAGGCATGCTTGTCCTCAAAGCGACGATACATTTCAAGTACATAGTCTGTGTTACTCTGTGTTTGAAAGGTAAGGGACGCAGTGTTGCCCAAGAAAGGCAATGGTTTCTGAAACGGCATGCCCTGGCGCGCGAAGTGATCGAAACTCCAAGTGCCAGCCCAATACAGAAGCGCCACACTGCATAGAACCAAGATGATCCAATCGAAGAGTGTAGCGCTGGAGACCACGTGGTATAGCCAAGACAACATGGCGGCGGCAAACGATATCTGAAGCCAGAGAAAGTTACATGATAATACATTTACTGTCAAAATACCAAATGACCACGTGGAGGACAATAAATTAATTTACTCTCCGGGAGCAAGCAAGGGACCATCCCATCAATTCTGATCAAGGACCTTAAGGCAGAGACGTATTTAACATTTCAGCTCACTCCTAAGATAAGAATTAAAGTAGTTCGGTTCGTGTTGTATTTGTATTTAATGAAGCACAAAAAAAAGGTATTTCAGAAGAACGCATTATTTTCAAACTATAGGTTATTCGGAAAGTATTGTTTTCGTAAGTAATAAAATTACACTAAATTCGAATAGACGCCGTCCCTAGACAAAAGCCAAGAGAATCTGCAAATAAATCCGCCTCTATCCAACGAGAAACCGGGGAAAACCACGGGCCAGGATGGGACTACAGAATTAATGTACACAACCAAAGTGCCAAGGTTGAGTACATATAAAACTAAACTTATATGAATAATAAGATACAACATAAGCATGCAATAAAATAGTTTTGAAATTGTATCTACTTAAAGTGGTACCCTTTAGCAGTGTATCCGTGTTCCGTGCAGCATCGTTTAAATTGAAATACAGATCGCGAGATGTGAGAACATCGTAATGCAAGACTTCATTTCATTTTTAATAACACTCAAATACACATAATTTATGATATTAACTAATGGGGGGGAATTATCTTCGCCTAATATTAGACTAATGGGAGACGTGTAAAAATAGTTGTACATCACAGTTATATAAGAGATGACTTTCGAATAAAAAGTCTCATTCCACAACCATCTTCTTCACGTAACTCATCTCCTGCAAAAGAATTCCATAGAAGCATTTTTTCGATTTTTATCTCCCGTAATAAATCTTTATGTTCCAATGGTGAATCACGCTTGCTTTTATGAGAGACTTTTTGGTTATCCCATTTTTCCTTTCTAAAAAACTTGTAATTTCTTTATATAGGATTCAGAAATAAGGTAACTATATATGAGTAAATACCGCAAAATCCCAGTATACGTATTTATAACTTTTGTATGCTTTTAAGTCTTTTATTTAACATTTTATGTCCTCCGCTACAAAAAGGAGGGAGCTGAGTAAGAAGGTAAGATTTAGGATCTATAAAACCTTGATTAAAGTTATAGGAGTTAGTGTTGGACGCTGACTGTTGCCACTAAAACTATGGGAAGGGAAAATACTTTCGAAAACTTTTGGTCCTGTAAAAGAAGACCAGTAATGGAGGATAGGATCAATAATGAAGCAAAGGAGATGTATAATGATCTTGTGCACTGCATTGAGATTAGAAAATTGGAATGGGTGGGGCAAGTCGTGAGAAGGATTTGGGCTATTGAAAAGGATTTTTCTAGGAAGATTAGAAGGTAGAGGAAAATGAGGACGACCCAGGACAACGTGATTGATGAGACTGAAAAATAAATTTAAGAGAACTCAGCGTAAAAAGGTGGAGAATTAAAGAAATGAAGAGGAAGGAATGGGATTAGCAATCAAGAGAGCCAATGTTACACTAAAAGAGACGTAGTGTTAAGAAATAAGAAGACGGAGTGATACCCTCGCGATTTTTAGTCTGTGTAGCTCATTTGGTTCATTAATCACTTTTTTTTTCTAATCATGGCGAGCGTTCAGCTTAGTAAACTTAAACGTGTATTGCGTCACCTCAATGGTTGTCTAGCTTATATCCCGCTCGTGTGTTTCTAGAATATTGCAACAATGAGTGGTGGATGACACATGTACTTTAATACTGTTGCAAAGTGTATTTATGAACCACTTAAGCACACAATATGAATTTACAGAGAGAAAGCAATTATTTAGGTTATTGCTATTTTAAAAATGGACGGCAGATGTCATTCACGCGACCTCTCGAGTCTCCATTCGGAATCGATCAATTCAGTAAGTACTTTTCATTGATGTAAATTATTTAACGAGCAATTTATTTATGAAAAATTCAATAAGATACATTTTAAATTTCTTATTTATTTAACAATGTTAATAAAAGGTTGTCTTTTTTCACCTAAATTTCTAACTTAAATTAGGAAGTGGATGATGAGTAACGTCTGCGGGACCTCTCACGACAGAATCGTAAGCGGGATCAATGCAGGGTAAAATTTGTTTGTTTTGAATGTGTAATTTATTTTGGACTTTTTAAAATGCTTCTGACACGATGTACATGTTTGTGATGTATAAATGGATTAAAAATCACACAACAAAGAAACTCCGATATTGAAGAAACGGTTTCGCCATTCGCCTTCCTGAGTCACGAAGATCTTCAAAAAATGTTAGTTTCTTTTATGAGTCTTATTTCCTATTTTTTATTAACTATAAAATTTTGTAATTTATATACCAGCTTATTACCCGGCGTTGCCCCGGATTTTTTTAATTCTTGTTAGAGCAATCTTATTTTACGTAGGAAAAAATAAAATATATCTATTATGTACTATCTAAAATCGATCTATTACATTTATTTTCAAGAACCAGTATGTAAATAATGTTACTTACTTGTAATTGAAAATAAATTTACAGCACCCTAATTTTACAAATTCATGATAATACTAAGTTAATACAAAACGTGATTGAGTATACCATTTTGAGTTTTACCTACAGTTCCAAGAATAAACAAATCCTTGGAAGAAACCACCCTTGAGCAAGCAACGTAAAATGGTTCGCGAGAGAAACAAACCTATCGAAATATCATCTATTAGTCTAGTATACAACTTCACCCTTAGTAGAGTTAGACCTATTTAACGCCCATATGTGCTGAAATTTTTATCTCGAAAACTATGGATTAAATCCATCTTCTTTTATTACACGTTTTTACTTGACCCTCCCTTCCTACTCCACCTAGGGTGGTTCTTGGGCTGTATACACCACCCCTAACCCCAATGTTGACCCAACTCTGACATACCATCGGAAGTGTTTCTATTCATTTCAGAACGAACCCACTCACCGGGAGCCTTTAAAGACTTTTTTCACCTTTCCTAAATGCAGAAAGAGAATTAATTTTTTTTGTGGGGCTTTAGGGCTCTTCAACATTGAGGTCATTAGAGCCCTATTTAAATTTTCCAATGATGATTTTTTTCCTTCTTAAATTTTTGCATTTACTTATATTTTCAATATATTTTTTCCATTATTTAGGTTAACCTTAGACATATGCTATCGTGGACATTTTTATAGAACGATATTGCAAATCATTGTTGTCACCTATATCTAATCGTTTAGGCAGCGTATGCGAATTGATAGATGTCCAGAGTTTCTTCTAATGCGAATATAACGGATTTCCCCCCCGATTTCATCGACATTTATCGGCAAAACCCACCTTCTATATTTCTTTCACACATTTTAAAGATGAAATTTAGCCCATGTTCAACCTTAGCTATACCCTGGCTCAATTTCATCACGATCGGTTCAGTGGTTTAGTCATCATCATGTAGCACTCTTTTGCATTTCGTGTTTATATAATAGTGTGGATAACAGTAATTATAGAAGACTACACTAGTTTCGTGTTGAAAAGAAAGTGAAAAGCACTCACCTATTGGAGCTTATCCTGTGCGAGCAGTGAGAGCGGCGTTTCCACTGCAAATGATGTCACTCCTCTCCTTTATATGAGCTTGAGGCATGAAGGTCGTTGGAGCTCTCCCACCACGCCTCCTGCGTAGTCCCACAAGAGTATTCCCGCCGTGTTTGACAGCTTCCCTCGAGTCATGTGGGGGGGGGGGGGTATAAATACACGGATCTATTTATTTTCATAACAACACAAAGGTTTTGGGCAGTTTTCAAAAATTAATACAACGATCGCCCGCTTTTTTATCATACTTTCTTCTTCTTAATTCTTAATTACAACATCCTATTTATTTTTACAACAATATAATAATAATTTTCTATATTCTTATCTACAACAGTACAATAACTGTAATAATAATAATAAATATATTGGCAAAATAACAATGACAAAGTGCGTATGACCACGTGGTAGACATAATTTACTCTCCGGATGCAAGCAAGGGACCATCCCATCATTTTTCATCAAGGACCCTGGAACAGAGACGGATTGAAAATTTCAGCGCACTCATGAGAGAATAAAAATAATTGGCATCGTGTTATAACATTAACAGAATACCAACAAAGTCTTATTGCATAAAACACAAAATGTTATTTCACAAGTACGTATTATTATCAAACTATATATTACTTGGAATATATTGTTTGTAAATAGGAAATGTTAATATAACTCAAATTCGAGATTAATTAATACAGTAGACCGCAGTCTCTAGGCAAGAACTTCGTGAACCCGCGTGTAAAATCCGCCTGTACCCGAAGGGAAACCGGAGTAATACGTGTTATGATGTTTTGGTCTCCGCAACTAATGCCTTCCATGCCTTTTCTGTACCTTAAATGCCTAATGTTTAATTTTCAGACGCCGTTTTGGACATCATCCTTTCATCTGAGTTTTGATTTGGCTTTACTTCTGATATCAATGGGTTCCATTTTAGGATAATTTCAATACTTCTGAATTCGTGTTGTGAGAAAATTTTCGGTTTTAGGTTTATGGTATTACACTGTATATTTGAATTATCGAATTTTCCTTATCGTCTTAGATACCTTAATGAAGTATTTAATTTTTGGGTTAAATTTATGTTTCTCACATATTCTTCAAAATATTCCTTTTCACCAAGTCGTTTTCGCTGACGTCGTGTGCTTCATCTTTTTTTTTTATTTATAGGAATATTGGGACATTTATATTTCCATGTGTACTGTAGTGGTAAATTTAATTTATATTGCATTTCTTGGCTGGACAGTTGGGAAATATGGTAAATTTTAAGATAATTTTTAAATGTTAGACTCGGCAGTAAAAACATGTCTGTTGAAAGATCTTAAAGTAGTAAAACTAATCTTAAAGTAGTAAAGCCAAACGCTCGTTTGGCTGAACTTATTCGAGAACTGGACACTTCCACTAAAAAACTCACTGAGCGGGACACAGGAATCATCATAGGTGGGCAGAACGATATCAACTTGTGTGGACATTTCAACGCGTCCGAACATCTACAGAAACTAAAAATGGCCTCCCTGCACACAAACATAGAGCTCTCTAGCCTGCCTCCACGCTTCAACGTTCCACAAATAAACCACGAAATTAGCCTGGCAAAAATCTCCCTAAAACATCACCTCAACAAAAATCACATTTTTGTGATTTGCAACCACACCTGACTGCCAAGGACTTTACCCAGCACGGTTTACACCTGAGACCGTCTGGGAAACAGCACTTCGGTTCTCTCCTAGCTTCACATCTGACCTCACATCATCCACCTGCTTTATTACCTCCTCCTGCACGTACCTCATCTCCTCCTCCACCTCCCTCTACTTCATCTCCACCTCCCTCTGCTCCTACCTCATCACCGTTTCCTCTTCCTATCTCCACACCCATTTCTTCTCCTGTCCCCGTTCTTTCACCTACTGCTTCCTCATCTCCCACGTCAACATCTATTCCTACTGTCGCCCCCATACACCGTTACAACTTGCGCTCAGGAGTACGATGTGGTACTCGAAGGTGACAATCGCGTTCAGGTGCTGTGTGCGAGCTTCATCCGGAACTAGAAGCTGTACCAATTTCAAATTCCTCTCCACAATCTAACGTCGATTCCATTTCTCGTGAGTCACAAACTCTTTGCGAAAATAAAATAATTATATTTCATCATAATGTCCAATCCCTTTCAAACAAATTGACAGACATTGAAATTCTGGTACACGAAAATCGATTCGATTTGCTATGCCTCACAGAGCATTGGCTTTCAACTAACAACATCAACGATACTGCTATTTCTAATTATTATTTAGCAAGTTCTTACTGTCGGCAAAATTTTAAAGGCAAAAATCCCCACGGAGGTACGTGTATCTACGTTCGTAATGATATTTTATCTTCTCCACTGACAGGCTACGAGAACTTCTGCGTAGATAGTGTGTTCGAAATTTCTGCAGTTGAACTGACCGACACCGGTATTGTTGTTTTGTGTATTTATAGACCTCCTCAATCAGATCTTGACATATTTTTTCGGAACTTCGAAAATGTTTTAGAACATATCGCACATAAATCTACTAAATCTATCGTTATATGTGGTGATTTCAATATCGATTTCTTGAGTACATCCGACTCTGCACATTCACCAGTTAATCGATTCAAGAATCTTATCGACTCCTTCAACCTTATTACTACGATAAATGACCCCACTCGCCTCTCCGGCTCATCTCAAACATTGCTAGATCAAATTATAGTCAACAATGGAATCTCGTATCTCTCTGAAGTGTTTATCGCCGGATACAGTGATCACCTTGCTCAAGTATTGACTATTAATAATACACTAAAACCGCTTAAAATCCTTTACAAATTTACAAGAGAGTTTAATGACATAAATAAATCCATATTCGTAAATTATTTGCGTGAAGAAACATGGAAAGATGTTTACAATTGCCAAAACACCGACGACAAATTCAATGTATTTATCTCAACATTCCTAAAACATTACAACTCTAGTTTTCCCATAAAACGCAAGTTAATTAACACAAAAAAATACAATAGATGGATCACCCTAGGGATAAGAATTTCTTCAAAAAACAAACGCCGTTTATATTATCTTTCAAAACGCTATAACCAGCCACCCGAATTCCATAATTATTTTCGTAAATATAAGACTATTCTCCGAAAAGTAGTCTATGCAGCTAAAGTTATGGAAAACGACAGGCATATACTAAAATCGAACAACCGGATGAAAGCCATGTGGAATATTGTTAACAATTACACGTCAACTTCTGAAAATCGCGAAGAAAATGTTTCTTTACTAAACGATGGCAAGATCGTGTCAAATCCTCAGGACATCGCAAGTTTGTTTAATTCTCACTTCTCAGAAGTTGGTAAAATAACGAACTCAATATATCCAAATCAATGTCCTCCAATTATATCCACCCACATACCCAATTCTATGTTCACATCCGAAACTAACGCCAGTGAAGTCATGGGAATCATCAGCTCATGTAAAAACAAATTTTCAACAGGCATAGATGATATACCTGACTTAATTGTTAAATTTTCGTCCCATGCTATAATAAATCCAATCATAAATATTTTTATTATTTCTTTATCGGAAGGGGTGTTTCCAAACATATTTAAGAGAGCTAAAGTGAAACCTTTACACAAGAAAGGAAACAAACTTAATATTGGAAATTAC
>NNCF01131781.1:155086-170466 GCA_002313205.1 Laupala kohalensis | reverse complement strand
ATATATATATATATATATATATATATATATATATATATATATATATATATATATATATGATATTTAACTTTTCAATTTAGGAAAATGTAACAGAATTGATTTATTTTATAATTGTATCAATAGTCTTGTTAGAAATGCATTGTTTCGTCTTCTCCTATCTTTAATAATAAATGGCACTACTGTAATAATATATATATTCTGTAATGAATTTGATACATCTATGGATTGTAAACATAACGAATAAACTAATTTAAAAGTACTTACATCAATAGTAATAGGATTATGCCTTTCCTCTTACGGACTGTAGCACACAGAAAAATTTAATTGAGGAACTAATACACGCTATATTATACGTGTGTGAATCTTGTATTACGACGTTTTATCGGAAAATTACACTGGGTACAAAACGTAGTGCGTAAGAGATGTTGAGTTCCATAACAATGGAACAAATTTAAATTTATTTACAAAATATAACAAGTTCATATACATTTTCTGTATTCCCAGTTTATACGAAGGAGTATCTGAGATCCTTCAATCCGGATTACGTAAACGCGTTCAGCCACTGTGATCTGTATCCTTTAATATCTTTAAGCCATGTCTAGATAAACTTTAAAAAATCCTAATGTCTACATTTGACAAGATAACACGTCGATGAAGAAGTGAAGTTCTCCTTTCCATTAAATGCGAGGAAGGAAATATTTCACGAATCTTCGGATTTTGTAGAAAACAAGAAAAACTACATTCAACATATCGTATATTTTTATCATTTTATGTATTCAAATTAGGTTTCGGTACTGATGGAACTCCTGTCTTCAGTTAACATGGTCTTCAGTCTGAACCTTGAGACCAAGTGATTCGAAATTCTACACTTAAGATACGGATACTCGAACACTGTTTCTCTGTCAGTGTTCTGAGGAATCGGCTGATCAGCGCACAGGTTACATGACAGCAGCTACATGTCAGTGTTTGCTCAATGAGAGCTATGACCGTGCTCGTGAAACGTCACTTCTGTCAACTGCACTCGGAGACATACTAACACCAAGTGAGGTTATGACTGTTCATCGTATTCGTTACCCGTACCCCATCAGTATGCTTATATAGTAAATGAAGATGATTATACTTGATAAATAATAAATATCTCAGTAATGTACCGTTTTTAATATCACAAACAAATCTAAACTATCTGAAGACACTGTAATTTAACAACTATCGACTATGGTTGATGAACAGTTATTCCTAGAGGAAGAGCATCAAAAATAATCTCTGCAGTAAAAAATTCTGACACATCACGATTAAACTGATGATCGTGGTCAGTGAAGGATTAACTGGGTGGCCTTCTGTCAGATCTATCTTTAACATCAATATTAGTTTGTGCTGACACATGGCAGTGGTTACATGGTACGAGAAGATTCGGTGGCAGAGAACGTCAGTTATTTGATTACGAGATGGCAGTACTCACTGACGACAGTGTACTTTCTACTGACAATGCTGACACAGAATAACTGACCAGAAACACTGCCCGAGTATTTGCACCTTAATGTTCGTGCTCACCTCCGAACGAGAATTTAATTTAATATTAAGCGTTTTTGGGGTCATTCGTAAACCAACGAAAGTCTAACAGCTTCGAAATTTGGCACACGTGTTCTTAAAGGAGAGTCTACCACCAAGCACTTTTTTTTTAGAAATTCGATCTAGATTTTATCTTGCATGAATTAATGATGATTAAGAAAGAAAAGTTGTACGAAATTCCATTATTTTACGAGAACAAATCAGCTTAAGTTGTTTAAATTTAAATATACTATACTAAAAGTCATGAAACTTACTAAGAGAAAATGTGATCTAAAAAAACCCAGCGGGAACGCATTGTGTTCATTGTAAAGTAGTAGCAATAAATTAGTTTATAATCCTCTTCGTCATTGTATGTTTGTAACTATAAATGATTTATTTGTTTGTTTATTTCCCCCCAGGGGACTTACATCTAGTAAGTACGTGTTTGGCAAACACGGGGCCCCGAGCTGAGTCTGGCATTGCTTCCACTTACATGTGTTAAGCTCCTTTCTTTCTCTTTTCTAACCTTCCTTGGTCACCTCTTGTTCTTTTCGATCCCGACGCTATTAGGGCTAGGGTATCTTTCATTTTCCCCATTTTTGCCCCCCCCCCATTTTTTGTCCCTCCTCATTTTTTGTCCTCAATGCTTTGATGTATGTTGTGAGATATGTTTTGGTGTGTTGTAGATCAGGAGGGTTTTTAGTGGGTAGGGTTGAATCAATCGGCGAGTCCCACACGCGGGGGGAGTCATGTTGGCTCACCCTAGTGCGTAACTGCATTTTCCCTACCTGTACAAGTTTTTACGGCCTTTTTAATGTCTACGAGCCATAAAGCCCCACAAAAAAATTATTTGTTTATTTATTTCCAATCTGACTGACTTGATGTTGGTACAGGCTTATACACAGATTACTTCGCCATAGTTCATAAGAGAAATGCTAAGTGTACCTCGCGTTGGCAGTACTTTCGAATTTTTAAAATCTTAAATCGCCAACATCGGTCACCAATTCAAATCAATTGCTCTTGTGGTGCTATTCTGTCCTTTCTGTATCAGGAACGGATATTACCTTTTGCCTTAGATTGTTGCGTTATTAATATATATTTTTACTGCAAATAGTAGCTTTTTGGAAGATTTTAATAATTATTTGCATGTTATATTCATTCGATTTATTTTGTAGAAGTTGGCAATTCGTGTCAGGCAGCCATATTGCATTATTTCCTGTTAAGTTACATGACTTTGACCATAAGTCCCATTATAACCCGATTGAAACTGGAATAGGATTGGGGTGGCAGAGAGGTGGGACAGCTTTGTTTCCAGTTCCTGCTTTTTCCTCTGCCTCTCACAGTCTGGTAACACCGACCGACGAAGGTTCGGCATGCTATTCGTCCAGGCGGTGACGAGCTCCTTACAATCTACACACCTTGACTCTGCTACTTAAGACTTAAGGTAGAAAAGGTATGGAATTAGTGATGGTTCGCCGTCCTTGGGATATTGATGGGTGTCGACGGTACAAATTCATAGCTGTATATTAGTGTATGATAGTTTGAGTGAAAGTCAACTTTATGTTAATTCAAAATAAATAAGCCATTTTGTTTAAATTTTCTTTTATTTGATGTGTCGCAAAAATTATTTACATTCGAGAAAACTTACATTAGTAAGATGAAAAAAAAACCTTTCAAACGCCTTATCTCTTTTCTTGGATAATATAGAAGGGATAAATGAGAAACTTTCAGTGGAACAAAATAATAAACACCTAAAAGTAAATAAAGATGATAATAATCGAAGATGAATACAGAAGTGGATTAAGAGGTATGATACTACTGAGTCTGTGAAGAAGAAAAAGGTAAAGAAACCTTGTCCCGACCACTAGGGTTTTTGGGCCATACGCGAACAGCTCCATTATATTTACAGCATGTCCCAGAAATCCGCGTAAAAATTGATGGATATAGCAGATTAATAGAAACTGAAAATTGAGGGAAACATATCCCGAAATTCCTCCCAAAGGAGACAAAATGACACCAAGTATAAATAATAACAGACAAAAAGGTGTGTAAAGTACTATATAAGGAGATCTGAGAAAGTGATATAGTTGTTCAAAGTTCAACAACAAATTAAAGTAACAGTTCAAATATCAGCCCATTAACAGCGATATAGGCCTCGCATCGACGTCGCGAGGATTTATGAGACTCCAAGTACAACATTCTTGCCAATACATGTGAAGTCGAAAAGAGTCCCAAATTGCTGATAATAGGCGGAAATTTGAGCACCTGTTGTATCGCCTCTTTGTCTTGTGTTATACTCTGTCTTCGTGTCATTTATCTCCTTTGGGAGAAATTTCCAGAGACGTGTACCTTCATGATTTTATGTTCCCATTAATGTGCTCTGTCCTCCCTCCGACTCTTTACATTGAGTTCTGGGACATTCCGTCTGGGACATATATTTAATGAAAGGGGAAAGCCTATACATCACCGATTTAAAGTCTTATTTGCTAATCTTTTATGAGTGAGCTTGTATTATTGTGTTAAAATAATCACATAGATCTAGTTTCTTATTGAATTTTTGTATCTGATCCATTGTTTCTGAAGGCTAGAATTAAATTAAAACACATTAATAAAGCTTCATATTTCTTTTACGTTTTATCTGAACGAAATGGTAATGCAAAGGATGCAATAAAGGTACATTATTGCACTTGCAAGAATGTAGGTTGTTTTACCCATGAATATCAATCATCTCGAACCTAGCCTACATTAGATATCTCAATTAATTAATGAAACCACCATTTCAACAAATAGTTAATATCTTTATAAGATTTGATAGCTTTGACAATGCATCAACCGACACGCAAATGGGATATTGTAACTCCCTATATATTGTAGCGCGTACAGAGAACAGACTTGATTCTTTCAATTAACGTTATTTGTTCATAGTTACTCATAGTTGAAACAGGTATCCCTATTATTTAAAAAATATGTAATTTCTAATTTTATATATCTTGTATTAAATATATTTGGTTCGTTTCATAATAATATATCGTTTGGTCTGTATAGTAATATATCATAATAAACTCATATTATAATAGATATTAAAGACATTAATTAGTTTTTACATTACATTAGAACAGCTGAAATTACAACTCTGCTTTGGTAATGTCAGTGACAAAACTTAAAATGCATTGTATAGCAACACTAAATAAACATGATATGGAATATATAATGTAAAATTAATCATATCATTTTTTAAATACATTTGTAATATATCTTATGTACTTTTTCGATATGTATTCAAGTAGTATAACTTAGTTCTTGAAGTTTTGTATTTTTTGTGTTCAGTACTAAGTTGTCATCATAACTGAAGTTTTTTTGAGTCTTCCTCGATTATTTAAGGTGATGATCCCTAGATTGCTACCCCAGAGAAAAGTAAGCATTTATCCTCCGATTATTGTTATTCATGTCTGTATTTTTTATGTTGTATAAATGTGTGTTATTATGATAGGTGTATGTTATGTGTATTGTATTGTATGTGTGAGTATATTGATGTACCAATTATTGGTGTGGTCAGGCAGAAGAGCTTGAACCTCGCCACATAATAAAGGCATATTATTATTATTATTATTATTATTATCAATTATTTCCCCAGCGAGTACTCGTACGGAAGCATTTTATTGCTGTTCGCCATATGGACCAACATGGGACATGGTTCTTTAAAAACTGAGCTCTATTTTTCATCTCTTCGCTTCACCACTAGAGAGAAGCCACCTTCAATATCTAAGGAATATTTCCACATCGCCGCACGATGTTGTCTTCTGCGTCGTTTGGTTTGTGTTGGCTGCGTGAACTCGAGTTTCGCCAAAAGACCGAGAAGAGCTGCTTTCGCGACGTGAAGTACCACTTCCTGTCCTGAAATATATGATCTGATTACATATGATCTGATAATATTTAACACGTAACTGATGACTATTTAATTTAAAAATATATCAAATTCACCGAAATTATTATAATTATCATCTTCATTATTATTATTATTGAGACTTTAGGACTCGCCAACATCCAGGTTATTAGAGCCCTTATTCGTCTCTTTTCTGTGGGTCACGTCCTTAGGATAAGACGTTATCCTTAACAAAATGAAAGGGGGTAAGGTAATATCATTTATTGATAATTCTGTCATGCATGTGCCAAAATTTGGAAGTCATTATTTCCTAGCGAGGTTGGTATCTAGAGTACTGATCAATTCATATATATTCCATAGACTATATTGACATTCCATAACCATTTGAGGATCAAATGGTTATGGAATAGTACCAAAAAATGGTGTGGAGTAAATAGTGTAATGTAAAAAGTGGATTTTGTAGTATTGACTGAATTGGTAGTTAACTGCAAGGGGCGCTAATATGTCTAATTTATACACCAGCACACGCACCTGCACACGCTCGTGGTCCAAGACCGAAGGGAAGATACACGCCCCTCTCGGATGCTCCACAACCCTCTCCAACACACTCCAGCGATGAATCAGGCTCCATTGTTGATAGGAAGCGTTCAGGGATGAATTCGGAGGGACGAGTCCAGTACCTTGCGGCACAACAGAAATACGCAATATTAAGGTGTTATATCCATCAAAGCGACTAGGCTAATGTACACCCCGAAAATGTTTCAAATGATAGTAATAACCATTTCCTATCTAGTGGCGATGAAATTTTATACCCTTACGGGGCAAAATTTTGAATTGTTTGACTTCAAATTACTATAGGCTTATGTAACATCACACCTCAAACCCTGATGTGTTGTTATTATTTCTTTGGTAGAAGCGGGATCCACATAAATACCAAAATCCTTATGGTAGTTTTTGTCGCTGCCACCAGCTCGGTTTCCCGAGCAACCAAACACACGTGTAATAACAATAAATAATGATTTATTACAAATTAACTATAAATCTGAATTTACAACAGAGACAAACTCCCAAAATCATTAATACATCTAATAATCTGTTATTACACAAATAATGCTGTCAGAGAGCATTGTTTACACTTGGTTAAATATAGTTGAAGACAACTAAATTGTAAAAACCCTCAGGTTATCTGATCCTTTGAAAATATAAGTTGTTTTCCCCAACAACTAACTGATACTAGTTACGACCCTCGCACCTAGTAATGAGTTCGTTAAGTCTACCGCAGCAGCCTAACCTACTTAGCTCAGTCACATGTCCGTGCTGACGGATCTCTACGTTCCTTTGTAAAGCATCCCTGAGGAGCTTCACTCCTCCCAATATATACTGTACCAGACGTCACGTGATCAACAAATAACCACGCCTTCGCCACCACCGTGCAAGCACTCTTTTTGTGTCACCCCTTTGGCTTCTCGGAATGCAGAGGTTGCGCTGTAGAGGACGAATCGCCATGAGCGTCACCTAGGCGCTTCGCAAACACCCTTTTCGTACTTCATTCATTTCTTCGTAGAATTCGTCTTTAATTTAGGTACTCCTGAATTCCAGTGGGTCAACGTCGCCGGTTGCATTCTTCGAATACACTTGTACGTACTTTCCTTAAAACTGAAAGGTGTTCGTTCGAACAATACCTCCACACGGAAAAGCTCGTCGCACGTCCGTCTTAGCGCTGACCAACCACTTATTGTAATATTCTTAACAGCATCCGGCTTGGAAAATACAAAGAACTATTAATATTTCACAAGTTGATGGCATGTCCTGGCGCCGACGTTACAGTTTATATGAAAAAACTTTCGCGGGCTGTTGATTTTTTTACATCTTGACACAATTATCGCCTTCAAAAAAATAACCCAACTAAAACATAGCGAATTAAAATAACAACGCAATGACGTAAAGATTTTCATATTTTCTGCGGTATTTAAACGAATACATCATCAAAATGCGGAAAATACTGTTCTACCGAAAATGACTCCCGTATCACGTGACTGAAGATAATGTGATCCTTCACAAAGAGAGAGTCAAACGAAAATCTAAATTAATAATCAAGATTTAAACTAACAACATAATTATACAAATCCAACAATAAAAATCAAATAATTTATTAATTTGAACTCCTTCGGTGAATGTCTCCAAGTTTCGAGAATAGTTGATAACTTGACTTCAGTCAGCACGGATATAGTACCTTAAATTTAAAAAAAAATTCTGAAATAAAGAGCAAATTTTAATAAGTCCATAGATTCGGTAATTTCACTTTTGATAATTCGTTTAATTCATTCTATTTTCATCAATACCAAGGGCCATATGCTATTCATGTATATAACAATTGTCTAGTGCACTATTGATTTCAATAAATATTGATAATAATTTTTAAACATATGGAAAAAGTACAGAACATTCTTCGTCTTTGATTAATAAAATAGACATTATTTCGGAAAAAAATTTGAACGTTTTCAAAAAATGCTCATTTTATGAGTAACTTCAGACAAGGACAATCTCGGTGACTCGCTCTGAAATGCTTTAAATGCTGACATAATAAAAAATAATAATACCTGTCGTAACTTTGGATATACACTAAACAATATACATTATGTATCTTTATGAGCACATTTTCGTAACTACGAAGTGCAATGTATTAGTGATGCACATTAAAATTGTTTAATGAAAGGAAGTACCAACAAATATTCATAATTTTAAAACCCTCAATATTTGTCTGACAACCAAAAAATACCATTTAAATTTACCATGTTTTCGAAAAATTGAAAAACTTACATTTTATGGCTATGGTGAGAAAAGGATCTCGGTAACCAACTTGCATCGTTTTAAATGGGGACCAAATATACTTCCACATGAGGGAGAATAATAACTAACGTAGCCTTAGTTGGCATAACATAGGAATGGTTTATGTCTTAATATATGTAGAGTTTCACCCAAATTTGTTTCGTCACATCAGTCGTTCGTACGTTAGGATCGCAGTAAGATCAATTACGTGAAGTCATGCGAATTTGAATACAGGAGAAAACATTTTTAAAGGAAAAACATATTTAAAAAAATTAAAGACAGTAAAATTATTATTTTGTTAATTGTGTTGTCAATTTTATTTCTAATCTTAAGAAAATACAACCGCAAGGAAGTGTTAAGTTGTAGTCATTTTTGATCATATACTCGACCTTTCACCATTTTTGAATTCTTTATCACCAGAAAAAAAATTCATTGAAATGATGACAAATTTGAAACAGATGGTTAATTCAATCAAGGGAATTTTGAATAAAATATTTCCACTTTCCATATGCTTGACAACGTTTTACAAGCTTCAGAGAAGTGAAGCCATTGCAATATTATCAAACTCCCTTATTATCTAACTTTCAAAAATGGATGAAAAGGAAGAATATATAAATGATGCGCGGAAAGACGATAATCCATTGCGGGATAGAAACGGAGACGTAATCTGTAAAGAAATAAATCTATACTAATAAACGTGAATTATTTGGAATGTCTGTGGCATGGCACTCGGAAAAAGTAATCGATGAAATTATTTAAAATTTCAAAGGACTCCTCTTAAGTTACTGCGAGTAAAATCTAAAGTATGGTATATGTTGCCGAATTACAAGAGCAGAAAAACAATTACAAATTGACTGCTAAGTAGTAGCTTCACTCGCACGACTGTAGACGGTGAAGCTACTACATAAACAAGAAAATTATATAAAAAAAGTGAAGAACATTGTTTTCAAGTACTTAACCTCAAAATGAAACGAAAACCAAAAATATTTTGTTTATTAAACATTCTGTGTAAACTGTATTTTCCTGCCTGGATTTTAAAATAATTCGTACATACGAACATATTACCATTAAATTCTGAAAATACTAGGTGGGTTTTCTTCGAGGTATTTAATTTTTAAAATTAATAAAAGTGAAAATTTAATACCACGAAAGCAGAGAAATATGGAAACTATCATATGATTTAGAATATTTTATATGAATCCTGGGTAACGTCGGGCAAAATGAGCTAAAAAGACTCAGCACTGTTGAGAAGCGTTTCAATATCTTCTGTAGGATAAAATATATCTATTCTCAATACTAATTTTTCTTTGAATATTGATATAATTTCTTCTATGTTTGTTTGACAATGCAAATATTATTTTGATGTATTATTTGTGAATTGTTTCAAAATTTTGAATGTCCAGTAATGGTTGGTTTCAGTTTTTTGTCAAATTCCGGGCAACGCCAGATAGTTCTATTAAATTCATATTCTCATACTTTGAATCTCGATGTAGTGCTGTAATGGGCACCCAGAGAACATCATCCGGTAGAAGAGTGACAGTGGAGGCACAACTCGTCCCAGCCAGTGTCCCTCCTCCACCAAGCGCCGCCGCCGCCGCACCGTCCCCACGCCAAGGGCCGGCCCCCAGGCGCGCACGGGTGACCACCGCCTCCGGGGGCCACAGTCGAAGTGTCTCTGCGCAAGAAAATGTCGTTGAGATACTTATTTTACATGTGACAACTTTCGGTCAACTGAAAATGGCGACGAGCCGGGAATCAAACCCTGGACTCCTGCTTTGATCGCAGGGGTGTAACTTTGATGGTTTTGTTCGTTATTTTGTAATATATCACATCACTAGTATAATTATGCAATTTTATCTGTTCTTTGAGGTTCAGACCGGATGTGACGTCTACTCGGAGACTGCTAAAACTTAGATAAGAATATTCCTCTATATACATCTAGAGTCCGGGTTCACCCCAGTAAATTCTCCTAGATACGTTAATGATGGCAATAATGTGTAGTTCGAACAAAATGAACACCTGTTGTGTAAATTATATTAATATTTCATGAATTAAAGGACTTGAATTCCAATATCGTCCACTTCATTCATAGTTTTTCGATTTCTGAGGTTTCATTCATTTACCTCCATATATTTATGTTTCAGGAGGTTTTGATGGCAATGTAAACAATTTGAATCTGTGATTGACAGATTTTGTAAATTAAAAAAAGTACCAGAATGATTCCATTCGCAGAAAAGACGATATTAGATCGCTTATTCATAACGAAGATTTTCAATTCCGTGAGTTTCATTTAAGTCTTTCGAACCGTTTTTCGAGAAAAATTTCAGATACACACATACAGGTTGGGAAAAATAAAACTGACCCAGAAGAGAATTGTAATCCTGACATGTAATTGAGCCGTGTTAATGAAAAGGAGAATTGCCAATCACAGAAAATGCTGGAAATGGTCTCCATTGACGTTCATGCAGCGCTATGCTCGGTTTATCAATCTGTGAGACATGCGTAGCAGCTCTGCTTGAGGGATAGATAAGATTATATTATAGTATAGGTGGGCCCAGGGCCCAACTAGAGGAGCCCCACACGTAGGTCTAAAAGGCCCTTTGTACCCCTTAGTACAGTTAGGTTTATTCCAACCCCAGGGCCACGCTAAAGGACACCAAAGGTTGAATTTTAGCCTTCTTGATATCCTCTAGGATCGGAAATATAAACATAGGTAACGGTATCTGGTTTGGGCAAGAGCTTCGTACAGAGTCCATATGCGGAGGTCTCCTCCTCCAAAATGCTTGAAGAATAGCAGCAATAGCGTTTTCAATGTTCTGCTGTAGCTCTTCCAGTATTTGAGGATGATTTGAATACTCCTGGCCCTTCAATTCGCCCCACAGGTAAAAATCACATGAAGTGAGATCCGGCGATCGAGATGGCCAGGAGATTTTTTGCTGTCTCTGCTAACTGTCCTCCCCTCACCAGACAAAGTATGCGCTACCTATGGAATTTGTTACCAAGATAGATGGAATTAGGACGGCATATATATGGAGGATCAAAAATAGATGAAAAAAGAATTATGAGATTTGTCAAATAGAAGAGATCCTTACATTGCTTTATGCGACAGAGACAAGAAGACTGGCAACAGTGAAGACAAATGAAAACTAGAGGTGCAAAACCATTGCACATACATTATCATATACATTTCTCCATCTGCAGCGTCGAGTGACAAAAAATATCGTAAAAGTGTTATGTAAAAGTAATTTCGTTGTAAACAGATGTTGATGTATTTTCGTATCTGCAGTGTGTTTGCTGTCCTCCTGTGTATTTTATCATTATCTTATCTCTCATTTCAGTTTACGAAAAGTGTATTCTACGTCTTCTTGGTCCATTTACACTGCTAAATATTATTCAAGCTTCTTGAATTCGTAAACTAATGTATAAGTGTAGCACTAACGTATAATTATTTTACTGCGCCTATACCAAACTTTCAAGCAAAATACCGCTATTGCGGATTAATGCATACTAATTGTACCTTTCGTCAAATCGCAATTGTACCTTAAGCAAAATCGTTGGAGCTGTTTTTTTAGAAACATTCAAAAGTTGACCTTCATGTGAAGTACCCTTTGTTTTAAAGTAAAAAAAATTAGAGCACGTGCATCGACAACAAGTAAATTCTACTGTAAATACGAAATATAAATTAAATATGTTCATCCGTTTACTCAGAATCGCTGCGCACAGACGGACTGACGTTATGCCAAAAACAACTTTTTCTGAATCAGGGATAATCAAAACGGACATTTCCGTCGAAATCTCGCTTTCGAATTTTTTCACGATTACAAAACTTGCTATATACTACGTATATGAGAAAGCAAAAAAAAATTCCTCTCCTCACCAAACCTCTCATGTATTCGTAACAAGGTTCTTAATGTGCTGTATGCTGTTGTATGTCTTTCTGAAAATGTCATCGACGTCACCAGTGTCCATTTTCAATGTTTTCTATAAAAAGCAGTTCTCCTGTTCATTAGCAAGCGTGAATTTCGTGACAGGATTACAATTCTTATCCGGGCCAATTTTATTTCGTCCAACTTGAACATGCACGGAATGTCTCACAAATATNGTGACAGATCACATCAAAAGGAACGAGAATCGAACAGGAACGGAACCCCCCCCCCCGCCCCAAGAAACATAATAGGCGACGTTGTTTATGTGTGCTTGATGAGGAATTCACGGCTACTTTATTCGAGGGATAGTTGGAGAACGAAGAGCGTGCTACGCTTGAAGAACAGGGAGCTCGTATATGTGTATGATATGGCTGAGGGCAACGGACGAGTCGCTCGGCGAGCGTATCCTGAACGCTTCCCGAACAGACATTCCCGTTTGTTTGCGCGGATGCATAGGAACTTGTGCATATACGGGACTTTATCAGGTCGTGCTGCATCGCTACACCCGAGAAGTGTTCCGGAGGAGGGGGGTGAATCTAGACCTACAAAGTGTAGCCGCGCACTATAAAAGAGTTCTAGGAGTTTTGCGTAGCGTGCCTGGGAATCCCTCGGGAATGGTGGTCGTTCGGGGATAGACTTGTTCATCCCAACTCTCATAACGACCGTCCACCATACCTCAGGCTCTGCGATAAAATCTTTTTGACTTGCTTTGAGAACAAACTTGCAATGCATATGACAATGATTTCTGGACAACTGTTAAACTGTTTATGTAAATATTGTAAATACTGTCTGCACCTTGCCTATTGTTGTTCTGTTTGTTTGTTTATTTTAAGCCTCTGTATGTATAAAGTTGTGGAAATGTCCTTGTACATAATGAAAATTGTTTGTGGAAATGTGTTTTGTTTTGTTTTATCCTTAAGTATATGTTGTAAATATATGTTTTGTGTTGATTTTTTTATTGCCGTTGGCAGTGGTCTCCGCTGGTGGTGGGTCACCATGCCTCCACGTGGCGGGGACGGTAACTCCTCCATTTGCTGTGGTGTGCCACAGTAAATGGAGGAGGCTAAATGGTGTTGGTAGTTAGATGTAGTTGGACTTTTGTTTTATTTTTTTTGGATGTATATATTGATTTTTTTTAGAGAGGTGAATGAATGAGAATTGGAAAGTTGTTAAGTATGTTTGTAAGTGTGTGAATGTTTTAAGGGACTCCCCGCAATATGTGTTCCACATGGGCGCGGGGGGTCCCAATGAAATTGTATATTTTGTATGATTGGACCTCGCCGTAAGTAGANAAAAAAAAAAAAAAAAAAAAAAAAAAAAAAAAAAGGTCGCAGGAGTAGTGAAGATACACAATTTTTAAATGTTAGTCTATCCATTGATTTCTGTCTCGTATCCCTACACATCCTATACCTCCGCTACCACTCCCCGGGACGTTTCTGTCTATCGGTTATTGAGGTAGTATTAGTGTAGGTAGAATAAAATTACTAAAATATCTGAAATCGACATAAATAAAGAGATTAAATGGATTTATTGTGATTTCAACTTGAAAAATATACCTCACCGGTCATTTAATTGAAATATTAGCAATTATAATTGGTGTAATGCATTGCGTCTTCTGGAGAAAACACTTATTTTCAAAGAATGACCAACTTTTAAATCCCGAATGTGATGGAAATTCACTTCAATTTGTGGTAAATTTTCCGTTTACATCATTTTTATTTATAGGTCACCGGACATTTGAGAAATATTTCACATGGCCCGCAGGCTAACGTCTTTTGGACAGACCTGAACAAAATGATTCCGAGTATTTTACATGCGAAATATTTTACATACGGAGAAAACTTGAATTCATTATAAACATTGCCTGCTCATACGAGAAAATGTTAGAGCTGAGGATTTCATGCAAACATTCAGGCAAACATTATTTCTCTCTGTGTTCAAGTGTCAGTCATGAAAATGCACAAACATGATCAACCATTTTTGCTTACTACAAACCGGTGCACCGAGTTAAAAGTGCACACGTTCCATTAAATCCGTGGGGAAAAAATAATCGGAATGAATATTGCCAATTCGAACATAAAAGGCTGGAATTGATCATTTTCTCCTATACTTATTAACTGAAAAATAGTATTTTAACAATACTGAACACTTTAGTTCCTTTCTTGTGAGCATAAAAAGTTTCGTTCTTGTGATGACAGAACTAGTTTTGGACGATTCGCTTTGGTCAGAACTAGTATTGGTGCAGAGAACTAGTTTTGTCCAAAGCGCAACGTCCAAAACAAGTATTGTCGTTTTGAAAACGCACAGAACTAGTTCTGGCAAAAACGCATCTACCAAATCTACTTTTTGTCGTTTCTTTGAGTCTAATGATCGATATAGGTTTTTTGTCCTTAATAGATACAATAATTTCTCGCGTAAGGAAGTATAAGAGTAAATAGAATCCAATTAATAAAATGTCTGAAATTGACATAAATCAATGAATTACGTGTATTTATTTTTATTTCAACTTAATATGAAATAATAATTATAACTATTGATGGTGAATACATAACATCTTATCGAGAAATTTTTATTTTCAGATATCCCATGTTCAAACTAGGAGCATGTCAGAAGTTTATCATATTGTGAATTTTCCTGAGTAGTTTTTACATCACTTTAATCTACAGTACATTTTAAAAAGCTATCAACCTTTATCCGTGGAGTGACACTTGCATCTCGAAAAAGTTAGGCTAGACAACCACGATTTTGCATTTTGCGTATTCCAAACTAATAAAGCAAGTTCATATTGTGAATGTTCTTATAACTGATAGATATAAATCAATCCACTGTTTTACTTAATAATAATCGATAATATTGTTATTTTAAAATTAAGAGAGCAATTACACTGCTCAGTAATTTGATGAACTTGCGATGTATTGCCTTAATAATACCTGTTTATGATATTATAATATTATTTAGGAACTCGCTTGATTCGTTTGAAATATGCAAGAGCATGTACTACAATAATAGATGCCAAGCTCTACTACATTCTGATTGATAAATCACAACTCGGAAAAACAAACACATAACATATTGTTTGAAACGTTCCGGAAACAGATAAAAGTTAGATTACGTAAACCTAACTCTCTCTCTCTCTTTATATATATATATATATATATATATATATATATATATATATATATATATATATATAT
>NNCF01131781.1:23088-154794 GCA_002313205.1 Laupala kohalensis | reverse complement strand
TATATATATATATATATATATATATATATATATATATATATATATATATATATATATATATATATATATATATATATAAATTACATCGGAACTGAATACAATACAATTTCTCATTTCTGTACCAGACAATACGAAAATTTCCTGTACAGTATGGTAAACTACAGACATACTCGAGATTCAAAGATCAGACTATTTCTGAATGCAAGTATTTTCTCCATAAGATGTACGAACTCAAAATATTTCTCCATAAGATATTGTAATTAGACCAGGCAATGAAGATTCGATCCAATGAGAAAGTCGAAAATATTTTAGGACGAAGGTAGGGTGTAATTTTATCGTGTAAAAAATGTCAATCTAAGACTCTCCACGTCTTTTGAAGGATCGTAGAGGCGGTCAATTTTTTGCAATAAGTCCTGAAAGTGCGAAATTGGTGATTTCTCATGTTTTCTTGACCTAGACTCGGGTATTAATACCAGAAAAAAGTTAAAAAAGCGAGTTGTAAGTCCTAATAAAAGCTATAAAATGAGACTCCATAGATTCAAATCTGTGTATTAGTTATTGCAAAAAGCTTAGAAAACCACTGTTCTGTTTTTTTGCAATTGTTATTGCAAAGAGCAATTCTTTTCTATTTTTATGGTTTTAAAATGTAATCCTTATTTTGGTGCTCATAACAAAAACAAAGATATAATAACGTTAAATATTTGCTAATATAAGTTTAATTATTTATACTAACAATTTTTTAAAATAATAGTCGCATTACGTCGATAATAGTCATAACACCCTAAACGAAGGTGAACATTATTTGGAAGCCCCTATATTTTGTCGCCATTTCATTTACACAGGATCGTTTGATAATAACATCCCTCTTTTTAATGTCAAAAAACGGAATATTTTTTCGGTACTAAACAACTTTCGGTATTTTACACGATAAAACCACACCCTCCCTTCTTATTTTTTCCAGTTTTTTCTTCCCTTTACATGGCCTAAATATATTCCACAATCAATAATTATAACAATTTCATTTAAATAGTGAAGCATGTTTTTGGGTGAAATCTAAATAAATGATATAATTCTGCTTCTTTACTCCAATTTAAGATATTTCAGGGATTTAATTCTGTTTATACTAGTATTACCTTAAAAACATTTGTGAACTCCCTTGAATAACTTTATTTACTTGTTTGTGTTCATGATATTAAGACCAAATGGTCTGCTACATCATTCCCAGATTCACATTATATTTCTACAATCAAATCTAATTATTTGATGCAGTATCTCACCTGCAATGACGGCGTCGATGTAAGGCGTATGGGTTCCTTTCTTCTCAGCCTCCATCGCCTCTTCAGCCGCTTGCTGTTGAACCTGAGGGTGCTCCGCCAACAGTCGCAATGCCAAAGCCACTATCAACGCCCCTCGTCTTGCACCTTCTGTCACCTGAGCTGCCAAAGACGCCGTCGATGATCGCGCAGACTGATGGAATGTTGCCTCCGCTTGCTTGGGATCGATGGAGTCCGGAGGTTTTTGTGTTGAATCGTCCACTTTTGGCTGTTCTGGTTCCACTTTGATCTGAGGTACTTTAATTGAGGTCACCCCCAGATTCGTTGGGTCCCTTGTATCCTTTACCACTGACATGTTTGTCAAGTTGGATAGCTGCAGGTTCTGTGATTTCAAATATTTCTGTGTAGAATTATCGAATTTTGGCTGTTCTGATTCTACCTTGATCAGGGGCACTTGTTTTACAGAGGCCATCCCAGGATTTGTTGATTCCATTGTATCCTTTACCACTGATATATTTGTCAAGTTGGATGTCTGTATGTTCTGTGATTTCAAAGATTTCTGGGTTGAATTACCCGATTTTGGCTGTTCTGATTCCTCTTGAATCAGAGACACTTGTTTCACAGGGTCCATCCCCAGATTTGTTGGTTCTTTTTTCTCCACCGCTGATGTGTTTGTTAAGTTGTGTGTGCTTATTGATTTTGGATGTTCTCCTATCACACCTATCTTTCTTCTAACAATCGTCTCCCGAACTGATTCATTCACTCTTGTAACATCTTTCTCTGATTTCCTATTATCTATCTCCTTTTCAATTGTCTCCGTCTTTTTCTTTGACTCTACGACATCGTCTACAGCTGAGTTAAGTATCTCCTCGCATTTTGTCTCCTGCATTAGTTTTTGTGATATTTTTCTATTCTCCAACTCTGGGAGCTTTGCCTTCGTATCTTCTTTCAAATCACTTTCTCTCAATTCTTTCATTATCTCAGTCACTATGATTTTTTCAGAATTTTGCAATGTGCTTATCGTAGCCGCTTCTAGTTCCTTCATCTCATTAATAACATGTCTTTCTCCTTCTCTTTCACGGTTTCCTGGATTCGTTATATCCTTCACAGTTCTTGCTTTTATTTGATCTACCCTCTCCTTTGGTTTTCTCACCTCTAATGCCCTGATCTTTTTCATCTCCTCACCTACCTCACTTCCTGTTGATTGCAATATGTCCGTTGTTCTTATGGTTTCAATTGTATTCGGATTCATGTTTTTATTCGTTCCTAATGAAATTTGTGAATCGTCCTTTCCTTTTCCTACTTTTTCTCTAGTTGCCCGAGTCACCCTTCTTCTTTCTGTAATAATTATGTTATCCGATGAAGAACGCATCAGGAATGGGACCTTACGAGATGTAAGAATTTTTCCTTCCACAATAATATGCCCCACTAATTTAGAGTTCTTTACCTCAGTCTTCAAAATTTCATGCTTTTTAGTGGAACCAAAAATTCTCACCTTTGTCTTTTCCTTACTTATAATTATTTCCCCACTCACTGGCGATGCGCGTTCTCCCAGTTTTACATTACACGCACTAACTGATGTGGATGCTATGTCACGCGTATTCATACTTTTTGAAGTTGACCCGAATTTCAATGCTAATGAATCCATAGCCTGAGTTACCTGAGCTTCGGCAACCATGGTTGCTGCTCTAGTTCTAGAAATGTTTTCGGAGTAAAGAACCTTATTGACCAAAGAAGGTGCCTGTATTGTTGAGTTCTCTCTTTTATTAACCTCATCTACCTTTCCAGTTGAATGCGCTTCCTTCTCCGTAGAACGTACTACATGTGACGTAACAGACGATGTAGTGACGGCGGTTTGGATAGAATTGTTTGGGATGTCATGAGTTGCGTTGAGTTGGGTTTTGTTATTAGGAATTACAAGAGTTGATTCATGTTTCTGGATATGTATCGCAATGTTCTTCCGAGCTTCATTTTCAGTCTTCGTAATCTCTCTTGTGGTAGTTTCTCTAGTTTCCAATGATATTTCATTCTTTTCTTCCAATTTTGGCTCAAATGCATTGAGGAGTTTTGGTTGTAATGTGATATCAGAGTTTGAGTAATTCATCACTTCTTTGTTACAATCTGTTCTTTTTATATTTATTTTGATTTTTTCTTGTTCACGGACACTTAAATTAACTTTATTCTCCTCCTCATCAGTACCTTTAACGGGACTTGTATTTTGTGTAAGTGTTATTAATCCCATCGAATTGCTCACATCAATAGTCTTGCTAGTACACTTCAGCGAATTCACGATATCATGTCCTGAAGATCCTGTATTAACATTTTCTTCGTTGTCAGTTGATCCTGTGCGAGAACTATTTTGTACTTCCCCTTCGTTGGCTGCTACTCTTAATCGTTCCTTTAATTCACTTACTTTTGGATCAGCATGTTCTTCAGGGGAACTTACATGAGAGTTGGTTGATAATGAAAGGGTAGATGTACTATGAACTGTATCTTTTACTTCTTCAGTTATCGGGGCTAAAGTTATTTCCACTTTTGGCATCTTCAGTGATCTCTTTCTTGTTGGTTGTATAACGTGGAGTGTGGGGAAAATGTTAGATTTTGATCTCCAGTCCAGACCACCACTCTTTTTTCCCGTGGTATTGTCTGAAATAAAAATTAGTGAATTATACTAAATAATAGTTTGGTATAAGCAACTTATTCAAGAAAAACGCTATAATTAATGACATATCTATCACTACTTTATTATTGATAGTAGTCTATAATGCCAGCTACTACATCACTCCTCCACAATAACTAAGTCTAATACGAAATCGCCAAATAAATAAATGTAACATTACAAAGTAAGAAAGAATTATTTCCTTTCCTCTCCTCTCAAAAGATTCTTTCCCAAATACTTTTCACTCAACTTGATGTTAATCAAACAGCACTTACTTGATGTTAATCAAACTAGACTTACGACTAGATGAGAGAGATAAATGCTACGAGATAGCCAATTCTGCGAGTGATTAAATGATGGGTGAAATACATTTTTCAAAAAATTACGCTGTCAAAAATTTGCAACTGTACTTTTGAAGTATATTTGACAATTAATATTAATAATTTGAACGAAATACTTTAAAAATTTCAACGAAGCAAATTAGTACAATTATTCTAAAAAAAATTATCAGCTACTATTGTGAGTAGTTTCTTTTATTGATACCACTCCACATTTAGTACAATATTTACATCCTTAACAATGTGCCGGGGATATTTTATTTTAGTGTTTATGTCACGGTTTATATACTCTGTACTATAATACATTATAAATGTAATAAAACCAAAAATGAGTTACTGCATCTTGAATGTGTTTTTATGTGTCACAGTTTATCAAACGTTACAGTGAACACTGTAGCATTTCCTGACAGTTGCCAATGCTCAAGAAGGAAAATGTGAAAAGTGTAATGCGAATTTCTGTATATAGTATTAACAAAACTACGTCTATTTTGTATAAAGTAGTTGATAAAACAAAAGTTTCCAGTGCATCTATCTGGTTCAGTCATATNGTGTAATGCGAATTTCTGTATATAGTATTAACAAAACTACGTCTATTTTGTATAAAGTAGTTGATAAAACAAAAGTTTCCAGTGCATCGATCTGGTTCAGTCATATTTTTTTGTATACTATATCCCCTGTATCCAACATAGTAATTCCAGGGTTCTTACACTGTCCATATCTCCTCTTTTTCTTTCTCTACTCTTCAAAAAAATTTACCAGCGTCACCAAAATCAACTAACCTTTTATGATCTTATTCACATAGTTCTCATAACTTCTTTTAGATATCCAATCTTAGTACAATATAAATCAAATATTTCAAATTTATCCCTCCCGTCAATCTATGTAATCTTGGTTCAGTTATAGTTCTGAACAAAAAGAAAAGTCAGATTGGCCTTTTTCGACAATGAAAACTTACAATATGTATATTACGCGCGGTACACCTACCTGCCAAGTATGACTCGAGTATGTTCCAGAGAGCAGAGGATTTTCGTAGTTTCTCGTTCAAGTCCTCTGAAGAAATCGTTCCTTCATTGCAACCCAGCAGCCACGATTTCTTCACAATTTGTGCCATGTCATCTCCCAAATTGTAGAAGTACCTCTCTACGTTTCTCGGAATGACGGGAACACGCAGGATCTGGGAATAACCATACCTCTATTAAATATCTACATGATCAATTGAATTACAGTCAACTAGTTTGACTAATTGGAGGAGAAACAAAATTTGTCACACTTCTGTGAAAAATGTTTCCAATATAACTAGAAAAGTGATATGAAAAGTCCGGTTGGTGTTACTTCCTGAAATAGAAATTGCTTAGTCATTGCAGTGAAACGAGTTTCTATGAAGTAGCATCAATCGGACCAGGACAACAAACTAAACACTCCAGCCCCTACTAGGTCTATGTTATGAATCCTCCTTTACCCGAAGGAACACCGGAGAAAAACCCGGGCTAGGATGAGACCACAGAGATAACGTACACGACCATGCTAAGGCGAGATGCTAATATATTCGTTTCGTTTTGAGGTGGTAATATATACAATTTATTTTGGAATGATAAATGATTACAGTACATATTTATTAAATTATTTCTTTCATAAGCATTGAAACCGCCACTGCCCTTGATCGGAATTGATCGGGACCGTCCCTTGATTGTTTTCGGAGAGTAACTTAGTTTATTATCCCCAACGTGAGCATACACAGTTTGCAACTGCTATTTCGACAATAATGTTTGACAATACAGTTTGACCATGCTAAGGTTGAGTATAGATGGAAAACAATAACATCAAACTTGAAAATGATTTATAATTAATCATAATTTATAATATTTAGTAATGATTGCACTAGATATGTATTATACTATATTAGAAAGGTATGATCTACTTTCAACATACGAAAATGAATTGGAAAATAATATATAATTTTTCGGTAAACGAGTGAGGAGCATTTAGAAATACCTTTGCTATGCGAGGACACAATGAATGAAGCCATCGGGAGCGTGCCTCTGACGCAGTGCACAGGTCAGTACGTTTGCTATGAAAGTCTTCATCGGCGGTGCCACTTCGTCCGAATATCACAGCCCCTAAGGTATCGCTCCAGTAACGTTCCAAAGGCTTACGGATATCCACACCATGATTTGCTGAAAGAAGGAAAAAAAGTCTAAGGGCGGTTCCAGACATTCGTCATTCGGCGAATCCCGAATGAATAGCGTCGTTCGCCACTGCCGGCTTCCTTTGATGAGCCCAGAAGACCAACACTGGTGTTCGTGACGCGACAAAGGACAAGTAACCCGTCCTCACTATTCGCTACTCGGCGGTAACTCCTAATTCGCCTTAAGGAAGAACTTCAATTCAATTGAGAAGTTTTTCTACTACATAAAACTATTTATCTTAATACTACCAATAGAGGACCCAAAAGATAGATTGAAGTGAAACCTAATTTACACGATATGAACAGTTTTAGTATGTTATGAAACGTGTAGTTTCTCCCTCGTATGGTCTCGGAGCAACCCATCGCGTTTATCTCACACTGAGTTAGTCCGATACTTGAATGTCTTGGAGTGTGCTGTAAACGTGTTCTTGTTTTGTTGACAGAAAATGGTGAATATATTTTGATTTTAATCTTTCAATTAACGAGCTGTTAAACACTTTTTTTTATCGAAACATCGAATTACAAAGGTCGAATAACTCCCAAAAATTTTCGTCTTGTGAAGCTCAATCATATATTTTTGTCGAATACCAAAAATTACTTTTCCTGTTTTATTATTCCTAGTTAAAACCGCGCGATTACGTCTCACAGAAAATTTAATGTAACTGACATTCTGTGTGTCTTTTAAATTTTATTTATGGCAGATAATACATTCCCCCAACAACTAGTTGTGGGCAAGTTTCACTAGGTTTTTTACATTTAGCATTAACAACGTCAACAGGAGATCAGTAAAGTTATCAATACTATATATCACACAATGAAGCATTACGCAACTCACTTACAATATTGTTTATTTTTTATTATATACCAGACGCATCAGAGCTGTCATTTGTTATTGCTCAAGTAGTCAAGTAATATTCTTTTCAAATAAATGAGTCAAGTAGCTCCTTTACTTGATGTAATTTAAATGCTGTTAATGAAATATGAATAATTATGTAAATATAAATAATAATGAAATATAAAGTGAATAACGAAATATTAGGAAATTGCCGATACATATTTTAATTAACCCTAAAGTACTACCTATACGTAACTTTTACGTACTCCATCTTTTTATTGATTCTAATTCAATATTTGAATCTAATTCTGGTTTAGTATTTAGTATTCAAAAATAAATGTCAAACACAAGTATTACTTTTCAATAATATAATAACCTTTTATATAGATGCATTCAAGAGTTTGTACGTAAATTTTACGTATAGTAAGTATTTGCTATACGTACATGGATGATTGTACCCCGTCCGGTTCCGCAGAAAAGGAACTATTAAGAGTCCTGGGACATTTGAGTATTGACGTATATTATAATGACGATGATTTGTAACTATTGTTCCTTACCTGACTGTTTCGCTGCTTTAATTTCGATGACTTGTGCCAGACGCCGCGCTGCGTCATCCACCGCCTCCAAACATGGAGTTGCCTTCAAAGCTGCAGAAAACGACGCGTCCAAATCACGGCGTACGCCTCGCCATCTGCGCCCTTCGAAAGATACGTGAAGTAATTTTATTTTTATTTTTCATCTGTCACTGAAGCGGGTCGTCTCTGTCCCAGCGCTGTTCGACTTATCTTAACACGCGGGTCATTTTTTCCTAGCAAATAAAAAGGGTAGGTGAATGAAAAGTCCTACGAATAAAACTAATTGGTCGTATTTATTTATGTGTAACGCGATATTTTGATTCTCATAAACAAATTTATTGTATTAGTCAATTAAGATCCCTTTTAAATAGATGAGTCAAGTAGTATTTATTGGTGTAATTTTTAAATACTGTTATCGCTAAAAGGAAAAGGTGAGAGATGAAATAATAGGAAATCGTCGACTCATATTAAAGAGATTTTGCATAACGTACACGCTTCCTAACGTATACGTTGCGTCCATGACTCTAACCGCGTAACGCACATGGAAAGACCTTGTATAATCGATGCATTTTTGCATAGCGTACCTTCGACTCAAATCATACTAAAAATATAAACCCAAACAAACTACTACTACGCAAGCGTACACAAGTAAACTGTACTGTGAGTACACCGGCACGTTCTCATACGGCACACACAACTCGTATAACCTCTCAGATATCCACATAACCTCAAATGCAGACCAAAATCCGCCACTCACTAGTTACCAAACAGAGGCGTTTTAACGTACCACTCTAGGAGCGTTAGTGTTCCTCTAACGATCGATGAAACAGTGACGTACGTGACTTCTATTCGTTCGAAGCTCAGTCCCCATGGCACTTAGTTTGAACATATCTCTGTCCCGTCCTGGGCCGAGTTTTCCTCCGGGTAGTGGCGGATTTTCCTTGGGTGGGAATGTCATTAATACTTTTGTTTTATTAATCTCGAATTTTTCCTGCACAATTTATTTTGAATAATTAATGGATAAAATAATGATATTTATTAAATAATTTCTTTTGTAAATATTAAATCCGCTACTGCCCATAGGCCCTGGATAGGATGGTCCCTTGCTTCTTTCCGGAGAGTAACTTGGTTTATTGCCCCCCAAGTGGTCATACGCAGTTTGCAACGGTATTTTTGACAAAGGTTATAAAGCTCCGTAGTACTTACAAGGTAGACCCGTCAGATGCTTGTCCAACATGGGATGTGGAGGTATATCAACCACACGACGTCCGATGGTGCAGGTGGTTGAGTGGTCGTGCGCCGATGGTGAAGGCGGTGCTCGCAAAGGGAAGGCAGCAGCCGCTTCTACTAGCGCACGCCGCACGAGGCGAGGATCTCGTAGAAGCAAAGCGGCGTTTTGACCATGGAACAAGCCGACGAGAGGACCACGTGCTTTCGCGTACAGACCCTGGTGACATTTGTATACAGACAGGGATGTAATGACAATTTGGCGGTGTGGGAGCTCTCATTTAAGAGTACGTAGTGAGGTATAGACAACCCCGCATAAATAAATAAAAATAAATACATTTATTGTCAAAAAAGTAGTTACACACTGCGTATGACCACGTGGAGGAAAATTAAACTAATTTACACTCCGGAAGCAAGCAAGGGACCATCCTATCAATCCCGATCAAGGAACCTAAGGTAGAGGCGGATTCAATATTTCAGCACACCCCTAAGAACAAAAGTAGTTCAGTACGTGTTATACCAAAAAAATTGAATTTAATAAAACACAAGAAAGTAATTTCAGAAGTATTATTATTATCATCAAACTATAGATTATTCGGAAAATATTGTTTCTAAATCGTAAGAATTAAAATAACTCTAAATTCGAGATTTACTATTTCAATAGATGCCGCTCCAAGGCAAAAGCCTAGAGAGTCTGTATAAAAGACCTTTCTCTACCTCAAGGAAAACCGAAGAAACACCCGGGCCAGGATGGGAAAGCCTCATAGATATTGAATTCTTATCTATATTACAGAAGTCTTCCTTTATTTTAAAATATTTTATGTAGAATAGCTTAACACTATAAAAATATAGCAAAGTCAAAGCAGTCCGAGATCGTCGCCTTCACGGGCACATTTCACTGCCCGTATGTCAATTCAAGTGGGATAGTTGGAAACATCTAGGGACTACAGCCATAAAAAACTATTTAAAACAGTTCTCAAAAACCTTCAAGCTCAAAAATAAATTTCGAAAATTGAAAAAAAAGTTGAACACAAAGTTAAGCTTGGAATTCATAAACTATCCCAGATTTCTTCCAAAATTTCCAAAATCGTTGATCATTTGCAACAATCTTAGTAACTCATCAAAACTTCCAAGAAGTAATACATTTTTTGCCAAAAAGATCATCGTCAAAAAGTTATGACATTTTAAAATATGTATAGAATAAGTATATTAAAATTTTGTGAAGTTCGAATTTATAGTGATTTTTGTTATGTCTCTTATTATTTCCATTTCCCAAACTTATTTTGTTTTATAAAATTGTGTTACATTGAGTAAAAAAATTAGAATATGATTTAAGGGTGCGTCGTTAATTTTTTATTCTTTTTCCACTTACCTGCACATATCTGTGAAAATCGCGTCGTCGGAGCAGGAAAGGCGCGGCTGCACCCACGAAGGGTAGAGCAGGCAAGAAGGGCATGCCCTGTGCAGTGAAGCGATCGAAACGCCACATGCCCCACACGTACAACGCTAGGGCAAGGGCTATAGTCACAGAGAGCCAGAAGGCGGGATCTGCACTTGCTGCAGACCAAGCTGCAGATTCCGTAGCATCTGTTGCTGTTTCATCATCCTGCACAGGGGATCAAAATCAAAATTATTTCTTACGGAATAAACTTTTATTTAACTTCTTCGTATAATTTTTGGCTACTTTCAGTTTTCCGAACGAGCTCAACTTTTACAAATATGTGTGGTTTGTATGACAATGATAATTATGTCATAATTGAGGTGGTCTGATGACGGAGGTGGCCACTAAATCTCCTTTCGTAGCATGTGGCAGAACAGTCGAGTTCGTGCTCATTTGTTAACATCACTGCACATGTGATTAGGCATAACGTAAGTGAATAATATAAAATATTAATAGATACGTACACATGAACAAGCATGATTAATTTTTAAGACAAATAAGTAAACAAATTATAATACTAAAAAGTATAAAATAAATTGAAAATACTTTAAAAAATTTTGTTTAAAAAGAACTGTACTAAGAAATCAAAACACAATAAAGGTCTTAGAATCCAGAAGTAACACTTTATTGATTTTCACAGTTATGTGGTCAACGTTTCGATGCTGTTTAGCATCATCTTCAGGGCCACTGCATTTCAAAGAGTTCTAATCATTCCATTCAAATCAATATCCATAACATTTTAAACCATTGAAAACATTAATAACAGTGAAGAGCATCATATTTGGTTAAATCAAATAAGACCTTGTCCCCAACCATTTATCACGGCGATATGATTACAATTAAGAACGATAGTCATGATAACTAAGAGTGATTGTCTATGATAATATGTGCATATTTGGCGTCCTCAAAAATATCTCAAGACAATCTGTGTTAGATATAATTGAAGTAAAACATGAGATCAGTAAAAGTGAAAATAAAAAAGTAACTACAAAGATTCCCTTTTCTAGATCACTCAACTTAGGTGCCAGTACTTAAAAGGTATATAAAACGTAGACATTTTAAAATTATGTATTACATTGCCCCGTGAAAATGTATTAGTGTAATAATATTGTAATAATAAATAACAAAAAATTGGATAGTATAACTACATCTTCTTTATACAATAATGTAATACACCTTATAAAGTAAACAACTCATGAACTATTTAATAGCTAAAACACACCTTTTTAAAGTATTTTCGCCTCAGAAACTCTCGCTTCATATTAACTGAGAACGAAAAAATAGTAATGTTTTTTTTACAATCTTTCGTTCTCCTGGAGAAAATGTGTACCCGGGGTATCACGACTTTCAGACAAGAGATTCAAGTAAACCACGGGTTTAAAACGTCGTTTATGTGAGCTAGAATGATTTACAATATGATTTTTTGTGTGAACTCTTTATTGAGTCGTAATTATTCCCGACAAGAAGTAAATCTTAATGGTATATCGTAAACTAGTTATATGCAAAACACAGTCTAATTAAATAATCTTCTAGAATTTTGTGTTCAGAAATGTCTTGATTATTTTCTTCTAATTATTTACATATTACTATTGTTATGAGAGTTGTTACTATTGAGAAACAGATAATTCTGGTTTGAAAATATGCATGGCACACATTTTTGTGACATAACTGTTATCTTATCTCCAACTCTTCACTTTCTGCCGCCAGAATTAGATAAAGCGAGAAAGGTCATTTACGACCTTCGTCTTCTGCTGTACCAACTGTGAAAAAATAAAATAAAATATTTTCAAACAGTGGAAAATTTGTTTCTATATTTCGTGACTTCAAAGGTTTGCTTACGGAGAAAAAATATTTTTTGCTTAACTTCTTAGAGATAATGGCGCGATCTTTACAAAATGAATTGTGATTTAGTGTTAGAAATTAATAAAAAAAAACAAAAAACAAACTTTATTGTCAAAAAAGCAGTTGCATACTGCGTATGACCACGTGGGGGGCAATAAACAAAGTTACTTTAACTAAGTTACTTTCCATTGCTTTTTTATTTTAAATCTTATTATGTATTTCAATCAATATTATATTTTGAAATCAGTACAACAAAATTAAATAACATTTGTTGTACTTAAAAAACAATTTTCCAAAAAGAAACAACTTTCATTATCTCGAAATGATATTGCGTACCACTGGACCCCATTTTGGACTTGCTCGTGGGGTTCACCACTATATACCTTTTGGGTCTTTGCCCCTTCCAAACTCCAAACGCGGGTATCTCTCTTGTATCGACGGCAATGTGTCGCTGTTATTCACATTCCAATGCTTTCTCATCCCATCTCTGGTAGCTTAGGGCTAGCATGCTTGCTTGTCACCGAGTCACTCCGAGTTCAATTCCCGGCGCGGCCCGAAACAACTTCTTACGAGTCTTACAAAAAATGACTTACGAGTCTTTAAAATTCAAGGACATAACATTAATCACGAACTCGTATTATTATAATATAGCTTAAGAAAGTATGAACGACATGACGAATTTATGAAATACAGAAGAACACCTCTTAACCGGTCCGGTCGGGACCGAGATCTCTGAGCGGCTAATCCGGGGCTCTCGAGGAAAATCGATTTTTGTTTAAAAAGAGTCTACAATTTCATCGGTTTATCACGAATAAACAAGCAAAGAGACGTCGGCAACTCATTTTATTGTACTGTATTGTACTGTACATACATAAACCTCCCCCTCCCTCTTTCATGCCACTACGACATAAACACATCACACACCTAGCGCAGCGTCACCCTGTTTTATTTTCCAGGAACTTTCCAGGAAAGGCCCGTCACACAATCAATGTTTGAGTTACTATACTAGCGATTATACGCTGAAAGAAAGGAAAGAACCCCATGCGATAGGCCGGTTGACTCGAGGACCGGGTGATCCGAGACCGGATAAGAGGGGGTTTACTGTGCCATATTTTTAATGAAGAGAAAATCATTATCAATCAAGTTATCGAATGAAATTTAGATCTTTCGGGGATAATATTTTCTGAAGTTGAATGGGCTCTTATGCATAGAGTCTGCATATTTTGATAAATTCTAATGTAATACTCATTGATATTATGAAGCTTTTGCCCTTGTCAGAAATTTGATATAGAAAAGAAACAGATCGAAATTTGCCTCGCCTTTCCGGACAATTAAGAAAGCTGTTGAACGAAAACTGTCGTAAAACTAGAGAACTCTAGTCAATCTAAAGACCATTCTTCAAATACCGTGTTTCAACTTAATGGAATGATTCGCAGTTTTTTAATACTCCACAATTTATTAATTTCAGTGATGATTATTGATCTAATAATAGATACATAATGATTATTTTGATATAAACATATTAGATAACATTATTGAATTTTTCATAAATGGTTATGAACGCTTGACTAGCGCCTGGCACGTTCGTACTTCCTAATGTGGTTCTCCATTTCAATATAAATAGGAAATCAAGTTTACGCCTGAAACAAATCAGCTTTTTCTCAAAATTATAAATTATAAAGGAAAATATCACCAAACTCACAAAACACTCTAAGAGAATTTGTTTCTATCTTGACGAACAAATTACAAAAACACTCTAACGTATCATGAATTTTGTTTGTAGTAAAGATTCTGGTATCACATCTAACGTTGTAACTAATGCAGTACAATTATTTCAAACTTGTCTGTTCAAGACTCGATGAATATTGCAAAATAAAGGAATAAACGTGTGAAATTATTTATTTGTCTGCTTATGAGCTTATTGAGTGTAGCTCCTAAAACACATCCAAAATACTTGTCAAATTATGTATGATATTGAGAAGTGGATTGGACAGTAAGTGAATTATTGATAAACAAATAAACGTTTTTGTCCAAATGAACTACATACGAGTTCCTACGTTATTTTACGTAGCAATTCATCATTCCAAGTGTGGCACAGACCAAACAATTTGTCCTTAAATATTAGACAAAGCGCATCTAACTTTTTTTAGCCAATCCATCTATTCATTGTAATAATTTTCACGCCGCGTAAATGTCCTAACCATTAATTTTGTTAATTTCAAGTTAGAAAATGGAAGTAACATCCAAAGCAGAAACGAACTTCAATGCCTAGAACAAATCTATAGGTATTTAATTATAACACAGTTAGTGGCAAGAAAAAAACATCAATGATTTTACATTTTGGAATTATTTTCCTCCATGCATTCTAGAAATTTTCGGGTTACAGGCATACATACCAGGACCTTGCGTGCTCTGATATAGTGAATAATATCAAGAGTAAAGAAAAAGTTAGAATTGTATCTTGACAACACTCAGAATATGTGAGCAATGACTGGAGTGCTATTATTTATACCGGGCATCTTTGGTCATTGTTTCTGCCAGAGTCTGAATATATCTTGAGAGTGGAGAAAGAAAAAGATTTGGAGAAACAAACAGATTTGACTAACATCTTTCTCCTTGCGGAACGAGAGAAATATCAATGACCACAATAATTTATATTAAGGCTCAAATGTTGGTAGATCTGACTGCTTATGCGTGACATGACCTGGACAATTGATTATGTATTGACTTGGACGACACAATCTTATGTTTACATAAAGAATACAATATTCTGCAAAGTATGGGTGATTTTTTATACATTTGTTGTTCTGGGATAACGTACATTCCAGGATTTCAGAAGATAATGGACAATTTACACAAGTTATTAAGATAATGTTTCACGGAATATAATGTGAACGGGAATTTTGATGGAAATCACTAAAGAAGAAATACGTTGCGACTAAAAATAATATCTTTACCGGTGTAAATTTTATAACAATAATAAAACGATCTACAGCATTCGTTTATCTAGATATTCAGACACAAAATTGCTTACAAATATATTTTCATTACATCAATTTTTTTTACTGTTATCCACGACTGTGGACTTTATATTTGTGATACAATTATGAACGATGAAATTTAAATATAAAATGTGTCAGATCTGTATTAAAAAATAATTTTCATATCAATTTTGATTAATGCGAAACATTTGTATTTTTAAAAAACCTACGTTGATGTAATTCTTCCGGTGAGTCATTGCTCAAATCACTAACAAAAAATACAACATAAATTAAAAAATTGTCACAATATACTCACGTGTTCCATGATTCGCGGCGTGTCGTTGTATTGGGTCCACTTATGTATTCATGGTAAGCACAGACTTCCTGTGGATGGAAACCACTCTGGTTCTGCAGTCGATGGAGCGAAGCTGCGTTGACGTCTGTGTTGCGGCCGCACTCTGATGACCTATCTCCGATACCACATAACTTGCTCTTTACGGGGCGTGATATAATGAAGTATCCCACAATTCATTGGCTTTAATTGAATTATGACACTGTGCACATGCTCTTGAGTGTGATCAATATATTCTTTTCACAATATAAGTTTTCTTTTGTTGTGTCTTCTTTCGATGCGTGTACACATTCGATACATGAAATTTATTTTATACTACCTGAGTACCCGGCGTTTCCCGGGATTTATGTTACTTGTTAGACCAATCTTTTTTTACACAGGAAAAAAAATCTTTTTATGTAAGATCAAACTAATTTTACTGTTTTTTTTAAGAAATGTGCAGCATCATAATTTCAGAAATTCATTATTATAAAAATTTAAAACAGTATTTGATTTTATACTCCATTTTGAATTTCACCTCCAGCAGCAAGGATAAATAAATTCTTGGATGAAATCACACTTGAACAAGTAACGTTAAGTTGTCCGTGAGAGAAACAAATCAATCGAAATGTCACCAATTAGATTAGCACACCTCTTCACCCTTACGAAAGTTAGGCGTTTTTAACGTCCATATGTGATGAACTTGTTTTTATGCTGAATCATGTTACTGTTTGTCTGAAAGGTCCCCAAGTCTATTTATTAAACCCGTCTTTTTCAATTAAATATTCTTACATGACCCTCCCTTCCTATACCCATGGAATTTGGGGGTTTTTCACCCCCTCTCCGCAACACCAATGGTGACCCAACACTTACATATAACTGTTCATCTCAGTATCTCAGGTAGAAAAAACTCATTCGCCGGGAGCCGCGCAGGTCGGATTTTCGCTTCTGAGACAAAACACCTCTTCTATCTTTCACACATTTTCAAACCAAAAAATTGCCTATGTTCATCCTGAACATCTAAACTATCACCTCGCCAAATTTCATCACTATATGTTCAGTTGTTTAGCGGTGATCAGGTAGCAAATAGACACATTCGAATTTTGCATTTATATACGAAACAGGAGAAGAGTCTAGCAGGACAAGAAATAAACGAGGGAGAAACTGTCAGCCATTACTTATGAGGAGTATAAAAATGTTTGGAAATATAGAAACACCGATTGGACAAATGTATCAAGTGTAAAGGAGAATACTTTGAAGGGGATAAGGTTCTTTTGTAAAAAAATTGAAATACATAGCTTTTAAAAAATAATTCCAGTTTTTTTGGGTACCTCTTCGTATTAGAATGGATTCTTTGTTTGATGATCTTTATGCGTTTTGAACATTTTCTTTATACTAGCTGATCCTGTGCTAATAATTCGCACACACTGTTAAAGAAAATTACGAAAGCTCAAGTCTTTGATGGAATGTAATAACAGAATATGGTCATACAGAAATGAAAAATGAGGCAATAATACCATCAGTACTCAAATATTACCTAATTTCATCAAAAGGAATCAAACACAAAAAGGGGTTTACGCTTTATGGAATGAAAGACTATGTTAAATACTCTTCTAATGAACTCGGTGATCGAATATTGGTGTTGGTGAAGCCTTACTCCATGCTCACTTCAAACTTTCTCGTGACTGTCGACGACTTCCCTAGAGTACTACTCTTTTTCGACAGTAAATAATAGACGTTTTTATTGCTCTCCAGCGAGTGAGAAGAGAGACACGAGTAGCGTTACCTGAGAGATAATTTATGAATTTGGACACGCACGGTAGAGAAATACATAAATAAAAGATTATTTAGCTTTCGATTGCCTTGAAAATTGTTGTTTTATGATTTTCCAATATTAATCATTAATTTTTTTTATGAACTGCGGAAATCTGTCATCATACATGTTTGAAATCTTCATCGAAAAACTTAAATTTATTTAATTCTTGTCGAGAACGTAGTTTTATCTCAGAGCCGCTTTCTTTGTCGCAAAAACATTTAAAGATAACTATTTTATTCTTTTCTGAAATTGATTCATGAAAATAAACTTAAAGTGAGTTGAAAAGATTTCTTTATTATTTCCACATTATTTTTACTTGATTTTGAGGACGACACCATTGTAATTTTTACTTACATTGCATCAAATGCAAATGAAATCAATTTTAATTTTTTTGTCTCGTGTGTTCACTATTTCCCATACTTTGCACTGCATCGGCAAGAAGTATAGAGACGAATTCTGGAAAATTCTGTGTGAAAATTTGCTTACTTCCGGAGAGTAAATTAGTTTATTGTCCTCCACGTGATCATACGCAGTTTGTACTGCATTTTGACAATAAATTTATTTATTTATTATTTAAAGAATTCATTCAGAACTTTTTATATCCATGTTCATAGTCGCTCTTAATTGTACAGATAGAGTTAGGGTAGTAGAATAGTGCATGTAACATTTTCGATTTATATCAAATTTGTCAACTTAATACCACGTGTTTACAGCTATTGATTTAACACATCTACAAATTCACGCTAATGAAATATTCTTAAAACAATATTTTCTATTTTAATTTTCTTACGGGAATCAAACAGAGATCGTTTACTGAGATATGAAACGGATTTGTAAGACAATTAGGTAAATGAATGTCACACACGTTCTATGAAAATTTTCTCTGTTCAATAGCAAAATAGTAGAAACAAATCTGATATTCAACGGACAAGAGTTTTAACTTCTCTTTACAAATAAACACCTTGACATTCAGGAGTAATAATAATGTATTAGTAACTTCCTGAAGACATTAAAGATATCACTAGATCTATTCTCTTAAAAATCCAGTTCTAAAAAATTCCTATGGCAATATACATTTAGATACTAAGATCTTTATTGCAGCTAAGAGTTTCCATTTTTACCAGTTATGATAAATTACATGATATTTATATTAAATCTTACAGAACTTTCAATTTATTAAAAGGTAAATAATCATTTTAATTCGTGATTATAATTGTATCTTATTATTTTAAATGGTAAAATTTCTTTTTTGTTCTCAGTATTTTTTTGGTTATATTTATATATTTACTCAATCTTGGCACATTTGAGTACATCATCCATGTAGCTCTATCCCAAACCGAGTTTTCCTCTAGTTTTCCTGCAGCTACATTAACTTATTGTCCGTCACGTGTTGGTACTCAATAATAACTACATTCCAGCAATAAAAGGTTTAATGTGATAAAATATCTGCGGACAACAATTTACCCTTGATTTTTTAATGTGTTCCCATAGTTTCCAGTCAACGTCGGTAAAATAGCTCATTTAAGCAGCTATGACTTGGAAAATTTCCTAGCTGGTGTTCAGGATTTTAAATAATAATAATAATGATTATAATAAAAATAATAATAATGACCACGTGGAGCAAAAAATAACCAATTTACAATACACTAATTTGTATAACAATTTTTTTCACAAAATTGTACACTGGCCGCTAATTCAAGGAGAGAACCGGTATTTTAACATAGATGTGTCATGGTGATAATAAATTTGAAATATGATATTCATGATGATTAAAGAATAACTCTTTAAAATGAGAGAAATGTTTTGTTTATCATGACTCCGAAAACTTTTCGCAAGGGAATGTAGATAAAAATTCGTTTGTGGATTATCACCTGATACCACATTACGTTGTCATGGTTACTCGGCTTTCTTTATCAACATTCCTGAGATTGTATAAGGTTTAAACATGATTATGATATGATACTAACTTTTTTATCAAATACATCCGTTGATTATTTGTGTTTTGTCATTGAAGATGAGGCATCTTCAAAAACAATCGAACACGGAGATTCGAAATTGGTCAATAGAAGAATGAAATGATGAATCTTTTTTTACTTAAGAAATTTTAGAAACTAAATTCAAACTTGATAAAGGTTTATTTTTAGAATTATTCAAAATGACTACGAAAATGTGTTACTTAAGAATGTGTTGACGTAATTATGAAAACGACACTGTTTCTTAAAAAATATATTTTGAGCCAACAACATAAGTTTTCTTTTGTCTCTAAGCTGATGAAGAAAAGAAAATAAGCAGCTACTCGTCACTTTGTAACGTATTAGCCTCGTAGTCTGGGGGTGGTAGGTACAACATCACCCATGACTCTCTTGAACAACACTGTCTAATCAAAAATAAAGAGCAATTTTTATCAGGATTTGATTTCTTAATGATCGACATAGCTCAATAATATCATTCTATTCGTGGGAGAGGGGTGGATTTATGATTCTCTTACAGTATGAAAGTGACTTTGAAATTAAGAACAAAAATACTCAAATAAATGTTGGACTGAATATCTCAGAGAGTCTGAAAAACGCTTAAAGATACTTTAACTTGAAGCATATGTAAAGCGTCGTAGAGTTAAGCCTACTCAAGGAACATAAAATGAGTAAGAGCTAATCAGTAAAAGTGGACCTCACATATAGACCTTACCCAAATTTTGGCAATTTTCAAAATAAAATTTTTGTAATCGAAAAATGTGCGTCTGGCCTCATAAAGCTCCTCAAAAACCTTTTTTTGTTTTTTAAATTTTCAAAATGTATCAAAGTTATATGTCTAGATATTATAATATCAAAAATACATTTATCATACACAAGTTTGCATCTTCTTTGGGGAGTTAAGATTCGCATCCCCACAAGGGAAATGTCCCACTCACCACTAATTTATGGAAAATGTATGAAGGTATTTTATCTTGTGTCGAGATAGTCGGTCAAAAGATGAGTCAAATGGAATCTCAAAGAAAAATAAAATGTGTCTTGTTCACTAGGTAGTAATCAATTCTTAAATGAAAGGAAATCAAATTTATTGTACATAAATATTTGGTTCATACATGTTCTGGTTTGTTTATTTTGATCAAGAGAAATTATAGTAACTATAATGGACTTGACACACCAAAACCGCGAATCGACTATGTTACATTTACCAGTAGTGTATCAGTATATCTAATTCATTAATTGATTTGATCTTTTCCCTCTCTTTTATTACACTTCCATCTCGCTGGATTTTAGTACATTCCGATATGTTCAGATTCCATTACTCATTTCTTAAAAAAATCATATTTTTTTTAGCAATCCATTTTTCTTTCTCTCTAATTTAACTTGTCTCTCCTTTGAAGATATCTTATAAATTTCCCTCTTTCTCTTCATTTAAAAGAATTAATCATTGATGGTTTAATACCACTGGTGCAAGGTCACGGTAACACCATCCAGTTATTCCAGGCGGATCACTGCCGAGAAGTAATTAAAATGTCCTACCAAAATCAAATGAGCTGTTAAGTTTTTCTTATATTGGCATCGAAACTCAATTTGCTTATTACAACGCACCCAAGAACGTTTGTACGGCGTCTCACCCCGGAAAAAAGTATTTTCAAAAAATTTACTACAAAAATTTACTTATAATATAAAACTCTGAAATTTATTACAAACATAGGAAACAATACTTTTTATCCTGTTTCAAAATTTGGTGCCGATGCAACTACGCATTTTTTAGTAGAAAAAGTTATGTTTAACCTTTCTAAAACGTCTAAAAATGTTTTCTTTTCACGTTCTCACCTTATTAATAAAATATTAAATAATTGATGAAATAATATCTAATATCTTAAAACGCAAAATGAATTAAAGAAAAATCTGATGGGAATAGTTTTATTTTCGGACAGGGTTATTTTGTTACAGAGCTTCAAATTAGAGTGCACCTAATCATGTGGTCGCATCATTTCCCTTAAAATTGGAGAAACCCTGCGTATTCCATACGTAACGACGCAATGGTATAACATTCGACAATATATTGTATATCGTTTTCAATGGATGTACAAACCCTCTGGTGGCTCACGTGGTAGCGTTCTTGTTCCTCACCAGGGTAAGGCGAGAAAAATTTGTAGCTTTTCACATTAATGTCCCAGTTCATATAGCTATGACTTCTGAAAAGCGAAACCTCTATCCTCTATCCATCTCTTACCGCTCCTAGTATCAATAACTCTATTATTAACCACTTCTACTAATCCCTCCACGTGGGCCAAATTGTTGGTAAACCCAGCTAAGCGGCTCCCTTACTACGAATAGTCTAGCACCCAACGCTTACCTCCTATTGCCCCATGTAGATTAGCTTCAATAGCACATTTCCCGTTTACAAATACTACAATGCAAAAATTGGACGTACAGCGTGATGCAAAGCGGTGACACGCAACGAGTGGTGGATTTACGAAGAGGGTAATAGGATCTCGGATCAAACAGCACCAAATTGGTGAAAAACTATAATTTTATAATGTATGCATGTGTTTCTCGTTTCGGTCAACTAAGGGCCACGATGGCGAGTGCTCGTTAGGTCTAACTCACTAGACACATCGTGAAACATTTTGGGGGGAACAGCGTCTAGATGCAATCTACATTGCCGTATCCGAGTTTTACAACTGCGATGGTAAGCCACAGAGGGTAAACGTTTTAATAATCTCAGCTATATGAACTGAGACATAGAAGTGAAAAGCTACAATTCTATTATATTTTATAAAATAATAAATGTTTGGTTCATAGTTTACATTGCATAGTAATAGTATATTCTTACAGAATAATAAGCTACCTCAAATGTGCACCAAATTCCCAAAATTTCTATAATTTCACGAGTACCGGAAACCTGAGCCCCCCCCCCCCGTCTATTTAATAGAATACTCTATCCACCCCACGGGTACACAACTGGTAAATACAACAATGGATACGCACTTATGTTCTGTGATTTAAGTGGCAATTTCTTCGTTTCTTATAGCGGAACCCACGTTGTCTTCGTCTCGTAAAGTTACACCTACCCAGAAGCCATCTGCGGAGGTCGTATTGAAGCCAAGAGATTCCAGACGCATGGGCACGCGTGTGCGTGGCACACGCGTCAAAGACACATGTGACAGAAGGTGTGCTAGTCCTACCTTTGCCTCGAGAATGGCGAAACGCTGAGCTGTGGATACAGGAGATGAAATTGGGTTAGTGTCTATCCTAAGTTATTACGTACTGTGTATAAAATACGTACAAAAGGGCTCTAATGACCCTGACGTTGACGAGTCCTGAAGCCTTCCCGCCCCCGCCCCCAAAAAAAGGATATGTACAAATATCTCTGAAATTGCGGGAAACGTCACCGTCAGGTAACAGATTAATTATGTTTCGTTGTATGAAAATCACTGCTGGGAAGAGAATGATTTGAAAAAGGTCAATAAGTTGAGGATCGTGTGCGCAAGAGGCTTACGACTTAACCTCAAAGTTGCTTTCATGAAGGATTCTACAACCTACCATACCTCAGGGAGAAAAACACAAAACGTGCCGGAGACTATATTTAAAAAATATAAGTTTTATTTGCATTTTATCAATAAATAAAAAAATTAAAGTCCGGTTTATGTTTGTCTGACCGCAGGAATAATATTTTAACGTATTCAAAAAATCTTTGTAAAAACACAAAAGTAAAAATGAAGTTTTCCAATTGTTTCATATTCCAGACGCAAAGGGTTATATATGCTATTTTTGGGAAGGGTTGAGGGGCTCTTTTTCTTTTTCAAAATATAGCGGTTTAAAATTACGGTTTAAAATTACTATCCAATAAGCGGTTTAAAATTACAATCCTAAGAACAGATGACACAACAAATATTGTGTTAGCATTGAAATTAATAAGTAGAGATTTAGTAACTAAAAAGTAACTGGAAAATTGAATGTAACTAACATTCTGTATGATGAATTATATTTATGAACGTTAGGTATGAACGCTTCCTTATTTTTTGCGAGACAATTTTATTGACCTAAATAATATGACAAACACTACTTCCCAATTTGTATCAGACGCGTATTTGTTAGGAACTCAAGAATTAAAGTAATGTCCTTTCAAATAAATGAGTCAAGTAGCTTCGTTTTTGATGAAATGCTGTTAACTCGCAAAGGTATAAGTGAAAGATGAAACAATAGGAAACCGTCGATACATCTTTTAGTAGTATGATACTTAATAGTATAGGCAAATCTTCTGGAACACGAGCGTATTAATGTATGAGATATACTAACCAATGCACATCCTAGGGCCCAAGCCAAAGGGCATGAAAGTAAAGGGTTCGATGCGATGTTTGTTTTCGTCGCTGAAGCGCTCGGGGTCGAAGGCTTCTGGATTCTTCCAGAAGCGAGGGTCACGCTGTATGCCGAAGATGGGCAACCAGAGTAGATCCCCTCGCTTGAGATGAAAGGTGGGGTACCCTTCGCCAAGGGACACTGTTGCGTCGGATACGCAGATACGATCCACCACTGGCGCCGGGGGATAAAGACGTAGCGCTTCTGCATTAGGAAAAAAACAAACATTTTATTTATTTCATGCCATGAGGTCTGCTCTTCCACCTGACCATCGGACTTGGATAAGGGAACTTATGGTAGCGAACCGACATTTGTCTGGAGTTGGTGAGGAAAACCCCAGATGAAAACCTCACCTACAGTCGATCGGCCGAGCAGTGTTTGTAGAAACGAGGACGCTACCACTAGACCACCGCTGACTTTGATTCCAAAATCATTAATGGAAGGGAAGTTTACAAAATCTAAATCTGAAATTTAACTACACCATTATATTCCATATAAGAATTTTTTGAGGTACTGTAATTTTAATATATAGCAATTTGATTTGGTTAATTGGTTGGTTTCAATTCACGATTTATGTTAGAATGTTTTCTATCCATTGCAATGGAAAATATGCTGTACAATTCACTTACTTCATTATTATTTTAATGTAAATAATTATGAATTGCGGGGGAAAAGGTATGTTATGATAATGGCGTTTAAAATTGTGTTTATTCTAATTTTGAATATTTACGTTCACGATCAATGTGTATGTTGTACTCAAGTACGTACTTTGTCTATTGCTTCACAGGCTTAATGACCATAAAAAGTATTATTATAAAACTTCTTTACGCCTATGAACACAAAGTAAAACATTTAACTGAAGATAATTAAGCACCATCACCATGGGTGTAGCCAAGGAGGGGGAGCAGAGAGGGGCACTTACGCTACCAAAAAGAATAAAGGAACGAAATTTTAAACGGAAATAAATAGATTAAACATGAATGTCATTCAAACATTTTGAGCGTTAATCATCTGGTAAACAAATTCACAACAGAATATAACAAAATTTATTAATTCATTATATCTAATGGGAGAAAATATAAGGCGATTTCACGGCCACGCAGCCGAGTAAATATGGAATTGTCTGTAGTCCAAATCGGTTGAGAAATATAAATTCTAAACTCCACGAGATCTTGAAAATTTGAAAGAGGTTTGTACCATGTTTCTACACACTTAGTGATGAAATGTTCTAATAATGAGACTGTTTTGATGTATCTAATAGATTAAGGCCTCTCTCTCCCCTCCGCTTGCCCCAAAACCTGGCAACGCCCTTGCTAACCACACATGACTAATGGAGTGGAGTCTTTTCCCTAAGGTGGTATTAGTTTGCCTGACGCTAGTGGAGGACATAACCATTTATTGAACTTTCAATAATGCTATAAATTTTGTTTGTATTAAAAATAATGATTATATCTGTAATTCATGTATGATGGTGCATTAAAAACTGCGAATAATTAATTGTAGTTTAAATCGAAACAATGTATTTGAAGAGCTGTGTCTAGTTTGACAAGAGTTCCCTAGTTTCGCTACAGTTTTTGTTGACTAATTTTCTTAATTGTCTAGAAAGACAAGGTAGATTTCTTGATGTTCTTTTCCACATTGAATTTGTGACACGTGTGATATTGTTTCTACGTCGATTTCAATAGAAATTACGTGGAAATTTTTCAACCGTCCCTCCAGAGCTTTCATTCAGGTCCTCATTTTATTCGACGAGTTGTTAGATAATAGTTGGCAGGTTCATTTGAAAAAAAATGTTTGAGACATTAAACATAGTCGTATGTCGCTCATACTACCTTAACTAAAGACATCTGAAACCCCACCACAGATGAAAGCGTGACGTCGTCAGTTAAGCAGAATATTTTTGGGTGTATTTGGTGTACTTTTTTGGTGAATGTTTTCGGGTGTATTAGTAATTAATTTAGCCCCGATTGCGACCAAAATTAAAGGTCAAACGTCGGCATGATTTAAAAAATTATTTTTTGTGTTTTTAGGCCTAAATGTAAAAATCATCCCTACATAATATTTTTGTCCTCGATATTACTAACATGCTTGAGAAAAGAAACTATGTATGTCACTAATACGATTCAAATGTATTTGTATAAAAATATGCAAATGGTGACATTGCACCAGAGCATTAACATTTGCTTTGCTTTCATGAATAGCCTAAGTACCACCAATGACCAAGTCAAGGGAAACGTTCTCGAACATGACCATAGATTTTCTGATGATGAAACGAAAGTATTATGGTTGAGATAATCCTTATATTGTTAAGAGGTTAACTGAGTGGAACACTTATCTTGAGGGCAATATCTCGTTCAAGATCTATACCTCTCCTCATACTTGCCGGTGCTATGTGAATTGAAGTCAAAAGTGGTTTTTTATCATTGTCTCTTTGTTTGCGAAAGTATTATTTAAGATTAGCAGAACTACCCGGTGTTGCCCAGAATTAGAAAAGAGACTTAAATCAATTATTACAGGACTTTTTAAAATTTTGAAACAATTCACAAATAAAACATAAAAAAATATATTGTTTTGCATTGTTAAACAAACATACAAAAAATTCAACATCAAGTAAAAATTGCTACTGATAATTGATATACTTTACCCTCTTACCTGTCAACAGGTCTGGATCTTTATTAGTTCATTTTGCCGGGATTCTTATGTAATATTATAAATGCATATATTAGGTTCCATATTGCTCTACTTTTGTTATATTAAATTTTCATTTTTGTTAATTTAAAAAATTAGATACCTCGAAGAAAACAAAAGATATACACAGTTGTCAGTATTGTATGCTAATATGTACAAAGTAATTACGAATTAGTATTTCGAAATACAGGCAGAAAGAACATACACGTTACACAGAAATAAACCAAGCTCACGGGCAGTATCTCTAATTATTTTGTTTCAGTTTCACTATTAGGTTATGTACTTGAATACAATGTTGTTCACAGCCTTTATATAATTTTGCTTCTACGATTCGGTCACGTGGATTATACGTTCAGCGGATCGTCCGCCTCACGTAACGCAATCGAACTGTGGTGGATACATGAGTAAGCTTCATAATCATGCAAATGAAGATTCACAGCAGTCAATTTTAATTGTTTATCTACTCTTATTATTCATCAATATTAATCATACCTTCCGTTATAACTGCAATAACCCTTAAGTAGTGTCCTTTAAAATAGCATATAATTTTATCAATTATATTTTCCGATTTCCATGCAACATTAATTTCAAATAATTACTTTTTATCAGTATAGATTAAGTTGCAATTTCCTAGTTAGTGCTGAAGAGACGATATACGCAAATGTAAGAAAGATTATAGAAAAGTGTTTAAAACATTATGAATCACTGAAGAAACAGTGGCGTGTTATGAGAAGGAATCCGGGGTAGACATCAGTAACTTTTGTGCGCACGAGCGAACACCGGCCCCCACCTCGCCATGAGGCCCGGTGCCGAGGCCCCATCTTCAAATCACAAGAAAAAAAGTGTTTTTGCTTGGCAACAAGAGCACATCGATCGCACTATTTTAAAAAAATGAAACGGAAATTTGAGATTTATTTTATAACTAGATTATCACCCGGCGTTGCACCGGATTTTTCATATACTAATCTTTTTACCCAGAAAAAATTAAATCTATCTATATTGCAAGATCAAATTACTTTTACTTACTGGTTTTTTAAAACATGTTCAGCATCCTAATTTTTCAAACTCATAACAATACAAATTTAGTGCAAAACCTGACGGTGAGCCCTACAACATCTCGTGGGAACCGCGCCGGTCGTTTTCACTTGGGAGGCATGACGCGACTGCAGCATTTCATAAAATTCTTGTAAAACCTAAATTATTTGTCGAAATTTTGCGATTTAAAGATATTTTTTACCTTTGTTAAATGCACAGAATAAATAATCTATTAAATTTGATGATGATTGCTTTTTCCTTGTTAAATTACTTTCCTAAATTGAAGTATTTTAACATTTCAATTTCTAATAACGTTTTATCAACAATTTAGATTAATCGTTTTGATAGACATATTCCGGCGCGGACTTTTTTGTAGAACTCTTTAAGGTAAACAATATTGCCATTCATAGTTGTCACCTATCTCTAACCGTTTCGGCAGCGCTCTTTCTCCCGTTTTTTTACATTTATCGCCAAAAACCATTTCTATCGTTCTTATATTTTAAAAATAAAAATAAACACTTTCGCATTACATATATATATATATATATATATATATATNATATATTAGTGTGGATAATCTCAACTGTTCCTTATTTTAAATTAGGTAGAAGTGATGTTGTCTTATATTATAAACCTTGGTTCACAGTGCTCTTATTTTAGGCAACACTTTACACCGGACACACAAAACACTTGATTGTTCATTAATTTACATAACGTTTCGGGGAGATGTTTTCCCCATCTTCAGATGTTATAGGCTTCCTTTTGATGATTAGTCACAAGTCCTTTGTTTGAGTTCCATTGAATACATTATATTGCTGCACGTTCATATGATGCATGTGATAATTGCGTTAAAATTATTTAACTTGTCCAAATTACATGGTACGATTGGTTCCTGTATATTTTTGAGTCATTCTGTCATCGTCTATTTTCTGTTGCCAACAGACAGAATGACTCAAAAATGGACAGGAACCAATGAGAGTGAACTCTGTAGAGGCTAGAGGCCAACAACAGAAAATGCAGCAATACGTGCAGCAATATAATGTATACAATGGAACTCAAACAAAGGACTTGTGACTAATCATCAAAAAGATACCTATAACATCTGAAGATGGGGAAAACATCTCCCCGAAACGTTATGTAAATTAATGAACAATCAAGTGTTTTGTGCGTCCGGTGTACAGTGTTCCTTATTTTATTGTTATAAAAGTTCTATAATATACTAGTATTTAAATTTATGTATTTTTAATATGTATCATATGGAGATCCCTCACAGGTCCGGGAGGAGGTTTGGAGGACCGGGGCGCAACGCCCCCTACGTCCCCGCCTGGGGAAGCTACTTCACCTTGCAAACCGTACAGTACGGTGTCGACGTTTTATCTGGACACATAACCTTTAATAATATCCTATGAGCGAGAGAGGTACTTTTCTAAAAACCTTGACTCATAATCGGAACAAAATTAACAAATATCTTGTGTAGAAAGTGTTTTACATGAAAGCTTTGTGTATGAAATATAGTTTGTTTTACCTTGCGTCGATCGACAGGGAAATATTCTCGTATAGGTCAATAGCAACAGGTTCACGAGCGCAGAGAAAGCGTCCGCTGTGCAACAGAGTGGTGAGGAAGGGAGATTGCCCCCTCCTCCTCCGAGAACAGTTTCATCTGGCCTGCTATACCTAAAATAAATAATTTAAAAAGAAACTGATAGAACCCCTTACCGTTGATGACCATATCCAGGAACTTCACACTCTGCACTGTATCATAATCCAAACGACCTCCACTGCGAGCGAGAGTTTCATCCAGCTCCCGCTGCAAGCGCCTCTGTGCCGTGGGGTGCGTGGCCAGCAAATAGCAGGCGAAGCACAACAAACCACTCACGGTATCGAAACCCGCGAAGAAAAATAGCATAGCTTGACTGGAGATGTCTTCTTCTGTAAGTCCTATAACACGACAATAGAAACGGTTACACGTATATCCTTCTGCTGTGTACATTCACGCAAAGAAAAACGTGTGAGAACTCCAGGTGCCGATCATCGAACCTCCGGTCGATTTCGTTGTTCTTACCTACTTTTCTTCACATTTCCATCATTAAAACATCACTACCACAGCAGTCACCACAGATGTGGCTTAGGGTGCGCTGTATTCCTTGCAAAGCCACGTGACCGTGTACAGCGAATATGTTTTGTCGAGGCACAAAAAAAGTCTATAATCAAATTCCACTCGCGACATCAAATTCGGTTCATATTTAATGTCATCAAAACACAGTCACGAAGCCTATACCCGTATTACGTTAAGAATGAAACTTCTGAACCCATGCGAAGATTTCGCAGTCACACATACATAAGAGTACCAATCTTCCGGCCCAATGTATAGTATACAACTGTTACCCGGTGATACGTTTAGGTAAAAAAAATGTAATAATAATAATCAAATAATTTACTTTATTTGGCGAAACAATATACAATTTTAAAATATATTGATTCGTGAGTCACTTAAACACAAGTTATGAACTGACTATTCTCAAAGTCACGTAGCTTTACTAAAAATAATACAATATGACTGCATAATACGAATTGCCAACTTCTACGAATTGAAGGAACATCCGAATTTATATTAATAATGGTGAAAATTGCTACGCGCGCACTGAGACGGTCGGCACCGCCATCCAAAGTTATATCATTTGCTTCGCATTGGTATGAACCCACTGAGACCACGCACTTGTCGCCGTTTGAGAAAAATCCCCAGAGAAGGATCTTTTGGAGTGCCGGGAGGGCTGTAAAACTTTCCGGGAGGCTCATTAGCAGTTTATGACTACGGGAACTCGCAAGGACCAGGTATTCGCCACTTCGATTGCGTTGTATTATTGTGTTGAATGATCAGAATAGAATCGGGAGCAGGTAACACGCGGATTCTAATCCTTTACGTCTAGGAGAGTGAACGGTCCCTTCACCCAGCCAGGTTCTGGAATTTTCGAACCAATCAATGAACTTTTAAAATGTCCGGACGTTCGTCCGTGGACGCAGCAGTGCGCGCATATCTTAAAGCGACTATTTGCTGTGAAAACTACAAGTTAACAACAAAACAAAGTCAAAGAATCGAAGAGCGACACAAGAGCAGGTGAATTCAATCGATGTCGGATGTTGGCGATAGATTTAAGTTTAAAGAAATCCGATAGTGCCGCCAACATACCGCGAGGTAAACTTATTATTACGCTTATGGACGATGGCCAAGAAAGAAACATTTGCTACACTGTATGTGAGTCATTTACCAACGTCAAGCCAGTTAGACTGGCAAGAAATAAATAAATAAATTATTACAAACTGCCTACGACCACGTTGACGTCAATAAACTAATTTATTGCTACTACTTTACGCTAAAACATTGTGCGTTTTCATTCAAATTTTCTTTTTATTAGATAACATTTTCTCTGAGTAAAGTTACTTGACTTTCAGTATATATTCTTCTTCGACTCGTGAGTGGGACCTGGAAGGACCTTAAAATTTGAATTCAATTTGTATTTTAAAATAAATTTTAAAACAACTTGTAGATAGCTAACGAACCTTTCAATGTTCATAAATGATCTTTGTAATGATGCTTCAGTTCTGAGAATTGATTAAGTATGACGGGAGAAAAAGGGAAATTTAATAATTCATTTACGAAAATGAACAATTCAAAAAGAATATAGCGATACACCATCCGACATTAGCAGGTATGCATAAAAACGAAGCATATGCTTTTACTGTGTTTAGTGAAGAGTAATTATCATCGTTCGATATGCATAAGAAGTATAAGCTGTAGCATCTACTATACCCTTCTACTTCGTAGTAAAGTATACGAAGAGGATATTAAGAAGGAGCGAGTTTCTGCTCTCAATTATATGCTTGAAAAGTAATATCTGGAGGTAGCGCTTCAACGATTCCTATCACGGGTCTTAACATGCTACGATTTATTGACGTACTACCTTCAGAGGTTACTTCCATTCATAGCAGTAACTCCCCATTTGCTAAGCATCTGCTTTATATTCTTTACTATAAAGAGGAAGTAGAATATGGTATTCTGATGAAATTAGAAGTAGGAATAATGTCTCGAAATCAAAGACAAGTGGTAAATAATAAGTAGATGCATCTAGAAAGGCATTTGAATAACGACTAACCTTTCCTTTGCTCAGCGTCGCATGCTTTGGGGTCTGCACAACCTCCTCGAGCCTCCATCATGAGCTGCAAGACATCCGGACGGTAGATGCCTTGCTTGTCACGTTGGTTTATTGTGTCACGGATGAGTAATCGAAAGAAATCTTGTGCTCGAGCTGGGATGAATGACAGACCCAGAAACTGAATAAAAAATTCAATAGTATATTAATATTTTAAGTAACACCCAGTTTTACTCTTATTGAAAGTTTAATTTTTTGTAGTACTTTACGTTAATCATTTGGTCTTTCCCTCGAAAAATGATGGTAACACGTTGTAATTAAATGTATTTTTTATATTAATACAATTAGTTAAATTAATTTATCATTATTATAGTAGCAATATCGTGGTAGAACGGAAAACATTTTCTCTAGAGGAATTGAGTGTTTCCTCTATAAGAAGCCCACTAATTGATTTTAATACTTTATTACTTACTTTCATAATATTGTCACATATAGCGCATTGTAAATTTAAGATTTTATTAAATAAAATTCTCCACAGAAATTTAAATTCTGAAGTATTTGCGATATCTGCGGTTGAGAAAACTCTTACATTAATTTGACCGCTGGATACATCTTGTACATAAATTCTTGTGAATGTGTAGAAGACATGAAATCATTCGCAGCAGAAAATAATTTTCGTTCAAGCCTGAATAAAGTGATTAAAAGAAAGTAAAGTTTCTATGTATATCTACCAGGACAATAAATCCTTAGTATGTATTGACATCGGTTTTTGATCAAAGACAATCTTTAAAATATTTGTTATGAAAAACTGTGACCAATCTGTTGGTCCAAATCATCGTCTTCCTTTTGGTCTAACTTTACTGCTTTTTGATCTAGATCAGCGATGTGAAACTTATAAGAACTCGTAGGCCATCTTCTGTACACTTTCGACTGGGTTGACACGGGATGGGTAAAATGTTACCTGGCGAATAAAACTGGCGGATCATATTTATTAACTTGCAATACGACAATTTGAATCTCATCAAATATATATTATTACAAGCTGGAAAAATTAATAGTATATTTCTTTATGTAAAAAGTATTTTCAATATTCAGTATTATAACAAATGTTTTCATATTGTAATGTATGACGGGGTAAATCCGAATAAAATTTTCTATTTTCTCACTGGACACGTCACGTCAAATATTAACTCTGACAGCATAGATTTATTGTACGTAGAATGTACTATAACTCGCGAGCCTCCAGTTAGCACTGCTTTACAAACTACTGTTGTTACTATTTCCTATTCTTAAATGAGGGTTATAAAAACGGGGTTGAAGAAGCAATGCTTGACTATTCTCAATTAACAAACAAACTTGAATAATTCATACTAATATATAAATGCGAAATGCGAAAGCGTGTCTGTCTGTTTCTTAATAACGACTGAACACTGAACCGATTGTGATGAAATATAGCAAAGAGACAGTTAAGATGTCCAGAATGAACATAGGTTAATTTTTTTTATTGTATGAAAAAAAGAAAAAAATGAAGTTGAAGATAAATGTCGATGAAATGGTGGGGAAATATCGGCCACATTCACTTACGCCTCCTAAACTGTTAGAGATGGTGACAACCATGAATTGTTCATATTGTTCGCTTCGAGGATTTGTACAAAAAAGCGCGCGACAGCATATGTCTCTATCTACTAAGTTTAATTTAAATTATCGAAAAAATGTTATGAAAAATAGAAGTGTTGAAATACTTCAATTGAAGTGAGGAATTTAAGAAGGAAAAAAAACAATCTTCATCAAATTTAATGGGTTCTTTGTTTTGTGCATATAACAAAGATAAAAAACCTTTTGTAAACCCTAAAGATTGAACGAATGGTTTAGATTTTATAAGCATTTTAATGAAATCGGAAGCAAAAATTCAACCTGCGAGGTTTCCGGTGAGTGGTTTAGTTGGTCAAACGAGCAAAAGAAATTCCGGTCAACGCAGGGTGATCTATAAATATCTTCATTTACATTCGTTAAAAGCAGTTGATGGTGAATTCGAAACAAGAATACCTCGGCTAGTTTTGGTATCACTGACCACAGAACGAACACAAGAGCTCTTAAGGTAGTTATTTTCGTGATTTCCTTTCCCATCTGGAAGAATTCATTGTCCTCTTGATTGAACGAATCACAGTGGATTCCAAACGCTGTTGTTGCGATGATATCGTTCGCCAGGCGAGTGAAGAAATTCTTGAATTCCACTTCGTAGATTCCATTGGCTTCTCCTGAAAACATAAACCTGTCAAAAGTCTGCTAAGTATAGTTCATCTCAATAGAAATGAAAAATGCGAAAAAGAGGGAACCAATTTTGCGAACAAATGGAGTAAGGATAAAAACTAAGAAGGAAAAGATGTACCTCGGGTTAATGTTACATTCAGAATTAAAATATCATACACATGTGAAATACCTAGAAAACAAAGTAAAAAAATTAACTATCGACTATTAAGGGTTGAATTAACAAAATTTAATGTGGAAAAACGTCATTTGATACACGATTATATTCGGTCAGGTGAACAGAATGGTGTACAGTTGTGGAAGGCGAACGGGTGGTGTAGTGGTTCACCCCTTGCGATCAATGAAGGAGTCACAGGTTCGATTCCCGACTCGTCGCCATTTTCACCTGACCGAAAGTTATCACATATCTTATCCACGTGTAAGGTACATGGAAGAAATATATGCATATCATTTGATACAGTTGTGTAAAAGTGTAATATTAATGTATGGATCTGAGACTTGGGAAAATGTTTTGCGAAATGTTCATTTACGTAACCGATTGGAAAAGATCCAGAGTCTTTTGCGATTGAGCGGTGCCTACTGCGATGAAGAGTAGGTGAAGAGAAGTTAGTTGATAACAGATACATCACATACTACGATAGATATTAAAGAAAGATACGAGGTGCTTCGCTCCTTCATAGATGGGATATATGACATAAAAGGAGCACTGAAAATATAGTGAAGTACCTACTCGGGACTATTGAGAAGACTCAAAGACATAAGGTGGTCCTGCCGGTTCCGTCGTATGCGTATGCGTGGAAGTGACAGTGGCACACTACTAGTTACCTTGTGAACCCGGTAATTCTGTGCGACTTGTCCGACATTTGTCTAATGTCATTAGCACCTAAATAACACCATACCCCAAAACATGTTCCCTACCTGACTAATGATATTCACGTAAAATGGAGAGAAAAAATTCAAAAATTTTGCCCCAGGAAGTAAAAAGCATAATACCAACTTCAACAAAACAAATCTCGAACTCATACAAAAACTGCCACCTCGAAAACACGTTCCGAATGCGATTCCGAATCCAAGAATTGCAACGCGAAATTTTTACTTGTGGAAATTTGTTGGTCATCTAAATAACGTAAAAACAACTACAAAATCTGAATGATGAGCATGTCACAAAAAAGTTGACTAAAAGTTCAAGAAAAATTTCTTCGCAATTGCTGGAAACATTGCGTGATTGTGACAGTGTGATTGCGTGACCGGTGCATCGCAAAAATTTCCAACAGGCACGGTGGCAAACGCTGTGTACTGCTCGAATAATCCACGGGTACCACCATAAATCCAGCAAGAGATTAAAAAACTCCGAGCTTTCTCCATCAAGATTGTATTTTTTTAGGGTGGCCTATGGTTTCCCATTTTTACGTGAATCACAGTATAGCATTCCGGTTATCTAAGCCAGCTATTCTCAACCTTTTAGCTCCGCGACCCTCCAAATAGTAAATATAAATAAAATTAATATGGAAATGTTAATGTTATTAAATGAATTAATATTAAAATGTATATGGAATTTAGTCACAGAAGCAATGAAAATATTAATCCCGCCACATCTTATGTCTGTGAAAAGGGTTTTTCGTCTATGGTTGCACTAGAAACTAGATACATCGTCTTTTATCACTCGAAAACAATTTACTTTTGAGTGTTTCTAACGTAGATCCACTTATGGAGAAACTATAAAATGAAAAACAAATGCAACCATCACATTAATTTCTTTTGTTTACATGTGTACTTATTATAAGTAAAATGTTTATAACAAATGATTTTTCTCCTAAAACGATTTCATTATTGTTTAGGTGTTTAAGGCTATTACGCGATTCCCCTTTGATATCACCGCGATCTCCCTTAAATATCAACGCGACATACTTAGGGGTCGCGACCCCCAGGTTGAGAATCCCTGATCTAAGCTGCTCAGTGAGGCAGCACACTCACGTGGTAACTCCTTGCACTTCAACTTCAGATACTCTGCACTCCGACGGCCACATTCGGACATGAGCTCGAACATAACACGCATCTTGCTGCCAGTGAAGGCAGGACTCATGGTGGTCCTCATGTCTTTCCATTGCTGATCTGAAATTGAGATGGAAAGAACGTGATTAGTGAAGTTCATAGAGGGGCAGGGGCGTACCCAGGGTTTTATTTCTAGGGGGGGGGGATATCACACAGACATGTGTGTGTATTATATACCTTGGTTACATATACAAATATAAGGAGAAACATAAAAATTACATTTTTTATTTGGATGGGGTGGGGAGGATTGATCCCCCGTACTCCCCCCTCCAGGTACGCCCCTAGAAGGGCACAGAGGGGTGATATTCTCATCTGAGAATTTGCAGCGAAGAGACTGATTAAAGAATATTCGTAACATTTCTAATATTTAAAACAACTTTTTATATCAATCATTGTTCTCATGTATTGATCTACTGAAGCAGAATAGGAAGACTAAGCTTTTAGAGAATGGGAAGTTCATACTACTACGAAATGATGTGCGGAGAAAAGACGAGTGACGTATCATTTATTCTTCACAAAAAAAAAGTTTTATTCAAAAGATATATGGCAAAATTAATATTTTGAGCTCTTGATGTCTTTAAGGGTCTCATTTTGACTGGACTCTTGGGTTGAAGTACTTCATGTATGTTTCAGAGCAGAGGTCGGCAAGCCGCCATGCAGTCAATAGGGTCCTTAATTTTGTGATCATGTTATGCTGAAAAAAAAATTAGCATGCTTCTTTTTGTGTGTGATTTTATGAACAACAAATACATTTCTCTAAGCCACTGGATTTACGAACTGATAACCCAAATTTTTTTTTTCTTAATGAACAACACACAAGTGTAAATGTAGATGATTATACCTTTATAACCCACGACCTTTAACAGTATTATAATGTACTAATAAAATTATTGATTTATAAATTACTTTTTATCCAACAGTTTAAAATATTAAGACCGATATTAGTGTGACCAGCTAGATATTTGAGTTAGATTATATAGTCCACGAATATGAAAAGACTGCCGATACATGTCTAAGTATACCAGTTTCGAAATTTTTTACGTTCCCATTTCTTCAAGTATTTTTCCCATTTTTTTTTGAAAATTTCCCATTTCCCATTTTTTTTTTGAAATTGAATATTTTTAATCCATAGTAAGACAGATCAAAATTGACTATACACGATTTTGAGACTAGACCCTAAACTAAAAGTCAAACATTTGACATGACAGTATTATTCGAGAATCGACTTGTAAACGGAAAATGTATAATTCACTTAGTTTACGCTTTTGTAACGAACAAAGATATTGCGTCGTAATGTTAATAGCTGAGATATAATTAATAAGATTCTTTCGTCATTCTAAAAGTGTTAAAATCAGCACCCATGTATTACCAGGCACATTATAGAAATATGAATTCAAAATAAACGTTTCTACAACGGGATACGAATCGTGGATCTTATGGTTACTTGTAGCGCTACCTGGAAGCCAATGTATGAATTAGTACACGTACGATAGAGAAATATGTTCCATTCGTGGCTCCGATCAAAGAAAATTATGAGTGTTATGAAGGGGTTGGTAGTGACAGTCTTGTTTTTGTATATTCTATCTTGGTCTGGCTCTAGTAAGTTTTTAATCTTTGCATTGGGTCTTGGTCTTGCACATCGAGTCATGCTGGTTTTGGTAACTATTTTGTATTATTTGGTATAGTTCTTATTTTTGTATACACTAATTTGAAAGAAAATAATGATTATGGAAAATTATAATTAAATTTTTTAAATTCCTTTTTAACATATATCTATTAATAAAAAATATGGTATATGAATTTTAGATGTACGTATCAATTTATTGTACAATTTTTTTAATAACAACAAAAATTAATACCATTTATTTCTATTATTATTAATAAATGGATTATTCCTTCTCAAACTATTTATTTATATTTTTATAAATTGGAATAATATTTTTTATAATTCTTTCATTAAAAATAATTAAAATATACTCTAAGTATCATATGAGAAGCAATTATTGTCGGTAAAATTATACTTAAGATAATGCATGTAATTTTAGAAAGAGCGTGACTTTTTCGCGAAATCTTACAAGCATGGTCATGTTCTTGCTATTAATAATAATAATAATAATAATAAATTTATTGTCAAAAAACAGTACAAACTGCGTATGACCACGTGGAGGACAATAAACTAATTTACTCTCCGGAAGCAAGCAAGGGAATATCCCATCAATTCCGATAAAGGGCCCTAAGGCAGAGGCGGATTCAAAAAAAATCAGCATAAGTTCCTAGATAAGAAAAAAAATGTTAGCTGCGAGTTATAATACTAATAGAATGTCAATATGTTTGTAATTTAACACAAAAAAATTATTTTACATGTACGAATTATTATCGAACTATAGATTATTCTGAGTATAGTGTTTATAAATCATAAGAATTGAAATAACACCAAATTCACGATTTATTGTTACAATAAACATGCCTCTAGACAAAGCCTAGAGAAACTAATAAGAAATCCGCCTCTACCCGAAGGAAAAACGGAGAAAAACCCGGGCCAGGATGGGGCTACAGAATTAATGTACACAACCGTGCCAAAGTTGAGTACACATAAAACTAAATTAATATGAGCCATAAGACAACACAATCATGCAAGAAAATAGTTTTTGAAATTGTTATAAGTTATTTAAAAAGTACTACAGCAATGGCGTGATAAAGTACAAGACGAATTTAACTTTTATTAAAATCAATAAATTCTTTTACAGTGTAGAAGCACTGGTGCAGGAGGTAGTTTTTAACCGCGGATTTGAAGATATTCAATTTCATAATATCTTTTATATTCTTGGGCAGGGAATTATATAGAACGATTCCCGAATGGTATGGTCCCTTTTGGCAAAGAGTGGTTGACACTCTAGGGCGATGAATATTACTACTATTGCGTGTATAGTGTTCGTGAACGAGACTGTTTCGTATAAAGAAAGGGTGGCACTTCAGTAATTCGGACTTAACAAACACGACTGTTTCATAAATATAAATGCAGGGAAGTGTTAATATATTTAATTCCTTGAATAAAGGTTTACAAGAGTTTCGGGGGTGAGATTTACAAATTATCCGAACTATCCTCTTCTGAATTCTGAAAGTTTGAATACTCTGACCGGAATTACCCCAGAAGGTAATGCCGTAACGTAAATGGGAGTAAACGTTTGCAAAATATACGCAACGGGAAATACGTGGACTAACTGCGTTAACTAAGATTCGGAATGCGTAACACAATTTGCTTAATTGGGAATTAAGATTGTGAACGTGGCAATTCTATTTGAGGTTGTATTGAATGTGGAGAACCAAGAATTTTGTGTTCGTAACAGTTTTTAATTGTGTTCCGTTTAAGGAAAGACAAACCCGGGGTAAAGATTTTGTGATACTATTGTGAAATGACATAGACACTGTTTTGTCAGTGTTTACAATGAGACGATTTGCATGGAACCAAGTCGAAAGGTTAGACAAAACTTTTTGAGCGTTGACGTGTTTACATAGTAAATTAGAGTCATCAGCAAAAAGAACCATTTTGCAATCTGATGTAGATGATGACATGTCGTTCACATAAAATAAAAAGTGTATAGGATCGAGAATTGAACCTTGGGGTACTCAAGTAAGTGGCTTTGTTTCTGAAAAACAACGCTGAAGTATTTTAGTTTTAGTATAGGATATTTCGACCAGTTGATATCTATCTTTTAAATAAGAAGTCAGCCATTTATGTGGAAGTCCACGAATGGCTAAAGAATGCATTTTGGAAAGGAGAATTCCGTGATCGATGTCATCGAATGCTTTGGATAAGTCAAGAAATACACCCTGAAGATTTTCTCCACGGTCAAGAGATGTGGTAACATCGTTTAAGAAGGAAAATATGGCGCTTGTAGTGGAAAAGGATTTCCTAAAACCGTGTTGATCGTCAGAGAGAATGTTATATTTTGATAACAAATCTAGAAGACGCTTATAGAATAATTTTTCTAGGATTTTTGAGAAAGTGGATAGTAGAGATATTGGTCGGTAATTTCCAATATTACATTTGTTTCCTTTCACGTGTAAAGTCTTAGTCTTCATCTTGGATCGAATATTTGATCTGGGTTTGGTCTCGATTATGTATTTTCTGCAAGACCAAGAGAGCAAGATTTATGCGAATCACTGGGGGTTGGAGATATCGCTTGATATGGAAAAGAACATACCATTAAGAGCAAAGAGACTATTGGCGAACAGTTTGTCCACCTTCTGTGAGAGAAGAGGGCGATGATTCCTGAAGAGATCAAACTGCTTCACACATACTTCACGGATGAGACGGGGGTCTCGTACAACGAGAAAGGGCGTGCCACCGAACTCGAAAATGCCGCCCATAGGCATTGATTCTAGGGTTGCACCTCTTGCTTCATACCTGCAAATAAGAATAAGCTACGTCTCCTGTTTATGTATGGACCCTTTTAAGAGACCAAACTTAATTTACCAAACAATGTATTGGTAAATTTAAAATAAATTTATTTTTAAAACTGCAGTTGCTAACTGCGTATGACCATATGGAGAACAATACAATAATTTATTCTCCGGAAGCTAGAAAGAAACCATATCATCATTTCTGATCAAGGGCCTTTTCGTTCAAGTACATATGACATGAATGATCTCCTTGAACCTTGAACTCTTAGCAATTGCCTTATACACTGGTCGAAAAATAGCACCTACAAGATAACTCATCTTTGTGCAATAAATCTTCGCTGTGTCTCGAAAACGGTGCGACGTATAGGAATGCGATTTAGCAATCTATACGCAGAATAAAATGGTTCCATGCACATTTTCAAAATTTTTAATTTTAAGAAACCGGAAGCGAAGCGTGGTGTATAAACGTAGTCGGAATGAGATGTCCAGAAATAGGCTTCTATTCCCAATGCATTCAAAGTCAAATCTCAAGTTTGGTTTCGATGCATCAATTTGTTCATGAGTTATCGGGGGAACAAATTTCTTAACATACATACACGACATGGGATATCTTCGCCTACATTTGAAAATAGGCTCTCCTGGAACGAATCCGTTTAGATCCGAAGAGATCTAAAACATTAGCGATTACAATACTTTCCTTGCAAATTAGAAAGTAAAAAGTAGAAGAAATGAACTTGAGAAATTGGGCAGTAGAAGTTGAAATAATGTTACAATGTTTATTTGATTTTCTCAAAAAGTTTACGTTGTAGTACTACATACGCTTTCTGTATCCACTCGGCGAGCGATAGCCTTTGTCCAAATATTTGCAAGAAAGAGCCGACCACAGGCCAGGCCGGCAACACGAGAGGGATGGAGCGACGATGAAAGCGCCGCAGATGCCACCATTGGTGGGCTGCAATGACCACTAGAAGAGCTAGCGTCAGGGGCAACCAGCTGAACCACTCCCATTGTATACCGGACTCTTCCTCTGAGGACTGCATCTTTTCTGCAGATATCAAAAATATATCAATGACATAAATAGGAATTGCATTTGCGGAAAATTGAGTAAAATTGTTGGGGATAATATTCTGAAGATTAACTATTGGATACAACTGCTTACCGCTCCCAATAGCTATCAAAAATAACCTAGACCATTCAAACTAAAATTTAATATAACTAACATTCTCTACGATAATACTCGTATAAACGTTTCCTTTCATAAAACAATATTTTAATTGTCCTGAATAAAATGGAAGGTGTCTCTTTCCCCCATCTACTACCATCAGGGACAGACGCGTCAGACTTATCTTTGGACTAAAGTAGTCAAGTAACATCATTTTGAAATAAGTGAGTTAAGCGCGAAGCTCCTTTTCCAGATATAATTGTAAAATGCTGTTATCTCGTAATGGAGAAGGTGAAAGATGAAACAATAGGAAATCGTCAACACATCTTTTGATGCTCTAAAGCACGACGCTTCAATTGTTTGAATTGCTCCGTCCGGTTACTAGTAAAAATGTGTAAAAACCTCATTGTTTACAGATTCAGTGATTGTATATCACACATTATACCTAGGGATACTTTTCCGAAAATCATCTTTCAGTATATTTTTTTATTTACCTTTTCCAGGTGCGGTGAAAATCTGTAGCTTCATTATGGAAATGGCACGAAATGAGTTACATTGCGCACCGATCTTATTATTTTAAACAAATGTCAATTGTACGCAAATTTTTCACAAAAATGTCTTTATGTAGAAATATGAGTTCCCTAGTTTCATAAATCCGTTGAAATGGATTTTAGGATCTATTCGCTTATCATATTTACTCATTTAACCACATCGCAGCATTGGTAAATCATTTTTACGCAAAATAACAAGTTGAAGCAACTTCGTTAATACTTTTCATTCTTTAGCTGTGGGTATGCTAATTATTATCTAGTTATTATTTATTATTACCATTACGGCGTAAAATTACTTCAGACATCAATCTTTATTTTTTCATTTTAATTTTTAAGTTGACTTGTACGATACTTGTCTTGACTCGGTCGGTCAGTCACGCCATGAGCAGGATCCGGATACATTTTTTTAGAAAGAAGCAGTTTTTTGTTGATGAATATCTTTTAATCTTTTATTTGAAAACAAGTACTTTTATTTACGAACTAATTATTCCCATCACTATACTCGACGCACACGGAATCGAAATTTACAAACTCAAACCGAAAATGTTACGTTCAGATAAATGAATTCATCGTAAAAGTTACTGCCACAACTGCAAAAAAGCTATTTTTTTATTGTGGTGAATATAGAAGAGAGGGAAATCAAAAGGATTGTTCTCTGGATCATTCAATATACTTATGTAACGTTAAAAATCGCTTGCGGTAAACCGCGAATCATATTTTCTTCCATGTTTTTAACGCAAGGCGTGATAACGTTGCCATATAAGAAAGTATGACTTACTGTGGGAATTTTATTTGCTCATTCAGATTGAGCACTTTTCTTTTGGCAGTCCCAGGTCTAAATGCTCCTTTTTGTTCACTCACTGCTTCTTTATAAGCTTGCACTCGTGCACTCGCGACGGGGCTAGTGTTTTACTAGTTGAGTCTTAACTTATTTGAAGAATGATTTTTTTTTTACAAAGAATGATTATCTATGGTGATGAAGTAAGTTCCGATGTCTCTAACGGGTCGTCTGGTGTAAGTCGATCAGATGCTAGCTTATGGGAATATAAGTAGTTCTATATTCACTATTTCTTATTCCTTATACAATATTGAGAATACGTCTGACACATACGAAAAATATGGAAAGGAGATATATAACACATGCCAAAAGGAAGTGTTGGGGACGGGCACACTCTTATGTTGTGTCTAAGAAAAGGATAAAAAAGAAACAATCTCTATATTGTCAATGTTATATGATGAGATTAATAAAAAAATAAGATGTATTGTTCCTCTGATATTCCGAATGCTAAAATTCATTTCGTACATAGATGAAGCCTCCCAAAAGTGAATTACATCGACAAAAACTTAGAGAGAGAAAATGCCGAAGTTTTCACTTGGCCATAGTCTCGTCTGGAAGAGACATGTTTTTCGTGAACCATCGAGTGACAGTTATGTACACAAACACATGCCGTCATCAATGATACCAATCTTCATGGATCGATCGCCTGGGTGTAAATTAAAAAAAGAATTTATGTATAGAGTTAAAATAAAGAAAAATAAACTTAATTGTCAAAAAAGAAAGTGAAAACTGCTTATGACCACTTGGGGGATAATAAACGAAGTTACTCTCCGGAAACAGCAAGCGACTATTTCATCAATTTCAATCAAGCGTCCAAGGGCAATAGCGGATTTAATATTTATAAGAAAATTATTTAATAAATGCAAATATTAATGTATTTAATTTTCCAAAATGATTTGTAGATATTATGTGCAGAAAAAATTCTAGACTAGTAACAGACAAAGAATTAATGACAATCCCGCCTATGAAAAATCAGCCGCTATCTGAAGGAAAAACAGAGAAAAACCCCGGCCTGGATGGGAGTTTTTGAATGAAACAATTTTGTAACGAAAGCCACATGATTTTCACAAAATAAACAACTATGCATCTCCAGTACTAACTAATATTCAGAAGCTGCACAACCCTGAATGCACTTAAATCGAAATTGAAATCTCAGCTTTCGTCAAAACAAACATAATAATCGTTTCCTGGAAAGAAACTTCTTACTGATAACTGTCAATATGACCATGAGGACCTATAAAATAGAAAGAGTATTTAAATAGGTATACCTTGTCGTGCTGTAAAGTATTATTTACTTTTAAATGTGTTATCTCATGTGTCTTAGGAATATTATCTTTCATTATCATATTGTATTTTCTTCATATCACATTTACATTTGTAATATATTAAATTTTTGGAGTAATTCTTGTATTGTATCTTGCTTTATTATTTGTTTAAAGAATTATGTCATTAGATTAAGGTGAAAGTGCGAAAGAGCAGACCTTATGACCTAAGAATTGTTCACGAAGGAAATTCAAATTCAATTAATATGATCTTCACTTACAATATTGCAGTCTGTCGTTCACTAATGGAGCAGTTCAGGGCACTCGCAAACTGGATGTCGTGACCTCGGTGGCTCTTCAGAGACTAATTCCCGATCGCATATGACGAAACAGCTTCTGCTGACGTCAGTCGATGCCAACCGACGCCTCCGCACATTCTTCCCCACTATCCTGCATTTATATTTATGAAACGGTCGTATTTGTTAAGACCGAATTACTGAAGTGCCACCCTTGCTTCATACGAAACAGACTCGTTCACGAACACTATACACGCAATTGTAGTAATATTCATCGCCCTAGAGTGTCAACCACTCTTTGCCAAAAAGGACCATATAATACGGGAATCGTTCTATACAATTCCCTCCCCAAAAATATAAAATATATTACGAAATTGAATCTCTTCAAATCCGCGGTTAAAAGCTACCTCCTGTACCAGTGTTTCTACAATGTAAAAGAATTTATTGATTTTAATAAAAGTTAAATCCGTCTTGTACATTATCACGCCATTGCTGTTGTACTTTTAAAATAACTTATAACAATTTCAAAAACTATTTTCTTGCATGATTTTGTTGTCTTATGATTCACATTAATTTAGTTTTATGTGTACTTAACTTTGGCATGGTTGTGTACATTAATTCTGTAGCCCCATCCTGGTCCGGGGTTTTCTTCGGTTTTCCTTCGGGTAGAGACGGATTTCTTACAGGTTCTCTAGACTTTGTCTAGGGGCGCATTTATTGAAACAAGAAATCGTGAATTTAGTGTTGTTTTTTTGCAATTCTTATGATTTGTAAACACTATACTCAGAATAATCTATATGTCGATAATAATTCGTACATGTAAAATATTTTTTTTGTGTTAAATTACAAACATGTTGATATTCTATTAGTATTAGTAGTTATCTTTTTATCTTATCTAGGAATTTTTGCTGAAATTTTTCAATCCGCCTCTGCCTTAGGGCCCTTGATCGGAATTGATGGGATGTCCCTTGCTTGCTTCCGGAGAGTAAATTAGTTTATTGTCCTCCACGTGATCATACGAAGTTTGTACTGCTTTTTTGACAATAAATTTACTTTATTTATTTAAATTTATTTATCGTAATGTAAAACTGCAATCGTTGATACATATGTGTTTTTGAGTTTTAACCTTTTTCCGATGCTACAATAATATAAATTTTATTTAACCTACGGAAAAGCGTGACTAAAATTTTCTCACTTCATCCAGTAGCTATCGCTCTCCCGTTAAAACTCCTTTCTTAAGAAATCTAGGGGTCCCCGATAGCGGTGGGTCCACAACTATTTTTGGGTAGGGGTGCTTCGATATCCGAGGAATCTGGGGGGTATGAAACGTTTGGAAAATTTGGCACAAAATGATGTAATTTTGATTTGTTAAGAATATATTTTTAACGCAATATGAGGAGGTACTGTACATACGATAATATCTAATACGATCAAAAAGGTCTTGTTATAGACTTACGCGAAAACAAATCAAGAAACGCTGGGGTGCTCAAACAAATTTTCATTGGACGTGAGTACGTATCTAAGAGTAACGGTCAATAGATTGTTGAAGCACACACCAAGGAACTTACCAGTGATTTCTAGCGGAAACACCTGTAAACTTCAGGGTACCATGAGATCTGGTAAAAACAGGAGTTTTCATTTTCTATCAATATTCGACATATTTTGCGTAATACTTGGAACTATTCCTAATAATTGTTTAAAATTTCAAATTATTTTGTCTGATTTTATGTTTCATACACACCATAGAATTCACTTATAATACAATTGATAATCGAATTTAATGATCGAAATATGAAAAAAATGTATAATATTCATTAGTTAAACACTTTGATTGCAATCCGACAATATTATCGCTTTTATAGTTAAAATTAAATGATTTTTAGTGAGAGAGCACCAGTAGCGTACCTACTCGTATACGTAATACGGTCCGTGGCGGGAGTCTTATTGGAGATACCCATATGGGTCATTCCATACGAAACGGTCCAAAGAAAAATAAACTGGTTGCTCGACAATTAAAGAAAAATTATTTTTATCCTCCCGCGAGCGCGTATTTTCGTGTTCGTTAGCATTTTTATGAACTATTGATCTTATAAAGCTTAAAAAACATTACAAATATCACGTTTAATCGTATGAATTTTGTCTGTTTCTTTTACTTCTATGAGAAAGTTCGTGTGATTTGGATATTAAAAGCGAGAAAATTTCACTTTCTACGACATTTTTCTGAAAAATTACCCGCGCTGTTCCTCGTTACAACACAGAAACTGTGCTGCGCTGCGTGTGCTGACTAAAACTCAATGTGCGCCCCAGGTAATACTTATTATATTAGTAAATTTCATAACTAATTTCTTGAATTTTATTTCAAGGTGTTTTAGTGTAATACGTGTTAGGTAAATGTGATTTCATTGTAGACACAAGATCCCTTGCTTGCTTCTGGAGAGTAAATCAGTTTATTGTCCTCCACGTGGTCATATACAGTTTGTACAGCTTTTTTGACAATAAATTATTATTATTATTAAGTACAATTTCGTACCAGAAGTGGGTATTCCGTTCTTCAATTAAGTTCATACGATGTACCCTTTATATTGAAGGTAAAAATAATAATAATAACAGTACGCGATTCTACAACAAGCAGATACTACGCTAAACATGAAATGTGCATAAAATTGAATCCTCCGTTTAACCAGAATCGGTGCACATATACTGACGGAAGTAATGCTAAAAATTCTCGGTATCAGGGACACATAAAACGGATATTTTCGTCAAAATCTCGCGACTGATATTTTTAGTGGCTACAATACTTTCTTTGTACCACTGTCGTGAGGCAATGGATCATTTAACCTTGTTCCGCGCTAAAGGAGGGGCTCTGAAACTTGAAGAGCAATTACCCTGTTCCCTTATTGGCCTATATGGAGGGAATAGAGGGAGCTAATGAGAATAGGGGATGACTCCAGTCTTGGCAAAATGATTTATTTGTTACATCTCAGAGAACTGCGACTCCGGAAGGAGCAGTTCTCGACTCCGAATCTCTGCGACTCCGGAGCGACGCAGCTTTGTCCCGGAAGGAGATGTTCTCCCCAAGAGCGACTCAACGTTGTCCATCGTTAAGGCGCTCCAGACCTTTGTCATTCGGCGAATCCCGAATGGCGGGCATCGCTCTCCAATGGTCGTTTCCTTTGAAATGTCCAAAAGACCGACACGCTGAGGGTAGGGAGAGCACCGGTATTCGTGATGAGGAAAAGAGCAAGCAACCCATCCATACTATTCGCTATTCGGTGAGCGGTCGCTCGGAAGTCGCCGAATAACGGATGCCTACAGCCGCCTTTAAGTTGCTGAGACGAGGCGCGGATGCAAGGGGAGGGTCAAGGGGATCATGAGCCCCCTTAAAACCCATAGAGAATGAGTTTCTAGTCACGCCAAAGCGTTTATGATTTTCAAGAAGGTTGACGCGTTTTAACGATTTTTAATCATAATTAGTATTGCAGTATATTTGTAGAAACGATTTAGCAACATACAACGTGACATACCTAGTTCGACAAATTTGTAGTGGCGGTGATGGTGGTGCCATTATGGTTGTGAGAGTGGGTGTTGATGTGAATGACATGATACGCTCATTGGAAGAGAGTCGTGTTCGGAGTTTCACGAGTTGTGAACGGTGGTTGTGTTTTAGCGCAGGGCCACACCCACGGGGGTGGGGGCTTAGGGGACTGGAGCCTTCGCCCCCCCCCCCGCTCAAGTACCAATTGACGAATTATTCTGATAAACGAAAAATATTTAACTTGTCCAAATCGAAACTACATAGAGCATAATTTTATGATCAAAATTGATTTACAGACATATATGAAGGTTATGCAAATTCTTCGACTTCGAGTAAACTATTATCCCCTGAAATTTGCGACGAACGCAGGTTCCACCCACGAATTCTTCGCTCTACCAGGGTTTCTAAAAATCTCACAATGTAAACAGAAATGTCAGCTTACAATCATCCAGCCTTCTCAACCTTTCTCTCAGAGGTCACTTCCTTCATGTGGATATGTTTGCATAACTTTTACGCATTGAAGTGATATCAAGAATATTTCTCATTCATCCAATACATTAAAACATTTTAGTATCCTCGGGCGGGTTTTCTCTCGGGTAGGACTCTCATTTGTAATTCATAGGGTCCATTTTTCTATTAAAGAGGTTTTTCATAATACGTTTATGTTTCCACGCTGCTCTCTTGCTAGACGGTTTATCATATAAGTTAAATATATGTATTTAATTCAATTATTAGTAGTTCTTGTAGCGTTAGCATGAACTCGCGCGAAAAATCCTATCAAAATTCGTTATAAAAAATATATGAAGATACGTAATTAAAGAGTATCTAATCTGCTCTCTTCCTGAATAATGTCTCTGAGCGTATATAATCTTCTTCTTCTTCCTAGCCTTTTTCCCACTTAATGTGGGGTCGGCTCAGATGGGGGTGGATATGATGCTTCTTAGGATTTTTGGCTGGGGAATACTCATGGTGCCGAATGCCCTTTCTGACGCACCTCCCCTGAAGCGGTGATTTATGAAATGAAATGGGTGTGAATGATTATGAGTGAATGTTGTGGTGGAATGATAGGCAGGGGAAACGGGAGAACCCCGAGAAAACCTGCCGCGAGCACCGCTCCGTCCACCACCTCGGATTCTACTTGGATCGGACCGGGTTTGAACCGGCGTCCCCAGAGGTAGAAGGCGAGCGCGTTACACACTGCGCCACGGGTCGCAGATCTATACACTCGTGATTACCGACAGTTCCCTCACAGATGTGGCGAGCAGTGTCGTTTTATAGGCCTAGCGCTGAGTCACTCTTTTCGAGACGGGGTTACGTCATTCACTCTGCTCATTCATTCTGCTCATTCACTCCGCTACGCAAGAACCCGCTGCCAGCGACTACACGAGAAGTATGAAAAAGTAAAAAGAATATTATAATAAATTTATTGTCAAAAAACAGTACAGACTGCGTATGACCACTAATTTACTCTCCGGAAGCAAGCAAGGGACCATCCCATCAATTCCGATCAAGGGCCCTAAGGCAGCGCTTTGCCAAAATTCAAAAATTTCAGCAAAAGTTCCTAGATAAGATAAAAAGTTAGCTGCGAGTTATAATACATATGTAATGTCAATATGTTTATATTAAAGTCAATATATATGTATAATGTCAATATATTAATCATCTACATCCACTACACTGACAAAGAATAAATTTCAATCAGATTAAAGTGCATAATTAAGTTTGAAATTATATTTCAACGCCTAGATGAGGAAAGTGACAAAATGGGGGGGTGGGGGTTCAATTTTTTTACGAATTTCGAAGAACTATAATTAAATTTCAAATACATTCATATTTGTGAGCTAATTTCAGATTTCCATATTACGTCTTACATTTCATTGGATTATTTCAACAGATAGGCACCTCAGGTAAATGACCTCTACTTCACCTGTAAGATATAAAAAGGGAGATTATGAATCAATTTGTATATTTGCCACATAACATTAGTCACTCAGTTTTAATAAGCGTAGGCCAAGAAAATCTAGAAAATATTGCATAATTTGTAATGAGTCTAGATATACGCATCTATAAATGATCACAAACAAAATTTATATTAAAGAAGCCAGTACTGATGTACAATTTGAAGCATCAAAGTTATCAATGATCTCTTTTCTTACCTGTAACCAGGTCTGGTTCCGGGAGTCTACGAAGGAACTCTTGACTCTTCCTCAGAGTATGGTTCCCAAGATCCACAACAGTTGCACTTCATTTATTTTAATCTTAATTGTAACATTATTTTTAAAATTATCGGTAGTTTTTTTGGCAATTTTTGTCCATTTGTCATGTCTTACAGTTGCAGTGAACAATACTTTTAATGAAATTGTACAGGGTTTGTTTCTTAAGAATAACTCAGAAGAATCAAAAAAAGTATTGTAAACACTGAAAGGAGAAACAAATTTATTAATTACAGACAATTGGGTAAAGCAGTATAACAAAGACACCCAGGCTCCCCAACTGTTGAACATAGGAAAAGATGGTGTACAAAATTTAGCTTCGACCTGGATCATGAACAGTAAATATAAACTGGAGAATGAATCTTTAGTACGAAAACTGTTTTCTTGAAAAGGCCGACTGTTAAAGCTTACCATTTCAAAATAGAGAGGCAGGTATCCTTTATAACTTATTGGTTCGCATGAATGAGGAGGGTCTTCCAGTTTTTGACAGCACAATGTGACCTCTACACTTATCCCACTCTCACGCTTGCTTAGTGGTCTTGATAGACCTGTGAACGGTATAACACTTTATGATTTATTCATCTGTTTTGAACAAGAATTGAAGTTATTTATCATGTTAAAATGTCTGTAATTTTTAAAATTTACATATTGTTATAATTTTTATTTGAATATGTGCTAATTTTGTACTTAATATTATTTTTTTATATTTTTTATTCTATTTTATATTTATATAATTTTTATATTTATATCATGTATTACACTTTATATTGTTTTATCATTTACTATTAAATATTTTGAACTCCTACTAATATTTATTTTTTGAACCTACCCAAAAAGTTTAAATGATGCAACATGAGTAACCCCCCCCCAATGTTGGCATCCCACTGGGTCAGTACTATTTATTCATTTTAAGGCCTCTGTTTGAAGACTGTCAGGGTACGCATCTTTCTTTCATACATTAATTCATTCATTAATTTGTTTCTGTACTGACTTAGGAATTTCACAAGTGCAAAAACTAATGGAATTCCTCTTTAAAAAAATAAAAACCAAGAATAATTAAGAAAAACATTAAATAATTTTAATTTCAATAACTAAATTTTGAAATTTTATGTGAGAATTATTTAATCAGAGAGTTTATCATTTTAAATACTTTATTCATACATGAGTATTTCATCACCTAATGACAAAAATATTCCTTACAGAATCATTCCACAATATTTTCAACATAGTCAAAACACAACTTATGTGTACTCAACATTGGCACGTTTGTGTACATAAATTCTGTAGCCCCATCCTGGCCCGGGTTTTTCTCCGGTTTTCCTTCGGGTAGAGGCGGATTTATCATACAGGTTCTCTAGGCTTTGTCTAGGGGCGGGTCTATTGTAACAATAAATCGTGAATTTAGTGTTATTTCAATTTTTAAGCACTATACTCAGAATAATCTATAGTTCGATAATAACTTACATGTAATTTTTTGCTTAAAATTACAAACATATTGACATTCTATTAGTATTATAACTCGCAGCTAACTTTTTATCTTATCTAGGAATTTTTGCTGAATTTTTTGAATCCGCCTCTGCCTTAGGGCCCTTGATCGGAATTGATGGGATGGTCCCTTGCTTGCTTCCGGAGAGTAAATTAGTTTTTTTTTCCCTCCACGTGGTCATACGCAGTTTGTACTGTTTTTTGACAATAAATTTATTATTATTTATTTATTACACAAAAACAAAATGTCAGAATACTCAAGACACTTGCATTGCACATTATAATATTTATCAGAATACACATAATTAATGTAATTAAGATTGCATTAATACTTGCCATGAATACTAGCAAGTGACAAGTCCAAACCACAAAGTACACATCACTTTTTACTCTCATATTACTTTAGAGGAAAAACACCTTCTTATCTGCCACTTAAAAAATTAATTAATGAAATGTTCAATAATCACTTAATTTAATTTATTGATATGTGTTTAATTTAATTTATTAATATGTGGTTCATACATGAACAGAAACTATTTTAAGAGTAAAACAAACACACCATTTGTATTCATGAATTAATAGTTTGTAATCAGTATTAGGTATTAGTTTGTTTCCCACTATTAGTATTTGTACTGAATTATAAATTTAAATTCATAATTTAGAAAAAGGTTTTTTCAAATATGTGGTTCACTGTTTTTGAAAGATTGACTCCCCAGATTGAGAAATGATACCTTAGAGTATCTTCAAACTGTGAGGAAGCAATTGTTAAAGCTGTAGTGCATGAATAGGAAGCAAATTATGAAATTAATTTTAATATTTCCTCTCTCCTTGCCCTAGTCCCTTCATTTGGGGTTGACTCTTCTCATTATTCTATGCCAGAACATCCAGTCCTGAATCGACTTAGGTAATACTTGAACATCTTGCATGTCCATGTTTACAGGAGCCAACAATGAAATTAATTTTAAAACTGTATGAAAATAATGTTTTCATGTTTTTCCTCACTTGAGAAACATACCCAATACTGCATTTGGGCTCACATCACAATCACTGATTTTATTATGTTGTATATCAGAAATATGAAAAGTATTGTTACTGAAAATATGAAGATTATAAAACTTAGAATCTGAATGAGTAATAAATTTGATGAATAAGTTGGTCAAACAATTGAACATGGACTTACAGTTAGTTATGATAAGTAATTGATTTGAAACAATGATCTACATATATTGTGATTTGATAAATGAGTTTCAAATATTTTTCTTCAATTATAAAACATAAAAGAAATATTTCAAAACATTAAAAAAATTAACGTGAAAAATGTTAAGTTTTAACAACATGTAACATTGGTTATTGCTAACTGTAGCTACAATAAGCCAATCAGCAAATGTAATTTCTTCCAGAATAATATGTGTGACAACCTCGCTTATCCAAAGAAAACTTTTACTGATAGGTGAAAACTATATAGGTTACATAAACTTTTATTTACAATATTGATAAGACAGAAACATTTTCTGAATAAAAATAATTTGTATAATTACTTTTTCTACATTTTCTGAATGCTTTGATAAGTAATTATAATTTGATTTGAATACTTATCAATATAAGTGGATTAGTCATGTTTTATTAGAACACAAGTGTAATCGAAGGATAAGAATACAAGGGAATTTGTAGATTTCTATAGGAAGATTTGTCTGAACAAGATGGATGGCAATAAGCTATGAAAAGATTATAAAGCAGGAAAAGAGGCATGGACGTAGTCCAGCCTGAGAGGGAGGGATATTTGCTTCCTTCTCCCTCTCTGAATATTAAAAAAATAAAAATAAAATGAAATTAAATTAAATTAAGTTAAAAAAAATAGACATGAATCTCATACTAATTTCCTATCATTAAACTTACATATGTTTGACAAATTCATGTAGCAAATCAATTACATTTAATGAATTTGTAATATCTACTTGGAACTGAAGTATATGGGGTGATATTGATGCTACACATGTTGGTTGAGAAATATCTGTCAAGCTCTAGCAACTTTGTTAAGTCACACCTGGGATCAATTTACAAAAATACTTTAACTAAATGCTAAAGAAAATCTTGCACCTTTCTGTAATAATTTGAAAATTATTTAAAATCTAATAAAAAAGGAATTCATGATAATTTTCTTGTGAATAAGTTCCCAAAGACCAAATGAATCTTTGTAATCTTTTAATGTGATCAATAAGTTTTTGAATATGTTAAAAAAATGAGGTAAGAAATATATGAGACAACTGCAAAGAAATTGCTTTTTGTTGTACCATCTTCAGAATGAATATTCTGCAGGACATTTACTCTTTAATATGAATAAAACCTTAAAGCTCATGCTTGGGATGAAAAAACACACAAACCATTCCCTAAAATAGCTTCAGTTACCATAGATTTCTTTAGTTTTCACACATTTCTTGGTGTTAGTACACTCCATATCCCTCCACAAACTGCCAAGTTGAATCCTTTATCATACCGCAAAGGATGTTTCATCTTTGGTGAAACACTGAGTTCGAAGTTGGCAACTAGGTGAACTATGGCAAGTTTTAATTCAATGAGCGCCAACCGTTGACCTGTTGTATGAAAATATTAACAAATCTGTAGAGATAAATGTTACTGGCAGCAATATTCAAATATTTACACATTAAGGCAAGGAGTATAATTATATTGGCAAGGAGTATAATTAAAAAAAAAGATAAAGCATGCTCTGATGATCCCCATATAATAATGAAAGCACAGCCTAGAGCACTATTAACATTGTTTAGAAACTTTTTCTCTCCTTGGCTAGGTGAACTGTGGATATTTAATGTTTTGATTTATGTTTGGATAATCTCTGCTTCCAATGACATAAACAATATGTTTCACTCTTTCATTTTGTGTTAGTCCATGGAAGGAGAATTAAAACGAAACAATGTTTGGTCATAAGAGAGTTAGCACATTTCATCTTCATATTTGCATCTGAAATACCACTTCTGATAAATTACTTATTGTATCTCTGAACAAAAACAAAAAATGGAGAAACTCTATCTCCTGAATGTCTTCCTTCAATTTTGGTCTGCTTGATCTGAATACTCCAATCTGAGTACAAGGAACACGTATAATTTTGGGATAGTTATTCTCACCCATAATAGCAATTGGGAACAACAAGAAGAAGAAAGTGGTGGCAAAAGTTTTTACACAAGCACAAGTACAGGGAGTCTGAGGAATATAGGTAACATTAAACTGTTGTTGTTACCCTTGCTATCCTTCCTTATATTACATGCTAAAAATTGCAGAGTGAACCTTCACTACTTGCCCCATTACATTTTGTGTGTATTTCTGCCTAGTACATTTTTTTAATAATAAGCACCCTAAAGTAAAGGCAATTTGTTGGAAAGACAACTGGATTTGGATAAGCTATTGTTTTATCATTTGTAGTTTCAGGAGGCTAAGAGAGTAAATATTTATTCCTTTTTATAATAAAATTTGGAGTAGGGAAAGGGTGGAGGAAATGGAGAAAATATATTTATTAAGGGAGCATGAACAAGTGCTCATGAACCCTTAAGAAAGTTCAATCAGTCAAGAAGAAAGAATCTGCTAACATGTCTTACAAAAACCTAATGTTATAATCAGTAAATTTTACTATAGTGTTCAAAATCAATTTAATCCTTTTATATTCGTGTATGTATAGTTGAGTATAGGGGTTTTTATTTGTGCTCTCTCCTCATCTATAGATATACTTTAAGGCATAACACAGTAAAATGTAAACTACTGTCAGGGTCCAAACAAAATTTCTTATCCTCAATCAATCACAAGATCCATCAAATACCAGCTCTGGTGAGCTGGTAATCCATCCATCAAATAAGAGCTACTGTAATATGGCTAAGGATACATTCATGGGAAAAGTTAAAGCAAAAGAGGTAAATATGACACATTAACCTTTAACAAGATGAAAAGAGTCATTGTACTGCCTATTCCTCATTATTTCTTGATTACTCACCAATGCATAGCCTGGGGCCAACTCCAAAAGGCACGTATGTGAAGGGTTTGATATTGTGTTTATTCTTTTCATTGAATCTGTCAGGGTCCAGTCGTTCGGGATCTGGCCAATATTCAGAATCGTAATGTAAACCAATTACAGGTAACCATAATACATCTCCTTTGCGAACAGGTGTAGGACCAGACGTCTGGGCCGAAGGAAGAACTGTGTCTTCTGAACACTGACGTTCTAGTGCCACCACTGGTGGGTACATACGCAATGTCTCTGGACAAGAAAATATAAATCTTTGATAAAAATATTGAATAAAATAGATAGCCTTTAATTCCAGATCCTTTCATTTATCTGGATTTTCTTTTTGTTTTTAATTAAACAATCTATAATGATAAGTTTTGATTCAATGGCTAAACAGATGTACACTAATTAAGTCTATAAGCTTGAGCAGCAACATACAATAATCTATATTCAATTACAAATATCATGAACATTGAAGGGATAATCTTTTATCATATCAGCTCTACTGAGGAAACAAATCTGAGCTGTAGTCAGTGATGTCATTCTTATTTTTCAGGAACCAGCTCAATAAATGCAGTAAATAATTTGGAACACATTCTGTATACCTTTCTCCTCTTTAAGAATTAAATTAAATCAATGGCAGGGTTTCTTAAATTTTGCTGTTGTGTGTCCTTGTTTCACACCTAAACAAAGAGAAAGACTCCCCAAGAGTGTACATATAAATTCTTGATCATTTCTATACTTTTATCATCCTGACAATGTTCACATGAACCAATAGGATGCCATTGTATACAGCTCTATACAGCTACCCTCCAAAATGACACTTGATGAAAGAACAATATTGTTGAAAATTATTAATAAACTAATTGAATTACTGTATATCTGAGTAATTATGGCAGTTTGTTCAACACTTTGATAGCTTTTCATTATACTCACACATTGGTCTGGTAAGAAAAGGAAGGCAGAAATGTTGTAAGTTAACCTAAATAAAATAGTACATTTTTCTCACTACATCAACCATCATCTTTTGTCCTCTATCTAAAGTATGTAGTGCAGGTTAAGCCTTTGACAAGATATATCTCTCTCCTCCCCTTTTGATACTTCTTTTATGCTAATGCTATATTACATCATTAACTACAACACAGGAAAATGTTTGCTTTAATAGTTATTATCTTCCATTATCAAAGTAAATGACACAAAAGTTTCAGTAATTTCCAAACAAAAATTATGTCTTTTTACTCTCCATGTTTCTGTAATCTGTGTCATAACTACAGGACTTAATGTGACTTGGGTATGTTCAACAGATTAAAAAAACAAAGTCAAAATTAATATGATGAGATTAGTCACGCCATCAAAAAAGTTATTATTAGAATTTTAAGTATATTATTTTTTGTTTGTTTTATATTAATAATTCATCATGTTACCGAACTCATACACAGTTTGTACTGATTTTTTGACAATAAATTTATTTATTTATTCAACTCCACTTCCAATTTTTGTTTGAAAGTGAGTCTCATTACTTAATAAGGCTATTACTTTCAAAAGCATTTTGATACAGCATTCTTACCATTAACAACTGCATCTAGGTATTTCATTCCTTGCACATCTTCATATGTTGGTTTTCCTCCTGTTCTTTCCCACACTTGATCAACTTCCTCCCTCAAGCGCCTCTGCACATCAGGATGGTGTGAGAGAACATATGAAGTGAAAGACATACCCGACGATACAGTTTCAAATCCCGCAATGAAGAATAAGATTGCTTGAGCTGATACATCCTCGTCTGTTAAGTCTAAAAGATGGAAATAATGATAACTTTTTTAATAATTTCATAAAGATGTTTATAGCTTTTAGGGAATTTTTCAAAGATGTATTCTATTTCATTGGCCTAGAATTGTTAGAAGACATTTTATCTACATAATGGAGGATTAGACATCCTTGAACATCAAGGTCTAATTTGCTCCATGACCCCTTAAACTCATTACTATCTCAGCCATGACTAAGGGCATAGCCAGTTTTTTTAAGTAAGGTAGGCAAGGTATTGGTTTATTGGGATGAAGTAGATATGTGTTTTCATCTCTGAAATTAAAGGGCAGAAACGATACTGGAACCCCTTACAAAATTTCTAGATCTTGTGTATCTTGCTAGATATTTCTCAACTAGTGTGACCTATAGGTAGTAATTTGACAAAATATTGGAGAGGCAGTGGTATCACCACACCTACTTTATTTTTACTTAGATTTCAAAAATGAATGAAATGTATTTTGAATTTGTTAATACTATGTATGATTAACACCAAGGAAATTTGAATGGAATGATTTTTATTTTTTATTGAGTTTTAAATGATTTTGAGTATTCAGGGGAAGGGCAAGTGCTTCCCCCACCCCTGCTATGCTCTTTGCAATACTATGCACCCCTGCTATGCTCTTTGGCCCGGGTTTTTCTCCGTTTTTCCTTCTGGTAGAGGCAGATTTATTATACAGGTTCTCTAGGCTGTCTAGGGGCGTGTTTATTGTAACAATAAATCGTGAATTTAGTGTTATTTCAATTCTTATGTTTTTTTAAACACTATACTCAGAATAATCTATAGTNCTTTTTATCTTATCTAGGAATTTTTGCTGAATTTTTTGAATCCGCCTCTGCCTTAGGGCCCTTGATCGGAATTGATGGGATGGTCCCTTGCTTGCTTCCGGAGAGTAAATTAGTTTTTTTTTCCTCCACGTGGTCATACGCAGTTTGTACTGTTTTTTGACAATAAATTTATTATTATTATTATTCATTACCAAACGTACTTAAAGTTGATTTGCTCAACTTATCCTCTTCATGTTCATCCCCTGCTTCTGTTCTAAGCTGACCCTGTCGTGCTTGCATGATAAGCTGCAACATGTCTGGCCGGAAGATTCCTCTCTTCTGTCTCACAATCACTGTCTCACGAATCAGCAAGTCAAAGTAATCAGCAGATTTCTCACTCAATACACGTAACTTCAGCAGCTGCAAATGCATACAGGTTATTAGAAAAATCAAATTTTTTAATGTTTCTCACTAATCAACATATATTGCTTCAATTCCTTAATGGTATGTTTGGCAAGTTCCACCATTTTATGAAGTGGATTTTGGATATGTTAAAATCAATAAAAGAGGATTATATGATTTTTGAAGAATATTGGGACCAAATTATGTGTTTGCTACATGAGATGAGACACAGAGAAGCATAATGGAGGAAAGAAAGTGGAGAAAGTGAAATAACAGAATGAAAAGGTCATGTATTGACTTTATATGGGGCAGAGTTTGAGAAAGCAAAAAAGTAAAAAAAAATAAAAAAAACTGATCAAAGCGTATTAAGAATACATCACAAAAGAAAATTGTATTGTCTTAGTCAAGATTGCATTTGCCAGAATTTCCTGGTAATAAAACTTCTGTATTACACAAGATTATTATAATTTCATTTTCTTGGTGGAACTATGAGTATTATATTAACAATGTTTCCAATCCAAACGAGAGAGGTATTTTTTCCCTGGAAATAGAAATCGTTAAGAAACATGAGCTATTGGGAGAAGGCAAACTAAGCATCAGTACCATACCTAATGGGAGCGTGTGGGGCAGTCTGCCCTGGGTCTTGTCCTTGGAGGGACCTCTAAATAAGTCTTAAAATATAAAATAAAGACGTAATATGAACTTAAATATACTTATAATAAAATTAAAGAATTGTAATTAAAGTAAAGTAAAACAGTGACACCATTGAGCTCTATTTAAAATAAAAATCCTATTTCAAACTAAGTATGCGAACACTTTTAAGAAGGGGCCTTCAAAAAAGCACTCCTGCCCTGGGTCTCATAACTTGTAGGTATACTGATGCTGAGTGGTCCATGTCCAAACCTTCTCTTTCAAAACTTTTTGCATAAGCTAAAGATCCTATGATTTATGTATTACAAGTAGTAGATTATAACCTTCAGTATCTAAAGATTTTCCTAAGTCAAACAGTAAATTCATTTTGAAGATATGATTTATTCAATACTTATTTGACAATTTCTTAAGACTTAATATTTGGGCTTAAGTACATTTTTAGTGTCCAATTCTCAGAGGCATATGTCAATTTACTGTCCCCATGTGCATCTAAGCATTCAGTTACCAAATCAAATGCGTATTCCTACTTTTGAAGTACAAATAATATCATAACCAGTGAAAGATATGGGCGGTATTGGCAATACAAAGTAATGAAATGCAGAGGAAGTAAATTATGTAATATCCATAAGGGAGTAGTTTAGTCACCTTGATATTATTCCTTCCTATAATATTAAGTGAGCAATTACAGAACATGTATACAGACATGTATAAAAATATGTGTATTTCTGATTTTTTCCTCGAAAAAGGTTCTAATAATTTTGATGGATTTCACAAAAAACATGTTGTTTTGGGAATGAAAAACCAACCTTACATGGTCTCATTTCTGAGTAGAATTGTCTTGGTACATTTTTTATTATTAGGAACTATGTATAATAAGGATTTCAAAGAATAGATAATTGTTAACTCTTTATATGATTTATAATTCACTGGTATTGATAACTTTATAGTTAACACTGCCAATATGAGTCAAGACCTCTTGAAATAATAAAATATAATGTAAAACTTCCATTCACTGCCAATGAGGAGACATATAAGGAGAAGAACAGATAAAACATTTAAAATATCTATTTGAGCTTAGAAACAGAACAATTGCCAGAAATGGTCAGTAAAACCACCATCCTATTGAAATAGTTCTGTGCGTTATTTTCAACTTAGAGAAGCTCAGTCGCCCACGCTTTTTATGATTATGAGAATACTGGACAATATAATCAAAGAACAACACAATGCGGGTGGGTGCGTATTTCGAACGAGCGCTATGACTAGCCTGCACTGTTCAGCTATTGTGAAAAAGTGGACAGGGACCCCAAAAGAAACTAACAAGAGAGAAGCAAAAACAAGCGTGTTCATGTGTAATCGGTATCTGAAGTGCTGTCGCACTGAAAATTGGGCGTAAATGGACTGTTGCGTGCGTCAGTCAATGTGCGCGTACTTATGGGGAGCAAAAACACAAACCATTCTGAAACAAACTTTCGAGGAGGTTGACATGTTTGATACACTTGTTATCTGACAAAAGTTTCCGTATACAACTGGAAAGAATAAATAAAATGATGTTGATAAAAAACACATGGTCCTCGTTAAAGTACTCATTTAAAAGATTGTAATTTACTAATGAGATGGATTCATATATACGTCCACTAGATTTGAGCCTAGGGGCGGAAGTGTCATCAACATTATTTTTCTTTTTCTTGAATTTTGAGTAATTTTAATTGCTACGATTTGTTTTGGGAATTATTAATTGATAACAGTACCTACTTCTTAAATTACTTTAATTGATAACAGTACTACTTCTTTAAGAAATATTAAACCCACCATTGCTTTCGGGTATTTGATCAAATAAGGTTTGGTGCATTGCATGGAGAGTAAATTAGTTAATAAATAGTATCTTTCATTTTTTTTATTGAATATAAAGGGTATTAATATTTTTCTAAAACTTTTCTTAAAATTACACTTAATTTTTCCTAAATCAATTTGTCAATCTGCCATTTCACCTTCTCATATATAGAAAGTTTCGTAATCATGAAAAAATTCGAAAGTGAGATTTCGACGGATATATCCGTTTTGGTTATCCCTGATTTTGAAAAATTGTCCGTCCGTCCGTCCGTCCGTCCGTCCGTCCGTCCGTCCGTCCGTCCGTCCGTCTATCCTATGCACAGCGATTCCGAGAATGAATGTATTTAATTCGTATTTACAGTAGAATTTACTTGTTGTCGAAGCACGTCTCTATTTTTTTAAAACTTTAAAACAAAGGGTACTTCACTTGAAGGTCAAAGTACTCTTTTGATTGTTTCTCAAAGGATTTTGCTTAAATTTTCTGTACGTAAAGTACAATTTGTATGCATTACATCCGCATTAGCGGTATTTCGCTTGAAAGTTTGGTGTAGACGTAGTAAAATAATTTGTCTGCTACTCTTACACATTAGTTTACTGTTTCAAGAAGCTTGAATAATATTTAGCGATGTAAATGGACCACGCTGACGTAGAATACACTTTTCGTAAACTAAAATGAAAGATATGATAATGATAAAATACATTGGAGGACAGCAAACGCACTGCAGATACGGAAATACATCAATTTCTGTCTACAAGGAAATAACATTTACATAACACTTCACGTTATTTTTGTCACTCTATGCTGCAGATGGAAAACTGTATATGAGAAAGTATGTGCAATGGTTTTGCACCACTAGTTTTACTATATATTTATCACTACTATATTAGCATTATGCCTGCTCTAGCTACCTGTGCAACTTTGGGGAATGTGGCGTACATGAGGAAGACGAGCATTTTTGGTAAGTGAAATGCGACTAAATCTTTTCCCATGTGATAGAACTCGTTCTCCGGCTCTTTGAGGGAGTCACAAGACACTCCGAACGCAACGGTGGCGATGACGTCATTAGCCATGCGAGTGAAAAGATTCTTCATATCTACCTCCAGGGCTTGATTCGTCGATTCTGCGAAATGAACCAGGTTAAAAGTGTTTTAAAAAATTATTATTTTATCAATGAATTATTTAATATACATTTAGTATATTTATTTAATCTCCCCGACTTAAGTTTATTATACATTAGTTGTTCTGGGCTGACAAAGTCAAAGGTAGAAACGTCTCTTGCAAGCAAGTGATCTATGTATTAAGTTCTTATCTTCATTTTCTATGAAACAATGTATTTACATCTAGAAATAGCTCTACGATTCATATATCGTATAAAGAAATAATAAATAACTATATACACACACAGATATATATTCTTTATACTATATATGAATCGTAGATCTATTTATCAATATAAATACATAGTTTGTAAAAAAATATAAATATATAGTTTTTAAGAGATATTTTCGATGATTGATTTTCTATGACCTCAACGGACTAGCGAGTTGAGTCTTTTAAATTAAATGAATTAAGAAATAAATGAACAATGAAATGTAGTATGCAATATAAACAGAGCCAATAAAAGATATTTTTAGGCAAATTCATTTTTGTAACTGTATATTGGATTAAAGATTTTTTGAGATAAAAAATAAAATGACTAATTCCATCTACCTTTGTTAGCATCGTATCTCTCCCGTAGATGATCCACCATCTGCTGGCAGCATTGTGAAATCAAAGGAAACATCCCTTTGATCTTACTCGACGTGAAAGCTGGGCTCAGGGTGCTACGCATGTCCTTCCAGCGCTGATCTATACAGAAGACACGATATCACACAGTAAAATATACAAAACACTTAAAGATCTATCATTTTGACAAGGGGTTAGCTGCGTCTGTTACCCTCGGTACCCTTCTAACAGCAAATATTACACGCTACTTTATGATTCTCCTCTTCTTGCTGTGGCACTGAGCGAATCGGTAAACAGTAACGGATGACATTTTGTGCGTATTTCCTCCAAGTATGTTCATCAATTGAATAAATTAAGAGAAGGTGATGTGATAAAAAGTTTTCCATTATTTTTTAGGTGGTATAAATAGTTAATAAAATTTATTTTTCACCACAAAAGTGCGTGTGTATGTATTTGGCGGGGGCGCTGATTACCGTGGTGCGAAGGTTTTCACTTCCTCGTGTGTATTTCTGTTTGCGCAGATATTATGCAGTTCTCACGGTAACATGTATACCTACTATACACTGAATAATATATGCCTACTTTCGCATGCAGGAATACAGGATAATCCGTGGTCAATCGAAGGATAAGTGTTTCTTACCTCTCAGACTGAAAAGATTCTTGCCAAACAGAGGATCTGAATCTTCATTGGACAAACCGCGATGGTTCAAAAAATTGTCGAAGTTCTTCACAGCAACAGTTTTGATAACCTCTGGGTCACGAATCAAGTATATTGGTGTCGTGAACTCAAAGACACCATAAACACTGCAGCCCTAAGAAACACAAATGTATTTTCTAAAGTATAAATTTTGAAAAGTGCCTACCTTATTTTTTAAATTCGTTAATTTTTTTATTGGGGCTTTACGGCTCGCCGACATCGAGGTCATTAGAGCGCGAACAGTTTTGTACAGGTGGGGAAAATGCTGTTACGCACTAAGGATAGCCAATATGTTTCTCCCCGCTTGTGGGACTCGCCGAATGACTCGACCATACCCACAAAAAGCCCTCCTGAATTACCACAAGTCCAAACATAAAAAGAAAGGAAAATAGAGACAACAGTTTCCTAAAACATTATAAAAACCGAAAACAAAGAAAGATGTAAATTTAAATAGAGAAAAATGTAAATTTAAAAAAAGGAAAGACAAAGAAGGATTTAAATCCAAACCAAGAACTTGAGGCAGGAGCCCCGATTCGTTTATGGATTTGAGGAATGACACACAAATAAAGATCAAGTAATGTACCAAATGCCACATTCTTGCAGGAATTTAAAAAGGCGTATCAAAATCGGTTTATTTTGCCCAAGCATAACGTCCAAACTGCTGAGTAGATTGTGTCTCCGTCGGCTGGTACTATATTTGTGACACTCCAAATAAAGTGTTCCACGGTAAGTATTATGTTGCAAGTTTCACAGATGGGGGCAGGTTCACCGCGTAAGAGATGACCATGGGTAAGATAACAGTGGCCAAAACGAAGACGTGTAATCACTTCTTCACGTCTGTTCGCAGGGGATGAAGACGACCAGGTCTTAACAGAATCTTTTACCTTCCTCAGCTTGAAGGCGCATTTTTTCCATTTGGCTTGCCATGTCCTAAGAAGAGACGATCTTATGGCAACCTTTGAATCTGACGTAGGAACCGTTGAAATGTCAAGGACTGCCTTCTGTGTTCCCTGCTGCTCTGCTTCATCAGCTTCTTCGTTACCCATAATACCCACGTACTCAGGAATCCAACAAAGGACTATTTCAAAATTTTGAACTTTTAGACGGTTTATTAGATTCTGAATAGTAAGTGCGAGGATGTCAGAATTGTTCTGTGAAGACTCTGACCAAAGAGCACTAATAGAGTCACTGCATAAAACCACCCGCCGTATTGAAGATAGATGAATGAACTTCAGCACCTCAAGGATTGCATATTTCTCCGCAGTATACACGCTGCAAAAGGAATGGAGGCGAAAAGAGTCGATGGAACTATGGCAGCGGAAAGCAGCACCAATGGAATCATTCTTGGCTTAGCGGTCAGTGAATCTGAACATATTATTCAAATACAAAGTTTTCAAATCTCTGAAGAGCTGCTGGAACACAGCAGCAGGTGTGTCTTGCTTTGAAAGTTGACGCAACCGAAAGTCGATGGATGGTTGCGGAAAGGACCAAGGTGGGGTAAGAGAGTGTGGGTATTTCACTGGAGGAGGTAGCATGATTCCATTTTCCTCCAACAGATGTTTAAACCGGATACCCGCTGGGCGAGGTAACGAAGGTCTTGTAGTGTAAAAAATTGGAGGAATGGATATGATGGCGAGCAGGATGATCTGAAGCCCCCATCTGTTTCACTCTGTAAGATCCAAGTAAAATATCACGTCTTCTGTTTAGAGATGGTTCGCCAGCGTCTACTAGTAAGCATATTATGCGGCTGGTGCGGAAGGTACCAGTTGCAACGCGAACTCCTGCATGATGGATACTGTTAAGAGACCTGAGTGTCGATGGTGAAGCGGAGGCGTACACAATACTGCCATAATCTAATACATACCGAAAAAGACTTGTGTACAGGCGAAGAAGGCATGTGCGGTCTGCACCTCATGATGAGGTGCTTAGGCAGCGAAGGAGGTTCAGGGATGAATTACAAAGGGATTGTTTTCGGATGTGATTGCGCCTAGATATTGTGCGGTTCAATGTGAGACCCAGAAACTTTGCGGAGTCAACGAAAGGAAGACGTTGGCCCTCAAGAGAAAGATCTGGATCATTATGAACATTGTATATCCTACAGAATTGCATGCAGCGTGAATTGGATAACAAAAAACTGAAGCTGGTATACATGCTCCACACGTGTAAACGGTTTAAAACCAATTGCAGTTGCCTCTCGTCAACCTAGATGCTGCTGGACGAACAATAGATGACGAAGTCGTCAACGAAGAGAAACGCATGGACCGGTTCTCGAATCATTGACGCAATACTATTAATGGCCATAGCAAAGAGAGTGACGCTCAGGGTTGAACCCGGTGGGACACCGTTTTCCAAAGGATGACTATATGACACATGAGTACCGAGGCGAACACGGAAAGACCTTTGAGAAAGGAAGCTCTCCAGGAACAGAGGAAGACAAACTCGGCATCCCCACGAGTGCAATGTTCGTAGGATTCCGTACCTCCTAGTTGTGTCATAAGCTTTTTCCAGGTCAAAGAAGATAGCCACAAGGTGTTCTCTCAATGGTGGATGATAACGCAACAAAGTGGTCCAGCGTTGACCACTGTTAACTGAAACCACATTGGATATTGGTAAGAAGGTTTTGCGATTCTAGAGACCAAACAAGGCGATGATAGATCATTCTTTCTAACAATTTGCAAACGCAGCTTGTCAGAAAAAACCGGTCGAAAGTGCGACGGATTAGAACAATCTTCTCCTTCCTTTGGTAATGGAATAATTATGGCATCACGCCATTGAGCAGGGACGGTATGCTCATTCCAGATACAGTTAAATAAGTTCAGGAGGAATTTCATGCCTATTTTTGGAAGATGTTTTAGCATCGCGTTATGTATTTGATCAGGACCAGGGGGTGTATCTATCGAAGACGCAAGGGCAGACGTCAACTCCGTCATTGAGCAAGGAATGTTATATTCCTCTTCTCTGCAACTGGAAATATCCAAGCAACACTTTTCCGCGCGAGCTTTCTGTTGGAAAAATGATGGAGAAAAAACGGAAGAGTTAGAGATTCTTTCGTAGTATGATACAAGTTTATCAGCAAGGACTTCGGGTGAAGTTTGAAGCCGTCCATTTACAGTAAGACCGGGAATGGATAAAGAGGACCACGAACCTTGAATCTTGCAAACTTTCTGCAAGACGACTGATGATGGAGTACGGCTTGGAGTACGGATGGAGATGAAATGTAAGCCTTCCAGGAGGACGACTTACTTTATCGAAGATTTCGTTTTGCTCTGGCTTTGCACCTTTTTAACTCAATGAGATTTTCAACAGGGGGATACTTGTTAAGCCGCGCTAAAGCTTTCTTTCTAGCACTTTCCGCCTTTGCGCAATCCGAATTCCACCATGGAACAGGGCAATGTCTTGGAGGATTACATGAAGATTTAGGGATGGCAACATCGGCGGCATCGAGAACCGCGTTAGTGAAACGGGATGCCATAGCATCCACATCGGCAAAAGGCTAATCTCAAAGATTGATGTTGCGTTTAAACACATCCAAGTCTGCTTTTTTCAGTATCTACTGAGAGTGGCGAGAAACCGAGTGTCAAAAAACCTTTTTAGTATAAGAATCGAGTAGTGGTCACTCCCATACTGATCGTCAAGAACTGTCCAGTCTAAGATTGGGGAAAGGGAAGAACTGCAGATGGCTAGATCGAGCACCGAGAAAGATAGGCAAGCTGTACAGAAGTGGGTGGAGTGGCCCGTGTTGAGAAGCGCAATATCTCGACTATCTAACAGTTTTTCTATTATATATTACATACCGTAAATGAAAGGGATGATAGTCTCACCCTCATACATAAGATCTGAAAGACGCAGGTTATAGACTTTTTTGACATAGACTGAAACGTCTACGAGCACAGCGACGCCATCGAGTCCGCCCTATAACAGGTATAGCCACGAGAGAAAAAAAAGGGTTTTGGTAAGAGGTGTGTTTCCTGAAGACAAAATAATTGAGGACCACGACGGGGCAGTAAGAGCTTAAGGTCATCTGAACGGACATGAATATAATTCAAATTCTACGAAAAAAGAGCCAAACTTCGTTATTTATTTGCTCTGTTTTCGACGTCTGGTTTTCTTTCTTTCGACGACGATAAAGTCCGACTTTGCTATTTTCCCCTCCCCGGGAGAGTCGCCGTGATCACTGGAATGATCAGTTTTGGAAATGTAAGGTCCACTGGTAGCTTCTCGGACACCGTGAGAAGAGAACCTTATAGTTCGGATACCAAACATTGGAATATCACATCCAAACGTTGGGATATCACATCCGAACATTGGGATGATATAGTCAAAGGTTTGGAGAAATCCTTCCCTTTCTTTGAATTTGTATTTCTTATCTCAAACAATGCTCTCAGTGCATGGTAAAATCAGACACATACATGATAAAGACCCAGCGATCTGTACTGTGGGTTGTCCGTAATAACATGAGAGAGAAGATACTCTATCTCGCACATCCCTTGGAGGGAGTAAGGTATTTGTGTGCGTCATTCAACAATCAGAGAAGGGAATCGAACTCACCCCCGTACGTCGTGGGATAAAGACAGAGATTTTCCTCTTCGGGCAACCGATTCATAAGATTGCAGGGACTACATCGTAGATACGTCTACTGGTAAAATAAACATGTCATGTTGGAGCTACATACCTTACCATCGTTGTAAAAATCGAGGATAGAGTCACGTAAAGATTTCCAGCCCATGATTGCAGGAACACTATTTCCTGCGAAAGGAATCCAAGGTCGTGAAGAGGCGATACCTCGCTTCCGGAAGAAGTCGTAGGACCACGTGCCCAAGATCCAGTAGAATAAAAGGACACATACACATAGTAATAGCCAGTCGACTATTGAAGCGTTTGTTACGACAGTTGCTAATGTAGACCACATCCTACAGAAAGAGGGTCCTTAGAATATGATGCTAATACGTCGGTCACATATTATTTGGAATGTACGCCAATGAGGCGTAATACTGATCAGTAGCGGCGGTAAGGGGGGGGGGGGGAGTGGGGGAGGGGAGACAGTCGCCCCCTACTTTTTTAAGGAAAGATAAAAATTTCATTTTAACCTTCTAAAACTGGGAATTATAAAATAAAATTACACCATCTTTGATGTAATGACAAATTGTCTACCGTTTGATTTATTTCATTATTTAAATTGTGCTTAGCGGAAATATGCAGAAAATGTCATGTGAATGAAAACTGTCAATATTTTCTTTGCCCCCCCCCCTTTTTTAATTCCTAATCGCCGCTACTGATACAAAAAGGGTTCGTAATTGAGGCATGTAAAAAGAAAACACTAAAAAATATGTTTTTATAGGAGACACAAAAAACTGATTAAACGCCACACTGGACAACCTCGCATTAACCGCCCTATCCTGTGGAATAGTTCTTTTATCTCTTTCATCTGATTTTTTCTAACAATGATATAATCTTTCTCTTACAATGTATGTAATATTGTGCACACGTTAAGTTTTCGAAGTTTAAGTTGGTGATGTTTAATTTTTTCGTGTTCGTTTGTCTATGTACGTACAGTACAATGAAGTTAGTTGCAATGACTTTTTCATTTGCTTATTTACTCATGATAATCAGATGATATTGAAGGTTCTTTTTAAACGAAAATCGATTTTTCATGAGAACCTCTGAGCACAGGCTAACTCACCAAATGGGTAATCGACCATGGTCTTGGTACCGATCAGACCGGTTACGAGAGGTTCTACTGTTAATGAAAATGAAAAATTTTGGAAAATCACCGTAGATTATTTGTTTGATATTGCAACTAATGATGATTTAAAAAATTAAATTTCATTCATTCAAAATAGTTCTGTTGAATTTATTGTAAGTGCCAAAAATTAATATATGGAGAATGTTCGAAATGCCATGAAAAAAAAAAAAAAATTAAAAATTGTAAAAAATAAAATATCTATGTTCCCAACTGTTATTGCGTACAACATGTAAGCCTCGCGATGAAGTAATCTTATCTATGGCGATGAGGTTATCTTGTAAGCCACGCTATCTTTTGACAGTCATTAATATTAGATTGTCAACAGAAGGCACATAGATCGATTACCATAGAATTAGAGTTACAAAGAAGGTTTTTCGCGATTTATCTTTTTTGCTTTTAGGACCTTTTTTATTTACATGCCTTAATTAATGAATATTTAAAATCTTCTTTCGTAATATACGTAATCCAATTCTTAACATTCTTACAATTTTGCAAATCAAAGTGTACATCTTCAAAAAAGGCTACAATAATTTCTCTCAAAACATTATGCTTTATACCATTCTTTAAAAATATATAACAATGAGCATGAAATCCTGAAGAAATTTTGTAATGTTCAATACTAACAACTAAAGAAAACAACAAAATAAAAAGAATCAAATACATCTTCTCTTACATTGTCAGAAGAGGCTTCCTCAAGTTCACAAAAATTTTAAGTCAAACAATAATGACGTATACTTGAGTTAAGAACACGTGTGTGTGGATGGGTGGCTGCGCGCTTAAAGAGTCTTCTTATTCCCAGGCAAAACAACTTAAAAAAAACAACAATTAATGCGTACTTCGTTAATTTTGTTTCTTGAATATTTTAAAACAGTTCTGGATCAAAAATTGAAACCGATTCTAATTGAAAAACTAATTTATATTAGGTGACGGTGAGGTGTTGAAAGAGTTTTCATATATTATTATTTCATTTAGTGTCTCTTTCTAAACTTGAAAGTCCTAAGTCATATTTTACTGTGACAAAACGTTATAGTATTAATAATTAATAGTAATTAACTATTCTAAAAGCATTTACCCATACGTGCTATCATTGTTTCATAAAATGGAGATTTTTTACGGGTCGTAAAACATCCCTGAAACGAGGTATCGAAAACAGGAAGGTTTTATCTAAAAATGCAAGTTTTTTTATTTTAGAACGTTTCTCAACACATTATTTCTACTAATTTTTAGATAGATAATACGGATTCTGTCGTATGAAGACTACATGGGCGTAGTCACCTAAAAATAGAATTGATCGTTCGTGTCTGCTTCGAGCAAACATAAAGCATCCGAACTTACGTGTATGATTTTTCGACGATACTCACGTGATTCTTAGTACAGATGTCGTTGCATCGTTTCCTCGGACTCGCTAGGACTCAGTCAGAGCTTATTTACACGTATTCTATCTCACGTTTCTCCACAAGATGCTCTTCGATTGGCCGACTCACCGATTACTACGCTCCTCGCAGCCGCCTCTGATGTTACAGCTGTTACGTCATGCAACTCAAGGTCTATTGTCAGTGCGTCGCAGTACGAATGGAGTGGTAGTAAATGGAATAAATGTTGTTGTTAAGCTAAACAGGGTTCGAATTAAAGGGAGGGGGAGCCAGCGAATTTTCCTCCTCTTGACTCCCCGCCCCCTCACTTTTACATCTTTATTTATTCCCAATCAGGAAAAAATAATTTCCCCTTCTCGTGATCGGATTTATTCCGAATACAATATTAGAATTGGTCACATTAAATCAGTTTATTTAACATTTCACTTATGGAATGTATGAATATCATTATAACAAGGCACTCTAGAAATTTTTACTATAAAAAAAAAAGATTAAAACATGTCACACAAGTTTATAAGTGGTATATTTATTGTATACCTAGTTTACGCAGTATATTCGAATTCATTAAAAAATCTATGAGGTTGTCTTAAATTCCCCCCGAATATAATGACAATTTCTTGAAAATTTTATGTCTGTATTAAAATATGAAAAGACAGGTTTCAAAGTTGCAACCCCTTCCTCCACATTTTTTACTATTCGAACAATGATGCCAACAGGTACAATGACTTCGCCTAGAGTAAACAAAACAAATCTAGGCGGAAGCTCCTCGAGCTAATACAATTTTTGTCTTCAGCTCCACCTTAATTATATCTATATTACATAGTTATAAAATACTAGGATTAGTATTTAAAGAAATTATTAATATTTACTCCGTATTTGATTTTTCGTAGAAATAACGTTTTTTGTCGAACTCTCTTTTCTGCGCTTGTTGCATTATCCTAGAGATTTATCATTTACTGTTTTCCATTTCCCTTTTATAAACGGTAACATAAATTATACTTTATGGAGTAATGTAATTTGTTCTTGGTGTTTTAATTTAAGAAGTCTGGTGTTAGAGCTAATTCATTTCAAACGAAAATTAAAGTTTACATACATAAAGTTTTAAAGTTTCTTTAAGGTGGAAGTAGCGCTTCAAGTTTGTCAAATGACTAAGAAGTATTATTGTCTTCTTTATTTATGTTCTAATTGTTTAAGAAATTAGTATTATAATGGAGTAAACGAAAGATGAGAGTGCACACTAAGTAGAAATCTCAGATAATAAACGGATAATTTCAAAATGTTAATACACGTCCTTTGTTTACTATTGAACAGTTATACAAAGTCTCGTTAACTTCATAATAAACACAAAGCAAGAAATTGGAAAACAAAGTCATGTGCTTTCCCTGGGGCTCCTAGGCGGCAAAGACCCTTAGGGTACGTGCTAGCAGTACTCGCAAATTAACGGCCCATTACCTTCATAGGCGTAGCAGTCCGCGAGTCACTACTCCTTAAACATGACACACTGTACCCTATCAAGTTTTTTGGATCTTCGTAGTTTAGCAACTTCGCATTTCAAAGCTTCTTGATATATAGTTTCTTTATAATTTTTCGATCAGCTGTCACATTTTTCGTCAAAGATCTTCCCACTATTCCTTTTTTTTTTTGCCTTCTTTGAGTGCTGGTCTTCTTTGTCTTTTGCCTCTATGTCTATTTTTCAATGGTGAGGAAGTCAGTGGGGTCTGCGGAGCTTGGGGACCCCGAGGATCTGAGGGTCTCACCGTGGTAAGAAAATTAAAATAAAATGAAAAATAAAAATGAACAAATATCTCGTGTTTTTGACTTGATAAAAGATTTTTAAAAGTATTGTCTTAAATGTATTTCTTCGAGATAAACTGCGTAGAAACGTATTTTCATAACCATGATTTAAATTTCTACATAAGGTGTACATTTTTACAATTTGTCACTAATATTTTTGTAAGTCAGACAGAAAGTCTAGTTCAGTAGGTATGCGATTGTTCGCTGCTCCGGCTCAGCACAACGCAACAGGAGTGTCGGAAATATTAACGTAGGAATTCAAAGAATTTTCTTTTGTGTTACTGTTACCGACAAAGAAGAAAATCAGGCAACTTAGGAAAAGTAGTAGGAAATTACTGTGATATAGACGTCTAAATAAACTATAAAAAACTTTTGAGTGAAACTGTAAATATTAAAAGAAGTATTATGCAAATGTTTTATATTGACTGTAATTTAGGAGTTCACGTAATGCATATGTGATAATTGAGTGCCGTGGAGACGTTGAGCCTATCGCGTCTTAACGGACCTCAACTTTTCCGTTACCACTTCTAGCCCCAGTCTATTAGCATTAGCTACTCACTGAAGGGTCCCTTCCTTCCGTCCAGCGAACTGGTTTGAGTGGTCGATCCTGGGGTAGCCCCAGGGCGGGGGGTGATAATTGGGTATAATTATGTAAGTCACAAGACCAATTTTTTAAAGAGAAGGGGACCCCTTAAAAATATTACGGAGGGGAGGGGGAACGAATCCTTACCACCGTTACTAGTGACAACTTCAGATTTTTGGGCAGATTTCTTCCTCTTTGGATTCTTACTTACTTCTACCTTGCTTTGAGGAAGTGGAAAAATTTTGCTAACATCTGTACAATAGGTCTAGAAGTATTTCTATTTTCTGGATTAATTGATTGGATAACTTCTGGATTGCTTTATGTCACTAATGATGAGACAAAAAGTTGATTGTCTATAATATCAGGATCAAATAGCCTAGTTCCTGTAACTCGAAAAGCCCTTCCTGCCAGTTTGAACTGCAGCATATTCTTGACCTCTCGAGAACTATTTTTACAGAATAGCTGCTATATTCTAACATCGTTCATATACATTATTCAAACTCACGTCAATTTATTGCAAATTAACTGTACTTTGCTATGATATTAAGTAAAAAAACATAGGTTTTATATTATGCACTCGAAAACTTTGGAGTCTCTAGACCCAAAACCCGCAAAAGATAGAAAAACAAAAAATATTCAAATGAAGTTCAACCGACTGTGTGCAGTGCTGCCAACAACTTGAAACTTCCCTGCGTATTCTTACCCGCCTGCGTGCTCTTAACCACTGTTACCATATACAATAAACCAAATTCAGGAATTAGCTTTACTCGTTTGAAATGCACAAGATGGTGTAATAGTACGGCGGCCGAGCGCAATGGTTTCGTGATTCATGCATGACACCTCCTTCTCGACATGTTATCATGTTTCCGCCATGTACGTGCAACCAAGCCAATACAAATATTTTAAAGATTGGGTTGGACGTTGTTACCAGTAACTGATATGTGAACACAAGAGTAAACTTTATCTCTTCATTTTCGATTGTCATACAATAAGACAAAATAATGAAAAAAGACGTTTCGCTCATTCAAGTTAGGTAGCAAATTGCAGTTGAGATACTGGAATGAACGCAAGTAAGAGCTATATTGGTTAATAGCTACATAATAACACGGACATTTCATTTTGTAAGCTGCATCCTTAAATAATTTATCTTAGAAATTTAGAATAATTATCGAGCTCCCCACATGTACGATTAGTTTGAATAAAAAACCCACAAGATTTAAATAAATATATACCATCGAACAATATATGAAATTGATCAGAGATGCTACTATTTATGACAATATCTAATACTAAACTATCAACGGCATTTATGTGCATTCCAGGCTATCAATAGAAAATAAATAGCAAGAATCAGTGAAAAATTCAAAAAAATTTTTTTTCTTTTTTAAGTCTTCGTAGCATCAAGTAAAATTTTAGTTAAACTATGTTCTAATACTTTTACAACATGCAAATGAGTTGAAAACTATTAAATCAAATAATAGATTGTGCTATTATGACAAAAACTAATGTTCGTTGTAAAATGTTATTTTTGCCATAGATTTTACAAATTGCAGAATATTGCATGTTCTCGACGTGTATTTTCTTAGTTCATCGCACATAACTAATTTGTACAATATCAGGAAGTAAATGAAATTCGGTAAGTTGGTCAGGGTTATATTAATTTATCCTCTATTCACAGACTATGTTAAACCGATTATTTGCAACTAACTGAACCTGAGCTGATAATTCTCGAACATATAAAATATTTTAAGAAAGTTCAAATGAAGTAAATTGCTATCTTCTTCAAAAATAATTTCTACTCGTATATGCAAACCTTTGATTTGATAAAATTGCATCATTTTGCATCAAAATTTCCAATTGTGTGAGATCCCCAAATTCCCCATAAATCTAAGCACCGACCTAAAAATAATTAAAATCCTGGAACCGCCGCAGAGTAAATGCAATGCCAGATGGTTGTACCAAATAAAATGTGAGACATTCGTATCATACGAAAATCCAACAATTAACCAATGAAATAAATATTTACAACAAAATTGCAATTGTCCCTTGTTGGATTTTTTATTCCTATGCGGAATCTCCGATGACCTCATTTCATTTCAATAGGGTGCTTTATTTACAAATATTATTTATGAACACATGTGTGGCGAGGCTTTTTGTTGCCTGTACGCCTGTAAAATTCCCCTTAAGTAGAGCCGTGGGCTGTGCATACAATGCCCTGGTATTCACTCTTATTGAACGGGTAGTTGCAGTTTTAATTTTTGGAAATCTTTGTTTTGAACTTAAAATGATTGTAATTTTATTTACTTGTGATTTGTATCGTATTATTATTATTATTATTATTATTTAGCATCCTTTAGTGCATCTTTAATATTGTTTTATTTAGTTGTAAAATATCTTTTAAGTATGCTTCAACTACCGATTAAATGAGCACCGTTGGGAACCACGGAAAACCAACGTTCAGGACACGAATATATACAATTAATATAAACATATTTACAAAAGATAATTAAATAAGAGAAATAAATTATAATGTAAAATAAACCAGTTTTTTTAATAGAAATGAAGATTAAAATAAAATTCAATTATTTACAATATTAAAAAAAAGAACAACATATAATTGACGTAATGCCTTGGAAGGTCTTCTCAACATGTCTCCGCCTGAAACAAAAGAAAAAGACGAAAAAGCTTCATGGTATGCCGATTACGACTGGAGTAAGCGGTTTCACAGCTCCTGTTACGTATTACCCGATCAATCCTACCGCTTCAGATAATTATAAGCTCCCTCGGCAGAACTAGGTGAGGTTTTCAGCTGGGGTTCCTTTCACCCGTTCAAGACCAGTGTCGGTACACGGTAACTTAAGTTTACCGGTCATTCAATTTATCGGCTTCTCAATTCCTACCTATAACTATGGTTTTAGGGGAAGAGCTAATGTCATGGCCTAAACCTCATCATAAGACATAAAATAAAAATGTCAGTAAGTGCTTACTTTCCATTTATAACGAAAGTATCACAGTACGTTATAAACTATATAACAATTCGGGTTTTTAAAACATTTTCGCAAATATTCATGAATTAAGGCAACCTCATATTTGTAAGCATTTTTTGTACTTCATTTTAAAGGTGTCATTTTAAAGCGTCTTCTACCAGCAAAAGCAATCCGTCGGAAACATTTGATTTGATGGAATACTTACGGTGTCAGTGAAAAAAATAAAATAAACACAACAAAATGCAATAATGGGTTAGTTAATAATCAGAAAAAGAAATACAATAGTGTCCTTCAACCTTAAGAACTAGTTCAAAAATTAATTCAAATACGTGGATTTATGAACTATCTATACATGAGTTGTTGTATTAATCTATGATTTATACATTAAGAACTGAGAAATTATGCATTTCGGCGCCAATTCGTACGTTAACTATTTCTTACTTGTGGTCAATTTTAAATCACGAAATTGCAATGGTACGTACTATACATAATAAATTCTACTTCAGTTAACGTCCTTTAGATAATCTAAATAAAGAAATAATTCAAGAGTTACGACCTTATAATGGACGAATACTTTTTATTTCGTGCTTTGAAGAACACAACGTTTTGACTTGAGATTAAGTCGTCGTCAGGTGCGTTCTTCGAAAGGTCAAGTCAAATTGTAGTGTTCTTCAAAGAACGAAATAAAAAGTATTCGTCCATTATAAGGTCGTAAGTCTTAAAATCATAATGAAGCACAAGTTTTATTTAATTTTTCACAGTTTCTATTTTCTCCAATTTTTTTCTTCAAGTATAAATAATAAATTTATTGTCAAAAAACAGTACAAACTGCGTATGACCACGTGGAGGAAAAAAAAAACTAATTTACTCTCCGGAAGCAAGCAAGGGACCATCCCATCAATTCCGATAACGGGCCCTAAGGCAGAGGCGGATTCAAAAAATTCAGCAAAAATTCCTAGATAAGATAAAAAGTTAGCTGCGAGTTATAATACTAATAGAATGTCAATATGTTTGTAATTTTAAGCAAAAAATTACATGTAAGTTATTATCGAACTATAGATTATTCTGAGTATAGTGCTTAAAAATTGAAATAACACTAAATTCACGATTTATTGTTACAATAGACCCGCCCCTAGACAAAGCCTAGAGAACCTGTATGATAAATCCGCCTCTACCCGAAGGAAAACCGGAGAAAAACCCGGGCCAGGAAGGGGCTAAATAGTCAAAATAAATAAATAAAATTTACGCGTAAAGATTTTTACTGAAAATGTTATTAACGGTTTAAAAGTTGTATGAGACGATCGGTTAGGACGACCGGCCACATTTGAACGAGTTGTAGCACGTCATTAGAAAGGCCACGACGTGTTTGACGTAGATAATGATACAGCGAGGAAGCAGTAATGGTGGGGGGATATGCCGTGATAATATAAGACCGGTGTGGATGTATGTGACCCAGCCTTGCTCCGAAAGACGCAGTGTTCAACATCTGAGTAAGGTGAGTCAGTTTTTACGCCTTTCTCTGGATACGTACTTCAATTTTTTGAAGAAAAAAAAGTGAAATAATATTCCTTTCTATGTGCATATCTATTAAAAATTCACAATTCACATTGGTTCAGGATATAACAAAGTTTCGAGGCCTCCTCTTCAGGTTCAGTTTTTCTTTGTTCAACTACCACCAACACCACAAGAGTATCAACAAGTGTTTTATATGATTTATTTACATCGGTGGCATATAAATAATTAGATTGTCTTTAACACCTAAGCTCATAGAATTGAATATTAGTGAAAATAGACAATCAGAGTGAGAGTGACGTTTATATTGAAATGTAAAATAATGTAATGGAACATCATGCGAATATTGAAAGAACTTGCATTGTACCTAATATCTTTTTGACTGAAAATTAATTCAAATGACTTTGTTATTCCGGTGATCACATCAATCTTTTTCGATTCAATGAAATAAAAATATTTTGTGAAACATTTCTTTGTAACTGTGGATCTAAAATATGTGCCAAACTCCGGTTCAAAATTACAAAGACTGTTGACTTATTTATTATCAAATATTTAGATAATGGACCAAATACTTCCATATTGTAAGTTTAATAATGTGGTAAAATAACTAACACAGGAGATTCCCATAGGTTGGGGAATCCCACGTATTTCCCCGTCGAGGAGGAAGGAAAACGTGACATCAATATTCTAATGATACATATAAGAGTAGCTTGATTTGAAGACTATGACAATGAGAATGATATTTCACAGACTTAATGTATACGGGATATCTCCTTTTTCTAAAGATACATTTTTTAAATCGCTATCTCAAAATGCGATAGTGAATTGAGAAAAATTGTTATCAGTCGGTATCAGATAAATTGATGTATCACTTCTCAGATTACATGAAATGTATTTTACCAAAGGGAGAAAAACGCAGAGAAGTTATAAGTAGTTCTTAATTTCTCCTCATTTATGTCATTATTTATATACACGAGAGTCTAATTTTGAAATGGTTCAATAACATTTTCGAAACATTAAATATCGAGATAATTCAACATCGTATAACTGATACAATAATTAATGCCTAACGTACATTCCATAATAACAAACTTCTTTAAAATTCATATTTCGAAAATTCCATGTAATTTTTTAAACACTTAAATGAGAGGTAATTTGATATCGTAATTTTAGCGGAATAACACCACAAATCATGTGACACACAATACATAATAAAAATTAATGAATTTTAATTTCATTTTATACATTAACGTACTTGTCATAGATTAGATAATAAATTAATATAAAAAACCTCAAAGCGTTTTCGTTATCATTTCAATTAAATTGAATTGTAATATATTTTATATGTTCTTTTAGTTGGCATGGTTGGGTATATTATTTCTGCAGCTATATCCCAACTTGTGTTTGATTTGTTTGATCGAAATACGACGATCAGACTAGAAGTTAGTTGCACTTCCTGATGAAACAAAACAGGATAGAAATTGTACGAAAATAGTATTTTTACGATACAATTCATAAAATAAGCTACTTTTCGACATATTGACCAAGTTAATTAAAACATTTGTCGAGGTGAAACACTAGTTTATTGATGCCTTCTGCCCTTCTCTAAGGAATTCTCGTCTCTCTCAATTATTGGGCTTCAGCTTTTACTACAGTCATACAATCGCGACATACCAAACATATTTCCTATGCTAGCGATGGTTGCACCTTTTACAGTCGGCGAGTAAAACGAAGCCCCCACCCACTTGATCATACAACTAATTATCGTGAGTATGCAGTACATACCACATAGGTCCTATGTTCTATAGGGATACTCGCTCACCTCTTGAAGACACCACTGCATCAAGTTCCAAATGTTTGCCTTTACTACCGTGACAGCATGATATTAGACTTATTTTGACATTATTACTTCATCCGAGTGATATCGTCACCTTGAAAGTTTTTTCATGGGACAAAAAACATGTTAGTCTCAAACTGTGAGACATCGGTGCTGACTGAAGTTGTTTCTTCCTCGCGACAAGATCAGTATCTCTAAAATGTTGCACCATCTTGCGATATCTTGACGCGATATTCCATTTTCACCATATACTGCGAGTACCAGAGCATATACATTTTGCTCAACAAAAATGGATCACTGCGCGCACTTCCAAATTTTCATTGTAGTATTTGTAGATGAGAAATGTTGCGAGCTGTTGAAGCTTATCTACATGGAGCGATAGGAGTTAGTTGGGTAATGGGCTATTGTTAGTAGGTGGGCCGGTTAGGTTGGTTCACCAACAACTTGACCCACGTGGAGGGGTTGGTATAAGTGGTTAGTAATAGCTAGAGTCATTGAAACTAGCAGGAGGTGGATAGATGAAGGAGGGTTCTCTTTTCAGTAGTCACAGATATATGAACAGGGACATTCAAGTGAAAAGCTACAATTTTTTCTGGACCCACCGGGAATTGTACCCGGGATGACTTTGTGATGAGCTAGAACGCTACCACCTGAGTCACCAGAGGGGCAAAACACTACCAAATTGGGCGCCATTGAACCTGTCGAGATATTTTCTGGCGCTCCGAACTATAATCATAACATAATTGATTAATGATGTTGTGTTTAATGTAAATGGGAGACGGGATCGAGTATCCTCATACTAATCACTATGCGATCACCTCAGAGGTCTGTGTGTCTCGCAAGTTGAATGTCAATGGTAGTTGAGTTCGAACCTCTGTCCCGTCTTCCATTTTCATTCAACATAATATAATTAATCTGTTACCTGGCGGTGTGGTTCACCGCAATTTAAGAGATTTCCGTATACCATCGTAACTGTATTGAACATAATCGCGAGGACAGCTTACATGAATCTTTTCAATAAGTGCATTGTATCCAAAGACTATTTAACAGTGTTATGTCTAAGGTTTGTAATAAACGCTTTGTGTATTTTGCGGTATATAAGCACAGTCTCATAGATTATGACTATGATGTGTGACTATGAAGCAACATAAAACGAAATCACACTAGTTATGCTTTTTCTAATTTGTTAAATATATCGCTCATGGGCTGCAATAATGGCGCAACTCAATACAATCATGAGATGTGCCAGTATTGCTGGTGGAAAGAACATATTTTTTTCACTTAAGACCTGTACTTAGTCCAAAAATTGTATTTTTTTGAGTTGTGCCATTGGAGCTCATGAGAGATATATTTTAAATTTTGGGTCAGTGCTATTTGTAAATCTCATTTCACCGATTCTGAACGTGGTAAAAATGACTATTTAGAAAAAAAATTCAGCTACGGTTGTTATCGATAGTACGGCAGTCTTGATGACTAATTAGCAATCAATGTAATCCCGTTGCAAAAAATAGTCTTACGTCATATGATGCTCATTTGTCTGCGGTTTTGCTACGAATATTCGCGAACGTTTTTATGAAGGAACATGTGCAACTAACTTCTTGATTGATCTACGATAGATGGATTGTTCTTTGCTTGCTTCTAGAAAGTACTCCATCAGTCGCACTCAGTTTTTGATTGCTTAATTGCAGGATGTTGGGAACATTATTATCGCTCGTCGCGAGCGCCACAGCCGTTGATTGGCTCCTGCTGCTTGGCAGCGTCTTCGCCTTCTTGTACGTGTACGGCACTCGGACCTACGGCACTTTCGAAGGCAGAGGCATCGCATATTCTCGCCCCAGATTTCCCTTTGCGGGCAATTTCTTTTCTGCATTCGTCAGTATTGAACCCATCCAGGTAATTTCCAGGCGCTTAATGGCTGCGTTCTCAATCGCATTTTATTTGCTTTTCTCCCAGGTATTTCCCCTTTCTCTTCTCTGGACTAAGTGTGGAACATGTTACTGTTCCTGATCACTACAAGATTGGTTTTCAAAAGAATCACAAATATAATCAACCCCCGATGATGTTATATTTTAACCGAAATGTTGATTTGTTAATGGGAGTTTTATTTTATTTTGGCTATGATCCTTAAGAAATTTGAGGAATTTGTCTGATGTTACAGATTGATGTTCATTATAATTAGTAAAAGATTTTGTCATTCTGTCCCTATTTATTAATGCAAAAGGTCTTTTCGGTCGCGCGGAGGCCATCTTTAGTGCTGGGTTCTTTGGCAAGCGGTGGCTAAAAGACAGCACTTGCCAGCACTGAAGATGGGCGTCGTGCGGCCGAAAAGGCCTTTTGCATTAATAAATAGGGACAAAATGACAAAATCTTTTACTAATTATAATCCTTAAGAAAGTTGTATAGCCGCTTGATAAGAACTAATGACTCAACATTATTTTGTCTTCCCCCCTCCGTAAAAAAACTTTGAGAAATCTGGAATCCCATCTTTGCGAGTAATAACTTAAATTCAATCTCCATGTTCCCATAGAAATCTACGTGTTGACCACTTATTTACGATCGCTGACCTTCCTTCAGTTTAGTTCAATTTTTAAAACTCTTTTGATCCCTGTATCCGTCATAGTGTTTTCTTCCATTCATCTTTATCACATCTCGTCCTTTTCCACAGTGTCATCATCCTCCGCCACATGTTCCGTTTGTCTACGCACACTGACCCGTGGTTTTCTCCGGTTTTCCTTCGCTTTTCCTTCACCGGATTTTCCATGGGCGGGAAAGTCATTAATACTTTTTATTAATTCATCTCTAATTTTTACTGCATAGATCAACAATTCATTTTGGAATAATAATTAAGGAATAACAGTACGTATTTATAAAATAATTTCTTTAAAAATATTAAATTCATCACTGCCCTTGGGCCCTTGATTGAAATTGATGGTATGGTCCCTTTCTTGTTTCCGGAGATTAACTTTGCTTATTATTCCCCAGTTCGCAACTGCTTTCTTGACAATCAAGTTTAATATTATTTTTTACTGGTTATTTCCTTTCTAATATTTAGCCTTCTGTCCGATGCTTCGTTTCACTTTCTGCTTTATCATATCCACATTTACCTTTTCATTGCTAAGTTCACTCACCTTATTGTCATTCTTTACAGATAGCATTTAAGGCCCTGTACAAAAAGGGTGAAGGTTATGGGGTTTACGGATTGTTCGAGTTCCAGAGGCCCATGATCATGGTACGTGATCCAGAACTGCTCAAAATAATCACTGTGAAGGAATTTGATAACTTTATGAACCATCGTAGTGTGACGACTTCAAATGCGGATCCTATATTCTCAAAAAACATCGTTAATTTGAAAGGTAGAGTATTATACAGGGTCTCTAGGTTCTTGCCTAGGAACGACGTCTATTGAAATAATGAATCTGGAATTTAGTATTGTATAGTTTATGAGCAATATTTTCCGAAAAATTTATAGTTTGATAATGATGACATCCCCAGTAGCGCAATCGGTTAGCTCACGGTGTGTGTATATATAATACGTACTTGTGAAATACATTTTTTGTGTATTGTTAAATTCAAATTTGTATTCTGTTAATATTATAAAACGTACTGAACTATTTTTATTCTTATCTTAGGAGTATGCTTAATTCCAACTCTGCCTAAAGACTCTTGATCGGAATTGGTGGGATGGTCTCTTACTTTCTTCCGGAGAGTAAATTAGTTTATTGTAATCCACATTGACAATTCACAGTTTGTAATTGATTTTTTTACAGTAACATCATTATTATTATTTATTACTCTAGCTCATTTTTTACGAAATTTTTTGGTAAATCTTTTTAAGGACAACGTTCTGGTGTGACACGGGTCTGTTGACTCAAGTGTTTGTCCTAGTGCCAAAAGATAAAGATCGGGATCAATCTCGAATAATGTCGTGATACTTGAGGTCCTTTTGGACGGGGATTGTTTAATGTTCATTTATTCTTTAGTTTAGTCTTTTATATTCATTTCTTATTGGTATTAGTATTAAATATTATTTAGCCTCAGACAAATTTTTGAAATGCGGTTTGGAGTGCTTAGAACGAATGAACCTGACTCCAATTGTTTCATATTGCTTTGGTTTTATGTCAGTTTATCCACGGAGTTATCACTCTATTTATTTAAAAATATGAACTACACAACAAGTCATGCATAGAACTGTATAATACTACTGGATCAATTTACTTCCCCAAAAATAAGTATTTGAATTAAAAATAATATACAAGAAACTGAAATATTTTCCATGATACTTGAATAAGTTTTTTGGTGTTTAGGTTTGTGTACGTATGTAAATATTCACACATATGGGCCACATGTAGATAATTAATTTCTTAAATATAATTTCTTTTTCGTTGTTACCTTGTGTGCTATTTATTTAAACCATTTTATATCGTGTGTGTATTTTATAGATATTTGAGCGATGATCTTATTATTGTATTATGCATACTTTTATTATGTCTCTTTTTTCTATCTGCAACCGAGTATTGCTCACTTGCAGATTAATAAATTATTATTATTATTATAAACATAAGTTTTAGTCGCCAACCAATTTTGTAACCTCATCAGGGCTTGCAGGACGTCCCTCTATATTTATACATTTCAAAACCAAATTTTTGAATATAACCAAACACTAACAACATCATAGCAACTTTTGTACACATTTTACCAACCGATCAGTATTATTTGAGTACGGGTGGTGATTAGATGGTGGGCAAAAATTGCTATGATTTTTGTTGTTAGAATGAGAGACTTTGGAAATTTGGTTGTGGAATGTATGAATATAGGAGGATGTTTCACAAGTCTTGATGAAGCTATAGAAAAGGTATCTGAACGTTGGCGAGTTAAAATTGTTTTTCTTATCATCCTAAACGCGAAAAACCTCACGTGAGTATGAATTCCTGGGTCAATATCAAGATGAAGAATATTAATTTCTTTGATATTGTCTTCAGATCAGCAATGGAGAGATATGCGAGGGACATTGAGTCCTGCATTCACTACCAGTAAAATCAAAGGCATGTTCCCTCTGGTGTCTCAATGTGCAGAACAAATGGCTGAGTATTTGAGAGGAGTCTACTCAAAGAGCACAGAAGGTATTTTCTCTATAATATACAGACACATATTGTTTCACTTTAAGGATTCCTACTATCTAATTAATTGTTTTCTACAACAATTTGGGATTTAGTTTAAAAAAGAATGTCTGATTTCATACTCAACAGCGCATATAAAATACCGGTATGAAATTCTCAAGTCCCCAACAAAGGATAAAAAATTAAATATACTTTACGACCTTAATTGAACTCTGTACAATTATTATTGTAATATATTCATTTATAGAATATTTCAACACTTGCTTGAGACCTTCATTAGGAGTAACATATTTATAAACGGTTAATCTCTAAACGAAAAAAGTTTTGAATAGTCTAGTATCATTGAAAAATTAATGTTAAAATTAAGGTTAATACATTATATAATGTGACCTATCTTTCGTGGAATGGCGATAATATCAATTTTTACAGAGATATGAAAAAGCTAGCGACTTTGCCCAGCTTCGTACCGCAGACTTGTATGTTATAATACAGTTTATTCTTCGTTATAAAATTATTGTAGACAAAAATAGCACGTTTATTTAAAAAAACATGGCATCTTAATTCATGAAAAATGTGAAAATTCGAAGAAATGAAACAGTAAACCTTAATTAACCTATTTCGAAATGGAATTTCCTAATACACTTTCTTAAGAAGCCTCTACAATACACAAATAACGTCACGTCAAAATTTCAGTTCCTTTACACCAAATACTATATTCAATAATTTCTCCTGTAATAAAACTAGCGTAAAGCATTCAATATCAGATATTAATTAATCTGCCAATCCCATATTGATTAATCCGAACAGATGAAGTACCATTTGATGTCACAATAAATTTAGTTATGTAAAAAAGTATAAAATTTCCTATAAAATGTATAAATGTGTAACACTACCCTTAAAATATTACTGTACTTGAAGTTGGAGTACAAACCATTGAAATTCATTGATTGTCTCTCTGTCACTAATCTATACCACCCCCTTTCTGATTACAATTTTTAATAATATTAGATAATAACATTGTAAATTTAACTTTTTATACTTTATTCTAAAATTTATTGATTGTTCTCATATTTGTGAGTATATTAAATATTTTTTTAATGATCCCAATGGTTTTGACAATAATACACATAGAGGGTTTTGTAAAAAATCATGAGAAGAAAATTTTCTGTATGAAGAGTTAATGATCCTAAAATTATGTTCTCCACAAGATCACATTCATTCCGCTATATTCATCGATGTGTATAAATGAACCTTGGTTTTACTCTTTTTGTGTAGCAAATGCAAAGCAACCACTCCCAGTCGACATGAAAAACCTTTTCGCTCGCATGGCTAATGACGTCATCGCTACTGCTGCCTTTGGTGTTGGATGTGATTCTCTCAAGGAACCCGACAACAAATTCTACAAGATGGGGAAAGCCATCACAACATTTTCATGGTTACGATCCTTAATGTTTGTGTCATTTCTCGTCGTTCCAAAACTTACTGAAGTAAGTAGCCAGAACACAAGTTGCTAATTATTCTAATTATTCATCACATATACTATATTTAATTTTTTACCAAAAAGAAACAATTAAATATATTTACGTCTATTAATTATTCATCCAATACATTGGTAAGACAAGTGACGGTATTTGGGATAAATACCTCATCATATACAATCGATTTCAATACATAGATTGAAATATAACTCATTCAAAGAAGAATTGTTTCAACGGAATTTTAAGGCCATAATATAATCAAAGATATTTTAATATTCATTCTTTAACATGGGTTTCAGTTCGAGGAGGCATATGCTACATATTTTTATTTTTTATTTATTTAACAATTTATTAATTAATATACTGTTATCTGTAATATAAAATATTATTAATAATATATTAAATGTAATAATAATCTATATAAATGAAAATAAATACTGTTCTTTGGTAAGAGTATCACATGAGAACGGCTCGACCGATTTGGCTCTTTTGAATGTTCATAATAGTCAGAATAAGGTTTTAGGGAAAGAGAAATTGGAAAGTTCGGGAAAAACTTAAAGTACTTTTTTCTATGGGATTTTTGTATAAACTCAAGACTATAACTCATGATTCGAACGATGAATATGCGTAATTATTTTTTGTTTTTTTCGTTATGGTCCTGGAAAAGTTATCAGGAAAAAATTCAGAACAATTAAAAAGGAAGGTCAGAAAATTTGGACAAACTGTAAAAATCATAATTTTTGTATGCACTCTCAATCATAACGATAGGAACGAAATATTTCGTTGATTTTCTTTTAGTTTATCAGTTTAATTGTGATTCTGTTGTAAGTTCATCGCAATCGTTTCATGAAATGAATAAAGTTTCGTCATTTTATCTCAAACAAATTTACAGATTTACGCTGAGTTATTCGAAATAAAAGCGAGTTTTCTAGTGACAAACGGTTATATAGTAACAACAAAGGGAATCAATGGTCCATTTTCCGTTAAATTGTGATTCTTGGCATTTCCAGCATTTCAGCGGTGTACTGCCGATATAATTTATTTCGCATGTAAAATTTTCCGTTGGTGTACTTCCGAATGTACTCGTCCTCAAATTGAATATCCATGGCCACAATCGTTAATTGATACAATGATCACTCAGAAATACGTTTTTTCTTCTTCTAATTTTTACTTAGTTTAAAATATCTTTTCACAAATTCACAAAACTATCACAAATAAATTTATTGAAATNTATATATATATATATATATATATATATATATATATATATATATATATATAAATTTATTAGTTTTGATTGTTACTCCTTGAACTGTTCCTCAGCTTCTGCGTATACGTATACTGGAATCTAAGGCAGTGGATTTCTTCGACACTCTGATTCATGAAACTATCCGTGAGAGACAGAAGAAGGGCATCTTCCGTCCAGATATGCTTCAATTGATGATTCAGGCGCGTGAAGGCAAACTCAAAGTGGACGCAGAAGATGCGAGTGAGGAAGAGAAAGTCTCAGGGAAGAAGAGTAAGTAGAGGAACTGAATACTGAATTCTAGGTCTACTCACCTTGTTTAAAATGAGTAATAGTTGCGGAACCCCACCCTCCGTGAACCCCATGAGATCGGGAGGGTTCGTTGTGGGACCGTTTGACTCTTTGACTACGTGAGCAGAATAACCGATGACTCCACAATAAATGGATAAAAGGACATATTTATTATTATGGTGTAAAGAGTACGTATTTAGTAAATGGATAAGAGTACGTATTCGGGTAGAGGCGGATTTTTTTATAAGGACTCGTTGGGCCTTTGCCTAGGGGCTAGGAATTTTTTTATAAAGACTCTCTAGGCTCTTGCCATGTACTGAAATAATTATTCGCGAATCTAGTGTTATTTAATTGTGACGATTTGTCAGCAATACTTTCTGAATGATCTTTTATTCTTATTTGTCTCGTTTTTTCTTTGTTCTTGGATATTCTGTGCTACATTTTGCCACACCCGCGTATGTCCTCCTGTCGTTTTGCGGAAGAGCCTTCTTCCAACCTCTGTTGTACTATGTCACCAACTTATGTAATATTATTATTATTATCAGTTTTTATACAGTATTTTCTTTGGAGGCCTTGGCCTCAGTTTCATGCATTGACAAAATCATCTTTAGCCAAAGCACCTTTGGAAAGCAATTCAGTATAACGTTAGCTGCAATTTGAATCTAACCTTACAATTCTTCAAAAAACTAAGAGTTTTTATTTTCTATAAAGTTCTCGTGACTTTTAACAACATGGGTCTAATTTTATGTTTGGAGATGATTCTAAAATTTATTCCTGCTCCAGAACTAGACGATGAAGAAATATCCGCCCAAGCTATCATCTTCTTCTTTGCTGGCTTCGAGACAGTCTCTACAGCGTTGTGCTTCGCCACGCACGTTTTGTCACATCACAAAGAAGAACAAGAGAATCTGCAAGAGGAAATCGATGAAATGATGGTTGCAACTGGAGGAAAGCCCACGTACGAAGCTGTCCAGGGTATGAAGTATTTGGACTGCGTCATTAATGGCAAGTTTCTTAATACTACGTTTCTCTGTATGTTTTTAAACAAGTTTGGGGACTTCATAGCTAATCGACATAAGAGAGGACTCCATTTGTGTTTAATAATTTAAATCTAAGCTATAAGGATCATTGTTTGTATGTACATTTGCTCAGTATTCAAATGTTTCAAAAGTTTAAAATATGTACTAGCTCATCTATAAGGTTTCACTTCAAACTTACTAAATATTCTTCTAATGGTTTAGATTTGTGTACCGATCAAAGCAAACATACTTTTATACTCGTATATTAGATTACATTAATTAGAATGTACATAATATTTTAAGTAGTGGTAAACCACAACGCGAGGAAACATTTATATCAGTGTCTATGTCATTTATATAAAACAGTGTCAATGTCATTTTACAATAGTAATACAAAATCCTTCCCCCGGGTTTGTCTTTCTTTAAACGGAACACAATTAAAAACTGTTACGAACACAAAATTCTTGGGTCTCCACATTAATACAGCCTCAAATGGAATTGCCACGTTCACAATCTTAATTCCCAATTAAGCAAATTGTGTTACGCATTCCGAATCTTAGTTAACGTAGTTAGTCCACGTATTTCCCGTTGCGTGTATTTTGCAAACATTTACTCCCATTTACGTTATGGTATTACCTTCTGGGGCAATTCTGGTCAGAGTATTCAAATTTTCAGAATTCAGAAGAGGATAGTTCAGGATAATTTGTAAATCTCACCCCCGAAACTATTGTAAACCTTTATTCAAGGAATTAAATATCTTAACACTTCCCTGCATTTATATTTATGACACGGTCGTGTTTGTTAAGACCGAATTACTGAAGTGCCACCCTTGCTTCATACGAAACAGTCTCGTTCACGAACACAATACTCGCAATAGTAATAATATTCATCGGCCTAGAGTGTCAACCACTCTTTGCCAAAAAGGACCTTATCATTCGGAAATCGTTCTATATAATTCCCTGCCCAAGAATATAAAAGATATTATGAAACTGAATCTCTTCAAATCCGCGATTAAAAACTACCTCCTGCACCAGTGCTTCTACAATGTAAAAGAATTTATTGATTTTAATAAAAGTTAAATCCGCCTTGTACTTTATCACGCTTTTGCTGTAGTACTTTTTAAATAACTTATAACAATTTCAAAAACTATTTTGTTGCATGATTGTGTTGTCTTATGGCTCATATTAATTTCGTTTTGTGTGTACTTAACTTTGGCACGGTTGTGTACATAAATTCTGTAGCCCCATCCTGGCCCGGGTTTTTCTCCGTTTTTCCTTCGTGTAGAGGTGAATTTATCATACAGGTTCTCTAGGCTTTGTCTAGGAGCGTGTTTATTGTAACAATAAATCGTGAATTTAGTGTTATTTCCATTCTTATGATTTTTAAACACTATACTCAGAATAATCTATAGTTCGATAATAACTTGTACATGTAAGTTTTTGCTTAAAATTACAAACATATTAACATTCTATTAGTATTATAACTCGCAGCCAACTTTTTATCTTATCTAGGAACTTATGCTAATTTTTTTGGAATCCGCCCCTGCCTTAGGGCCCTTGATCGGAATTGATGGTATGGTCCTTTGCTTGCTTCCGGAGAGTAAATTAGTTTATTGTCCTCCACGTGGTCTTACGCAGTTTGTACTATTTTTTGACAAGAAATTTATTATTATTATTATTATTATTATTATTATCATCTTCAATGAATACAGGAGACGGAATCTGGGATCGAACGGGGACGGCAGTGTCTCGAATGAGATCTCCTCTGAGGTCTGTGGGTTACCACCAGTGGAATGTCTATGGTATACAGAATCGGCAAGTGTTAGTGGTCAGAACGTCAGCGCGTAAAGTTGAAAGTCCCGTGTTCGGTCCCCAGTTCTGTTTCCCATTTTCATTCAATACAATACTATTAATTAGATGCAATTTGTTTACATTCTTCCTATTAATTGTTGTTTTGTTATGTTTCAGAAACACTACGCTTGCATCCTCCAGCACCCCAGACAGATCGCGTATGTGTAGTAGACACTGTATTGCCAGGTGGAGCACTAATTCGCAAAGATGAAATGATCAATATTCCGATCATTGGACTCCATCACGATGAACGCTATTGGGATGAACCATTGGCCTTTAGACCAGAACGCTTCAATGATGAGAACAAGCATAACATCAAGCCCTACACGTACTTACCCTTCGGTGTCGGACCACGAATTTGTATTGGTGAGTCATCCTTTAATATCAAATAACACGGTGTTTCAGATAATAATTTTAAGGAATTTATTGGTGATAAATATATTCGATGCCAGTGGTGTCACGTAAAGTTTTCGGTCTGTTCTGTGGTTATTTGCGACTAGTTATATTCACTAAGAAAGAGTGTGGGAGTTCAGTTCGTGCTGGGTCTTTTAGGGCTTCATCCCACCAAGCTTACTGTTGGGATTCATCCCACACGCCCTTTAGATCTCCGCCCAAACCAGATTCCAAGCGTCGACTACTCCATTAATCCAAATCTCCCAGGCGTTGACAACATTGTGTCGTTATTCGCAATTTTTTAAATTTTTAATAACCGGGTATAAATTGAATTGTGATAGCGCACACCTTTGGGTGAAGGATTTACGGTGTGCTAATTTTTATTGCAATGTGAGTGCATTAAACATCTTAAAAGATTCTAATAAAGTGAGTTACCAGTTGCTTTATTACAATGATGATTTATTTAAAAACATATTTTAACAAAATAATAAAAATGTCTATCATACAAAATATATCAATTTCCTTCTTAATCAAATTACATATTTTCATCAACACGTTAATTAATAACAAAATATTATTACACATGTGACCACCTTCTATAATCGACATCTATTTTCGTATTTTTTATTGTAGTAGTTGCAATGTGAAATGTAGCGCGCTATTAAAGCTTATCTACATGGGGCGATAGGATCTACATGGGGTAATAGGCTATTGTTAGAAGGTGAGCCGCTCAGCTTGGTCTACCAACAACTTGGCCCACGTGGAGGTGTTAGTAGGAGTAGTTAGTAATAGCATTGAATTTCTATTCTAAAGATACAAACTCAATGGTAATAGTAAGAGTTGGTGATACTAGGAGTAGTGAGAAGGTGGATAGGAGGGGGGGGTTCGCTTTTCAATTGTCACATCTATATGAACTGGGTCAACGAAGTGAAAAGCAACTTTTCTCGCCCCACCTGGAATTGAACTCGTAGTGACTCGGTGATGAGCAAGCATGCTAACCCCTGAGCCACAGGAGGGGATAAGTCGTATTTTGAAATGAAAGTAATTGTTTACTTATTTGTCTGACAATAATTATTAAAAGTATTGTAATGCAATTTTTTTTTGTCATTTCACAGGTCAACGCTTTGCCCTCGTGGAAGTGAAACTTGCCTTAGTTCATCTGCTGGCCAACTTTGACCTACATCCCTGCTCGAAGACTCCTCATCCCGTCGAGTATGCACCCGGATTCAACGTGATGGTTAAAGGAGGCTTCTGGTGTGGTCTGACCCCGCGACAAAGAACAAGTTAATTTACTAAAAGATCGTAATGACTTCATCGACGAAACAAATTCTTTTATGATTACTGGAGTCTGATACTATTAAATAATGGCTGACATTGTTACGTAACAAATACTTTTGGTTTTCTTTTTGTGATTTAAAGAATTTTGGTTGTTTTGTGTGTGACTTTCTTAGTGATATAAACTAGCGCTGTCTGACTTATCAAAGTCCGCGGGTCATTTTCGATACATTTTCCATTATTCGAGCCGGCTCGGAGATGAGGTTAGGCAATATGTTGCCCGACGAATAAAGCTAATGGGTCACATTTATTTACTTATTTATTTGACAGTGATATTTTGATTTTCATCGTCAAATTTATATTATTTACAGCTGGAAAAAATTAATAGTACATTTCTTTATTTATAAAGTATTTTTAATATTTAGTACTTGAATAAAATATGTTCGTATTGTAATGTATGACTGGGTAATTCCAAACACAATTTTGTATTTTCTCTCAACGGACATACCACGCCAAATATTATTTCTGACAGCATAGACTTATAACATTGAGTTGCTCCCCCCGTTTGATAAAATATTTGATGTGAAATGTTTTAGAACTCTCGGGCAAAATAAAAACCACAGCAAAAGTTTGCGGGTCGCCAGTTGGATTTAAACAATTTATTGGAAAATTGAAGCGAACATATTTTAGTTTCGTTAATTTATTTTATGAAAAACAAATAGTGCATGAAGGTGACACAATAAATCTTTTATGCAGAAAAAAGCAAAAATCAGCCATACCATATTTCATGAAAAGTTAAACTTTTCTGTGACATATAAATGATATTGGACTTTAATTTACATACTGATTCTGTAAATAATTGTCGTCGAGGATGTATCGAATACAATATGCAATTATACGAGTAGGGTTTAATAATATCAATAAAATCAATTAGAACTGTAATTGACCAGACCTTTGTCCCACTATTTTGTACAAAATATCGTAAAAGTTTCAACTTGAGTCATAAACCCTGCCAATTATTGATTACAAAAGAGTGAAATGCGCATGTATATAAAACTGTAATGATAACTTTGTAAAAGACTGAAATACTCAGTAATGTGTGAAACTGAGAATATATCATGACATGCAAAATAAATAATGTTTTAGGAGATAAATAAATAATTTTTTCCTTAACCTGTCTGTAAACAAACTATTGCCATAAATGATGTGTTAATGAATTAACCAGCATTCAGTCTGTATTCGGATGGTTGTTGATATAACAGGAATAATTCAGGTACATAAAATCTTCCATCATATTTTTATCAATATTAATAAACATATATTTGTATAATAAAATGCGCGATGAAAATATCTTTTGGATCTTACCTCTAATTTCTTTTTTACAGCGTATTAAAACTCAAAATACGAGATTTTCTATCTACAACAAGTTTTAAAACTGTTCTTGAATAGTCTGGTGCCACCTATAAACTATACTAGTTAAATTTAAATACTAACATTCCCGTAGAAGTATATCCACGTTATGAATAATTATTATTAGAGCTCCATAGTTTAAATGGGTAATACGTCTTCTTTACTGAAAAGTCATTTTTTAAATTTATTTTGCAGAGGCTTTATGAGAGTTAGGAATAGAGTATTCTGCTTGATCTATGAATAAGATAGAAATAGTGAATGTTTGAAAAATATCGAATTATCACAAATTATATACATAAAGAGACAGAAAATTAATCATTTTAAGTGACTGCAGTGAAGTAGTAGGTGGATGTAGACTTAATTTTTCACCCTCAGGGATTATCAAGAAATCTTTAACAACCAAATGTTAAAAGAAAAATATGAGATGGAAGGCGTTATGAATGTTTTATGTTTCTTATTCCGAAGTTAAGTATCTTTTATTTATCTGCGAGTTCAGGCAGGTCTGCGAGTACAGATTTTGTGCAACCCTGCAGACTTATGAGACGGGTTCCGATTAAACCTATATTCAAAATAAGAGTAGACATAAAATTTCTACATAGAATGAATTATTTCAAGTTTTTATAAAATTCCCTCACGATTACAGATTGATTTTACCTCTACACTACGTGCTCAAAAGTTCACGTATGAGGTTAGCGAGTAGAAACAAATTACTTCTATTTCAGTTAAAATGAAACATTCAACTCACAACTTTGCAACCCGTGGACGATTATTAATCTCCATTTGTCGCAATATTTTTCCAAAAATGTATGACTTCTACAAATTCAGTTTTTTCATCGTATATCACATTTTCGTAATGTGTATAGCTTTTAATTTTCGAAGGAAAAAAATCTCCACATCAAAAACATTTAAAGTGAAAAAAAAGCGAGATAAAAGTTTTGAAGCAATATTCAATTCTACAAATTAAATTAAGAAGCACAAAACATTTGATAATATCTGAATATGTATTAGAATTTATGTAACATATGAGCTGGTGAGAATCAGAGTGGTGTAAGTCAAGAAAAAAAATGAGTTAAGTCAATATTTAGCATCGTTATGCATTACTGATTAGGGTGAAGTAAGTCAGTGATACACCCAATGGCGGCTTGGAGCCGCACATCATTCTCATTCCAAACAAAGCTGCCAATATGTTCAGAATGAGAGTGGCGTAAGTCAGTCGATGAATTTGATGTAAACGTGTGATGCTAAGTGATCAGTGGTGGTTTTAGTGCTATAATTTGGATTATTACATACTAATGGAGGTATGAAGTCCTACATATTTGACATTGGCACAGTAAATAGATATGAAACTGAGGTAATCTTGTTTTTAGAATTTTTAGTACATTTTATGTCCCAGACGATATATTGATATAAGGCACTAAATGCATAGAAATGTTAAATTTAAAGGAAACATTCGGGAAAAAATTCATTTTTGAAAATAAGAAGTTTTATTTTAGCATTTTCACATTTCCATGCTCACTAATACATATTTATAAATATGCATTTTTGGATTTAGACAAGTACAATACACATGTATGAATATATTCCAACAAATATTTGCACACACACACAACACACACATACATACATNTATATATATATATATATATATATATATAAGTGTATATTCATGTAAATTGCTAAAAACGCTTCAAAATGCATGTTTTTGTTTCCGTTATCTATTTGTATGCATGTACATAAATACATATATGCAAAAATGTACATCCAAATACAAGGTAGTACATGTACAAATAATGGCTTAAACGAAGAATTGTGAAAAGAGGTCTAAAATTTAAGCGCTCAAATCTCGGGTTTTGTGCGTCTGACGAAAAAATTACTCATGTCAGCTACACTTTTTTCTTTCAACTTTGTATGATATCTTGAGTTGCTTTAGAGATATTTACAAAAAACTGTTTTGCGTCCCCTTTTAACCCCCCGCCCCCCAGGGGACCCACCTGTCCACTGGAGTGTCCGATTTTCTTTCCCCTTCAAAGTGAACCCGAAATCTAACTTTCTGCCAAGTTTCGTGTCTGGAGGATTCTTGTCCCAGAGTTAAAATCCTTATTTGATGGTGTTAGTTCGATTGAGGTTGATAGTAGTATAAGTCATTTATACCCTGTATATTTTTTCTTGATATTAGTTTTATAAAGCTTACATGTTAAAAAAAGAGGGATAAGTTTAGTACATAAGTGGTCAGTTTCTTTTGTTTTACAATATAATGGAATTTTTCATAGTGTGTCTAATAAACCCTTAAAAGTCTCAAATCAAGGAAACAATGACTTATACTTCTCTGATTCTCACCAACTCATATGTAAAATACATGTATTACCAAGTGGCTGCTTTTATTTTATTCAAATAAAAACTTCCATTTGCACCCTTTGTTTCTTTTGGCTCCAAAGTCTTAAGTGTATTTTTTCATCTGTTTCTGCAGATCATTTATCAAAAAGTACCCGCGGTTTTTAAACCGTTCAATTTATGCAAAAAACTTTCCTTACAAATTTACGACGGATTGAACCAGAAAAGACTATTCACAAATGTCTATTAAAATGCAGCTGTTTCCACTTAAAAAGGAAATTTTCCCCCTCATTCGGTTGTAGCACGTGGATAAAATTGAAAGTCATTTTCAATAGTGTTCAACAATATGTATTTTTCTCATTGAAATACATTCCGTACTTGGGATTCTGATAAAGGGCGATTTATGTACGTAACGTTTAATAGTAATAATAATAATAATAATAATAATAATGCAAAAAAAATGCCTTCATTACTTGGCGAGCCTCAAGCCATCAGACCTGCTTTTCTGCCTTACTTGAGTTTGAAACAAAAGAGTATATTTAATATAACTGAAGGATAGTAGCAAAATATTCCATTTCACATATTTCATAGGAATTTCAATGTTTCAGTTACTCTGTTTTTCTGTTTCCTGAAAATTACTTATGTTGAAAATAGCTTTGTTTTGCCAGACGCTCCTCATTTGTTTAGACATCAGCTATTCGCGAATAAAAGGCAACAATTTTGTTAAGAAACAGTGTCTACCCCACACCTCATCTTGCAATGCTCTGAACTTAGAAATCAGAGAAATTCCTTAAATATACCAAATGACATTTCTAATATATCCGTTACGCCCAGTGACGCCAGAAGATGCTACGACTTTTGAAATCGTCACAACTTGCAAATTAATTTAAATTTGTTATATTTTGTTATGAATTATTACGTTAATATGTGTATTATTAAGTTGTTTTTTTAATATGTATCTTGCTTTTGTTGTCAGTGATTTCTTCTCATTTAATGTAACAATTAGTTTAGCCATATAACTGTAATGTTTCTTGCGGTCGCTGAGATTTAAAAAACGACCTTCAATAAACAAATTAAAAAAAAGACAACACAATCAAAACTTCGCACATGATGACCACAAAATGTTGCACATGATCGAGAAATAGATTAGGATTGAACCGTAAATGCACTCTTCCCATGGGCGCAGTTGAGTAAAAGAGTGGGTGAACGCTGCTACTCCCGGGTTGTTTTGTAATTGGTCACAATACCTGAGCTAGTTGAAGTAGAGATGTGACGTTCGTGAACGAATAAATCCAAAAGAACGAGTTCTTTCGGTGAAGCGTTCACCCCAATCGTTCCTTTTGGTAAACGGACGTTCTTCGTTCATCTAAATATTAAAATTATTCTCTACCTTCAGTTATTACAGAAAATTGAGTGATCTCGTAGAAAATATATCTGTTTAATAATAGCCAAGCCTCTTTTATAGATTACATCAGAATAAACAAATAGTAAACACAGCAACGTAAAATAACGTTAACATATTGGAATGTAAAAAACCTAAACACTTCTACGTTGGCAACTGAACAACTGTCACAACAAATATTGTGTTTAGCCCATCTAAAGATCATATGATATATTCAATAATACTGGATTCAATAAATCAATCAAAAGGTTATCATAAACACTGCCTTTGATCCTGTGATTTTTTCATTATTTTTTAGAAAATGATCAGTATATATTGTTTTATATCCTCGAATACATAATCCAAAAATATTGTTTTTTACGCAATCATTATCCACACAATCTTCCAATATAACCATCAACATTTGACATAATTCGTCGAGAACTCATCTTTCAGAACGTAAAAATCCTCTCCGACCATCGTTCCTACTCCGAACGCCGTTCACGAGTCCGACACTGTCCAATCGTTCCTTCGTATCACTGTGCTATATTGCTACTACCAACACATTTCACTGGGTAGAGAATTTGTTACAGTGGTCCAAACGCAAAGTGGCATCTTCAACACAAATCGTTTAATTGTTGTGCCAAAGGAATAAAAAGATATTAAAAAATCACTATAAAATTAATGTGAAATCAAATCATTTCGTTTTACTCTTTTATGGATATGGCACAAGAATGTGGGATACGAAACATATCCATTTTCCCTCTCCTTACATAGTTCTGATTTGTAATAACCTTTATTAACAATTTCTAAATTATATGTCTCATATTCTGGCATAAAAATATTATATGTCGCGAGAATGTAAAATTCGTAACATCTCCCCTCACCCCGCCACAATTAGCTACCGCTGACAAGAGCGGGAAAACATGTGGACGATGGAACGACATTGAGTGAACGACTCCAGAAAGTGAGTGAACGGTGAACGACTCGTTCCTTCTCGTGAACGAAATTTCGTATCTCTAAGAGGAAGGTCATGCAGCGAAGCCGGTCGAAATGAAGCACCGCGACAGTCACGCATCGGCAGTGGCGGTGTCGAGCACGTTGCGTCCTCGACCTGCAACCCGTCGTGCCTGGGACAACAGTGAACTTGCAGGTCAGAACAGCTGCTTGGGAAAGCGTGTTGTAGTACTAACGATAAAAAACAATTGTGCTTCACGCAAGGAATAACAAGAGAGAATATACAATCTAAAATAGTCTGTGATCATTTCGCATTTACGTCACCGTAAAATCCAAGAACAAAAAATTTTCCCGACAAGATATTCAGAAAATTCTGGAGTATTTATGACCGATAAATAAATAAATTTTATTGTCAAAAAAGCAGTACAAACTGCGTATGACCATGTAGAGGACAATATACTAATTCACTCTCCGGAAGCAAGCAAGGGACCATCCCATCAATTCCGATCAAGGGCCCTAAGGCAGAGGCGGATTCAAAAATTTCAGCAAAAATTCCTAGATAAGATAAAAAGTTAACTACGAGTTATAATACTAATAGAATGTCAATATGTTTGTAATTTTAAGCAAATGTTTGTAAATTTACATGTAAAAGTTATTATCGAACTATAGATTATTCTGAGTATAGTGTACAAAAAATCATAAGAGTTAAAAAAACATTAAATTCACGATTTNCGCCTCTACCCGAAGGAAAAACGGAGAAAAACCCGGGCCAGGATGGGGCTACAGAATTAATGTACACAACCGTGCCAAAGTTGAGTACACATAAAACTAAATTAATATGAGTCATAAGACAACACAATCATGCAACAAAATAGTTTTTGAAATTGTTATAAGTAATTTAAAAAGTACTACAGCAATGGCGTGATAAAGTACAAGACGAATTTAACTGTTATTAAAATCAATAAATTCTTTTAATGTAGAAGCACTGGTGCAGGAGGTAGTTTTTAACCGCGGATTTGAAGAGATTCAGTTTCATAATATATTTTATATTCTTGAGCAGGGAATTATATAGAACGATTCCCGAATGATAAGGTCCTTTTTGGCAAAGAGTGGTTGACAATCTAGGGCGATGAATATTATTACTATTGCGAGTATTGTGTTCGTGAACGAGACTGTTTCGTATGAAGCAAGGGTGGCACTTCAGTAATTCGGTCTTAACAAACACGACCGTGTCATAAATATAAATGCAGGGAAATGTTAAGATATTTAATTCCTTGAATAAAAGTTTACAAGAGTTTCGGGGGTGAGATTTACAAATTATCCTGAACTATCCTCTTCTGAATTCTGAAAGTTTGAATACTCTGACCAGAAATGCCCCAAACGGTAATGCCGTAACGTAAATGGGAGTACACGTTTGCAAAATATACGCAACGGGAAATACGTGGACTAAATGCGTTAACTAAGCTTCGGAATGCGTAATACAATTTGCTTAATTGGGAATTAAGATTGTGAACGTGGCAATTCCATTTGAGGTTGTATTGAATGTGGAGACCCAAGAATTTTGTGTTCGTAACAGTTTTTAATTGTGTTCCGTTTAAGGAAAGATGAACCCGGGGGAAAGATTTTGTGATACTATTGTGAAATGACATAGACACTGTTTTGTCAGTGTTTACAATGAGACGATTTGCATGGAACCAAGTCGAAAGGTTAGACAAAACTTTTTGAGCGTTGACGTGTTTATATAGTAAATTAGAGTCATCAGCAAAAAGAACCATTTTGCAATCTGATGTAGATGATGACATGTCGTTCACATAAAATAAAAAGATTATATGGCCGAGAATTAAACCTTGGGATACTCCGCAAGTTTTTGTTTTTGAAAGACAACGCTGAAGTATTTTATTTTTAGTATAGGATATTTCGACCTGTTGATATCTATCTTTTAAATAAGAAGTTATCCATTGATGTGGAAGTCCACGAATGCCTAAAGAATGCAATTTGGGAAGGAGAATTCCGTGACCGATGACATCGAATGTTTTGGATAAGTCAAGAAAAACACCCTGAGGATTTTCTCCACGGTCTAGAGATGTGGTAACATCGTTTAAGAAAGAAAATATGGCGCTTGTAGTGGAAAAGGATTTCTTAAAACCGTGATCGCCAGAGATAATGTTATTTTTTAATAAAAAATCTGGAAGATGCTTATAGAACAATTTTTGTAGGATTGTTGAGAAAGTGGGTAGTAGAGATATTGGTCGGTAATTTCCAATATTAAGTTCGTTTCCTTTCTTGTGTAAAGGTTTCACTTTAGCTCTCTTAAATATGTTGGGAAACACCCCTTCCGATAAAGAACTATTAAAAATATTTATGAGTGGATTTAATATAGCGTGGGATGAAAATTTAACAAACTCGGGTATATCACCTTTAACTGTTGAAAATTTGTTTTTTAATGAGCTGATGATTCTCATGACTTCACCGCTTTTCGACTTCATGAGCTTTTCGAAAATAAAGCGTATTTTACATGAATTTATGTTTTAGAACATAATTCTAGGAATATTTGCAGTTGACCTAAAACAGACAAAATTTATGTAGTCCCGTGTTTCTTCTCATTCACGTGTTCAGTTTCTAATGGTGACGATTAAAGACACGAAAGAAAAAAATGAGTAAACGTAAAATATAGATTAATAGATTTCCAGATTAATTATTTACAGGTTCTCTAAGCTCTTGCCTGGGGGCGGCGTCTCTTGAAATAATAAATCTCCAATTTAGAATTATATTAAAAGTTACGATTTCTGAACCATTTTTCCCGAGTAATAAATAGTTTATAATAACACATATTTTTTTATTCATTAAATACAAATTTGTTGGTATTCTGTTAATATTTCAACTCGTAGCGAACTACTCTTATTCTTATCCTAGGAGTGTAAAGCTGAAATGTTAAATTCGCCTCTGTCTTGGATCCCTTGATCAGAATTGATGGGATGGTCTCTTGCATGCTTCCTGAGAGTAAATTAGTTTTTTGTCCTCCATGTGGTCATCCGCAGTTTGTAACTCTTTTTTTAAAGATATAAATTTGTTTATGTTAATCTTGGAATTTGCTTAAAACGGTGAAAGGACCAGTTCGTCATCATCACCTTTTTACATCTTGAAATATTTCTAAGTTCGTCCCACGCACTTGATAGATTTTGAACAATTTTGTGCCTTACAGAGTCCCCAATAAGAACTCTATCAATATAAAAATGTGGCCTACCTTATTCTTATCCTCCTTGAGTGAGCTTATAGTCTTTCTCTTTTTCAGAATGTGGACATTCGTAGCAACTGTGTTTTCGAAAGCCACCATTGGAGATTGGCTGGTGCTAAGTGTCGCATTACTTCTTCTCCTTTACATATGGGGAACTTGGAATTACGATTACTTCCAGACTCGGGGAATCCCCTACATCAAACCACGAGTTCCATTTCTCGGTAATACGACATCTCCATTATTCGGCGTCATTGCTTTCCATGATAAGGTTGTCAATCTTTATAAACAAGGAAAAGGTCACGGTGCGTTGGGAATGTTTGAGTTTCGAAGGCCGGTTATCATGGTTCGTGATCCCGAACTTCTGAAGGTGGTTGCAGTGAAAGATTTCAATCACTTCATGAATCATCGCATTTTTGATAATTTGGTGATAGAACCCCTCTTTCTGAAGAATTTATTCAATATGAAAGGTACGTATATGTAATTCTACAACGTGGTTAAAATAAGAACATAAAGTACAGGATAAATTTTCATTGCCATACCAAATAAATGTAGAATAAAATATGTCTTGGCCATTTGTAACATTTGAGGTTGGGCTCAAGTGCCATTTTTGTTGTCATCCAAAAAAATTCTCGGGTACTTTAACAGTGAACTCTTACGCTGGTGTACATATCATATTTTCTTATTGTCAGCGAGATACGGGATGGGGATCCAAATACTTATGGAGATCATGGCGTATATTATGGAAATACACACGGTCAGATTTAACGAACAGCTAAATTAAAGGTGTATTCAAAGATGAATCGCCAAGTACTTTTAACAAGGCGTGAAAATTTTGATTTATATACGATGATTATTATCATGCACTATATGACGATGTTGAACAAAAATAAGTGTTAAGTATAATTCTCTTTTTTTATATATCCATCCACTTCTTCCAGGTGTCTTACCAGATTCATCACCCGCAATGTTACTACTAATTGTTCTATGTAATTTTCCATTACTTATTGATTTTAATGTTTTATCTGTTGTTCTTTTGTTAATTACATATTATAGTTATACTTTATAACCACCGAGTGGCGCAATACAATTATTACACAGTTTTTATTTTTTCAAAAATTGTAATTGGTCCGTGGTGCACAGAAGTCAAATATGACAAAATATATAATCTATAAAATACACATGTGTCAAATGAAAACGAACTTCACCGTCTGTCATTTTAGTTTCCTTAGTCTGAAGAGGAATGTTAGAAATGAGTGAAAGAGTGAATGAGTGAAAGTCTCTCATCGAACATAGAAGTATTTTTGTCTCGTAAAAATGGAGCATATATCACCGTATTTCGTATTTATAGCTACATTAAATGGATTTCTTAAGTGATTCTTCCATTGTTAGATGCCCATTGGCGAGGAATGAGGGCCACTATAAGCCCTGCTTTCACTACCAGTAAAATAAAAGGGATGTTCCCACTGATCTCAGAATGCGCGGAGCAGATGGTCTCCAACCTCTTGGTGAGTTATGCGAAAAGCGAAGAAGGTAAGTTCTTAAAGTATTTTTTCTTTTTAAAAATATGAAGCTACGCCCAAAAATAAGGGAAGGAACAAATTTACCCTAGACATGATCCATTTTATTTGATATTATTTTCTGAATGATATGGATCTACGAATCTGAAATAAATCCATTAGTTGTCATGCTATTTTTTTGCATAAAATTCCTGTTTTGTTTAGTTTAACATTTTCTCATAACTTTTTTATTAATTTACACTAAAAGAAGATGATGGCTTCCCGCTATTTGTTTTTCTTAATTATGATTTATGATTTAATCACAAATTTTATATATATATATATATATATATATATATATATATATATATATATATATATATATATATATATATATANNNNTATATATATATATATATGGTAATACATTTTGACAAACTAGGCAACATCTCGTAGTAAATAATATTGTCAATAAAGCATTTTTACTTTATCTTCTGAAGCTACATACAAAAGATCAGAGGATGCACGTATTTACCACGAGATGTTGCCTAGTTTGTCAAAATATATTACGAGTCGTGGCAGTCTGTGAATCGCGGCGACGAAATGTTGAAAACCGACGAAGACAGACCATCCTCCGCTCAGGAAGGTGGCATAAGAACCCAGACCACAACGGCCAAAACATTAGTACCCTGAAGAAGACAACAGCAAGATGGTCGAAACGTCGGTTTTCAACACTTCACCGCGGCGATCCCGGACAGCCAAGACTTATCTGACTCCAGCCACGGAAGTCTACTCTCCCAATACGTATTATGAATGATTGCATGAGAAGTAAAATATTTGGCTAGATAAATAACTAAAATACATTTTTATTCGAACGACAAACTGAAAGGAGAGGGTTAATTTGAGACTTACATTATTCATTTCAAGAATCTCAGGTCAAAAATGCGTTACAGTCCTTTTATCCAAGGTTTCGGAGGTGAAATTCAAATGAATCTCGTCGCTATTGGTGGGCCTGGTGATGATGGACATTTCTTTCAAGACACACAAACTACAATGAAAATAAATGTGAGGGTACCTCAAAACAATTGTTTTATTTGAATGCATCATCCGTTGACATCTTACCGCAAATATGAAAATAATGAAGTAACATGAAAAAATTGGAATATCTTTTAAGGGAATACAAATGTGATAATAATAAACAATTTCTTATTTTCAAATTTGAAGAAGTTTAGAAATACATTCAAAATACTAACTTTCCGGTCATCTTATGTACATAAAATTCTATTCATATTTTCAATAACATTTTACTTAAATGTGCCTATTTTAATGAACCTAGAAAAGGAAAAAGACCTTACAAAACGTATAACGATTTTAATACTCCATGTTACTAAAAAAACACCAAAACGTGTATTTTAAAATGTAGGTTATATACAAATATAAATAAAATGTATAATTAAAATAGAAAACAATCGCATTTTATCTCAAAAACATTAGAAATGTAGATTATGTTTGAGTCCAGAATATAAATAAAATGCGTAGTATGCTAGAACTCTATTCACATACTTGGATAATTTTTGTAGGTCATAAGAAGGTACTACTGGAAGTGGACGTTAAAGACGTTTTTGGCCGTATGGCCAGTGATGTAATTGCAAGTGCAGCTTTTGGAATTCAAAGTGATTCCATTAAGGACAGAGAAAACGAATTCTACAAGATGGGAAAGAAACTAATAACACTTTCAGGGTTCCAATTGTTTGTTATGATGGGAGCCATAATTTCTCCTAAGCTTATGATGGTGAGTTTAATCGTGTATACGTAGATTTTTACAATATTATGTTGATTCTTCTAAAGGAACCTAATTTTTCGTATACTCAATATTGTCCCAAAAATGTTCAATGAAGTAATTTCAAATATAGATTTGCAAATTAGTTCTTCTCGGGACGCACAATAACATTGATGAGGTGAAATGTTTTTTATGTACATTTACAGAAACTTGGAGTGCGAATATTTAATCCTAAAGCAGTGGACTTTTTTGAGTCTCTCGTTCGCGAGACGATTCGCGAGAGACAGAACAAGGGCATCTTCCGTCCAGACGTGCTTCAGTTGCTAATGCAGGCGCAGCAGGGGGAACTGAAGGCTGAACTTGAAGATGAAATTGAAGAAAAAAGTGACTCGTGGAAGAGTAGTAAGTTTTAAAATATCTCCCAAAATAAAAAAGGAACCGTTATACTGAATTTTTTGTGTTTTATTAAATACAATATTTGTTGGTATTATATTAATAACACCTGCCGAACTATTTTTATCGTAAGGAGAATGTTGAAATATTAAATCCGCCTCTGCCTTAGGGCCCTTGATCGGAATTGATGGGATGGTCCCTTGCTTGCTTCCGGAGAGTAAATTAGATTATTACCCTCCACGTGGTCATACGCAGTTTGTATCGTTTTTTGACAATAAAGTTTTATTTAATTTATATTAAACAGTAGTGGCGATAAGGAATTGAAAGTGAGGATGACAATCAATTATAATCAGCATGAAGTGCTGGGAACCGGGGGAGGGGGATACAAGACGGAAAATTCAGCGAAACGTAAAACAACTACTGCTACCCCGTGCTATACTTTCTTACTGATCGACCCGTGGCGTAATGTCCTGTTTGTTAATTGGTTTCCAAACATTCAACTTCATGGAATTTGATACATACCAAAGAATGAGTATATATTTTTTTTAATTACAGCATTAGGTGATGACGATATAGCTGGACAACTCCTCGTCTTTTTCGCTGCTGGCTTCGACACAATCTCAACTACCCTCTTCTTCATTTCCTACGCACTTTCATTTCACCCCGAACAACAAATGCGCTTGCAGGAAGAAATTGACGAAGTATTCAAAGCAACAGATGGAAAACCAACATATGAGGCAGTTCAAGGAATGAAGTATTTAGATGCGGTCATCAATGGTAAATTTTTGTTTAACAAACAGTTTTCTAACACGGAAATAGTCGCGTTCATTTACACCTCTGTTCATTCAGTGTTACTCGCACCATAACAATTGAGATTCACATTGCATTGACTTTTCTTAAATCCAACTTCATTCAATTAATTACGTATGTCCCTTGGATCATACCGTGAAGAAAGACACTTCTTTTATCCATGGCATCTTATTTTGTGACTGATTTTTCGTCACAAATTTTTATATTCCTATTTAATATTTATTTAAAATTTGTAATATACATTATATTTTGACACAAATTTATAAAATATAAATTATACAAATATACTCCTTATTCATCTCTTCACCATGTAATTTATTCGTATAAACTCTTTTTCTTTCCATCCCCTGATTTCTAATATTCTATCCTTTATTGTCTATATTTCTATGTTCCACAGTTTCACAGCTAACATAAATCTTTACGGTGTATGATTTATCTTTGTAAAATAAGAGGTTAAATGTTATAAATATCATTGTGCTCATGATTATTAATGACTGTTCCCTACAGAAACGATGAGGTTATATCCAATAAATCCTGCCACTGATCGCCAGTGTAATGAAGACACAGTTTTGCCAGCAACGGACAACAGTGAAGCCATACGGATTCCCGAGGGAATGATAATCAGTATTCCAGTGGTTGGACTTCATTATGATAAAGAATACTGGACAGATCCTATGACATTCAATCCAGATCGGTTTTTGGATGAGAACAAACACAACATCAAACCGTTTACATTTATGCCTTTCGGAGTTGGTCCAAGGATATGCATTGGTAAGCTTTATTTATATTAATCCAGAGTGGGGAATTGTACTTTAATTAAGTACGGAGAGGATATTCTCAGTGACGTAGGTGGTTTGATAAAAAGATCTAAAAAGGACTGTCGTGAGTTTAACCCCGATATCAACATTAAAAAATAAAATTTAAGTAGGATTTTCTGAATATGACATCAAATTAATCAATACAACGTCCTTTAAAGTAATTTAATATTTTATGTCTTATGGCGAGGTTCGGGTCATTTGACCCGCTCTTCCACCTGACCGTAACTTGGGTAAGGGAATTGGGAAGGAGAGATGTTGGGTTGCCAGGGAAGGTATGGTACCGAACAGACATTTGTCTGGAGTAGGTGAGAGAAACCCCAGCCTCAGACACCATAGCAGGCGTGTGCACAACAACTTGCCAAAGTTCCATCATAATCGGAAGAATAGAAAAGAAACGCATAGAGGACAAACAAACAACATTCATTCATTTTTATACAGAGAGAGATAACAAAAAATAATGTAAATATACAAACACTTATGACAAATAATAATGAATGTGTCTTTTGCAGCACAGCGGTTTGCTTTACTAGAAGTGAAAATTGCCTGTTTTCATCTTCTGCGGTTGTTCCATTTGTATCCTTCTTCTAAACTCAAGTATCCCATGAAGTTCAAGAAAGGAATTATTGTGGGTCCACAAGAGGGATTTCTGTGCTGTCTAAAACCACGATATATATGAGAGGGTAATGTCTTTCATTCACACCATTGTCTTGTATTCATGTAATTATTTTAATGGTAGATGCTGTGATCAGTATGTGATATTCCCAAGTCACTTACGAAAACATCTCAGTAGTAAACTTTTTAAATGTTTAAATTTTAGCAACTGACAAAAAAGGAGCACAAACTGCGTATGACGACGTAGAGGACAATAAACTAATTTACTCTCCGGAAGAAAGAAAGGGATCATTCCATCAATTCCGACCAAGGGCCTTAAGGCTGAGGAAGATTGAACATTTCATTATACTCCTAAGATAAGAATAAAAATAGTTAGCAACGTGTTAATAGAATACAAACAAGTTATTTTCCAAATACGTATTTATATCAAATTTTTAAATTATTCGCAAATTCGCAATTATTAAAATAACTCTAAATTCAAGATAAATTATTACAATAGATCGTCGCCCCTAGGCAAGAACCTAGAGAGCCTGTACATAAAATAGTCACTACTCATTGGAAAACAAGAGAAAAGCCCGGATCAGGAAGCTGCAAAGTTAATGTACATTAATAAAAATAAAGTTATGTGAGTAATAAGAAACAATAATAGCATGAAGCAAAATAATTTTTGAAATTTCATTCGTAACACGAGAAAACCTCTTTAATCCGACATACTCGGAACCTTACCAGAATAGAGATTTTCCAAGCAAGTTAGTTTTTTTTCCTGAAAGTAACCTCCGGGAAATCAAAAACCAACATCCATTTAGCGTATTTATCGTAAATTCTGTTACTTATAGCAATAGTAATCAATTGATGTATGTAGATGGAAAGAGTGTCACGAACATAATGTACGAAAGAAAAGAAGCTGATTTAACGCCATAATTCATTATGAAAAATAAGGGAAGTTAATGGTAAAAATCTTGTTTCATGATGCAACTAACGATGCGTTAAAAATTATAGTTTATCAGAATTTCTGGTGTCATGTTGAAAACATTGTAATTGTCAAATAATTGAAAGATGAAGCATGTTCGAAACGCCACACGTGATTTCCAAAATCACGCTTAAAGTACCACGGATAGTGCTAAAAAAAAAGTGTATGTGTCACTCCTGACAAACTTCATTTTTCTGGCTTTACGACAAATTATTAATTATTGAAATAATTGTCTAAAATATATTATAATACCAATTTCCCCGACTTATGACATAATACATGTCATCCCCGCGACGACACACACGCACTATCAGTTGACCGTCCCAGCAATTAAACTATCAACAGAAGACACTTCGACTGTTCCGCAGCATTAGCGTATCAAAAAGAAAGTTTTACGTGAAAAAAAATTACGTGAAATTTTTTTGGCACATATCACATTTTTCCATTTACATGCCTCAATTACAGCAAATATCAAGGACACGGCATGATATTTAATTAAGAAAGGTATATTGGATTACAAGTTTTGTGCTGCCCTCACAATGAAATTGGACATTAGTTCTAGGCTTTTGTGCAGAAATGTGTTGTTGACGAAGCAGAGTACTTTTTAAGAAGTTTGTAATAGAAAAAGGGGAAATAGTAAATAATTATTTAAAAATAAGACAAAATATTTAGCCAAGCGTTATTTTCTCCATCCTTTTTTTTTTTTTTTGTAACATTTAATCCTTTTACTGGAACTCCCTTTTTATTTTCACGTGTTGTAACTTCTGTATATAATTCATTAAAAATACCAAAGAATCATATAATATACCTTAATGTGTCAGTCATGATTGTTATAACTTATAACTATTGATTTTCTTATGTTACTTTCATAAACTTATGTTTCCTTCTTTAAAATTCTCCTTTCTGCTAAATAATTTATATAAAAGTATTAGTAAAATAAAGATGATTCTTCATGTATGAATGTGTTTTCCCACACACTTATTGTTACCTATTTTATTTCTCCGAGTCGCCACTTAATGTACACACGTCTCTTTTCATAAATTTTGTAAATCTATAACAACTTTTCTGACAGTAAATGTATTTATTTTTTAATGTAAAAATAGACCTTATTCTTCTTTATGTTTAAACCTTTTTACAAATGATCGTCTCGTTAGCTGAAGTAACGATGTCGAAGATACGAAAGAGAGGTTATATGTTCATAAACAATAACTCGTGCTAGACAGATGTTCCTTCTCTACGCACATTTACCAGCTTCGTGAGAACTTGTCAAAATTGGACATTAACCCACTTTGAAGGAAGAGATATGAGGGGATGAGTGGATGAGTCGATGAAAAAGAGAGAAATAACAGGACTGCAGAACTAAGAAGGGACAAAAGAAAGAGAAATAAAAAGACATGCGAGCTGCATAATGACTCTGATATGCGGCGGGTAAAACTGAGTAACGTTAATTTTGTGGTATGTGATTTTTTTTTTTAATATTTGGGAAATAAATAATAATAATATTAGTCAATGATAATGATAATTTTCACAGCATAATTAGTTATGGAATAATAGCATGGGGTGGTGCATATCGTAACATACAAAATAGATTGTGGAAAATTAAAAATAAATTTTACTAAATAGATTCCGCTAATTATAAGACAACTATATTTTACGAATTCTTTCTTTATAACTATAGTAGCCTCAGTTAGAGCTATGCAAATTCAAAAAGTAGAACAAGGAAAAACCATCCAGATGTAAAAATTTGTAAGCACAAAAAAATATTATTTCAACGCTATCAAACTTTTTAATCTATTACCAAATGGTATAAAAAAAATTAAGACAGCACAAAAATATCTACAAAAATAAATTTATAAATGCCTAAAAGTACAAATAGAGTGTTCATAAAATTTTCTGGAAAGTAAATTTTATATTTAAATATTTTGTGCACTAATCAATTATGTAGTTAAGTTTGTAGTATCAGTAACTAGTATATAAGTATGAGATGTAAGAGCACCAGTCGTGAGAACAGGTAACTTTGCTTACATCTGCAGGAATGCAAATCGACAATTGTATTGTTGTTTGTAATTTTCTGATATCTAGTCGCTCTAGTGAATAAGCTCACGTAGAGCTGTCTCAGTATGCTCCCTAACGTGATTTTTAGTCAGCTAAAACGAGAAATATATGTACTGTAAAGAATACTACATATAGAAACTATTGGTAGCGAAGGAAAGATAGAAGTCTGATAGTTCATATAACCGTAAACTAATAACATTTGTTCAAGTAACCGATCGCGAACGTAAACATCTCCATATGTTGGACGTACGACAAAAAATGTGGCGATGACGTAACTCCCACAAGGTTTTGTAATTGGTCGCATCGACCGAGCCACAGCTCTCACAAGGTCATGTAATGTAGCGAAACCGTTCGAAACGACGAGTTGCCGCCAGTATCTCACTGGCTCTGGAGTCAAGCGCTGGGAGAATGCTGTGAGCCCCACAACTGTATCACAACTTACTTGACAGGTAGGAGCGGCTGCTTTTGTTATAGAAATAATTAAGAAAAAAATAATATTCAACATGAGGGATGTTAAAAACAGAAATTATAAAATTTAGAAAAAAGTGTTATCAGCATTGTATACGAAAATATGAACTTCAAGGTTATATTATAGACCTAATGAAGATAAATATTTGGGAGTAAATATGAGTTTGCCAAATGTGTGCGTCATGTACTAATTTCATTATCTGATCGTATAAAACTTCGTATCGTATGTTTTTAATGGTACACCATATCTTGTAAAAAAATTCTTACTTTTCGTACCCTGGAATTGAGAGACATTTTCAGTGTGCTATAAGTACTACGGAGTAAGGAAAATAAAATTATGTTTCAATTATATTTCATTTGACTTATGAATAATACAGTAAAACGTTGAAACAAATAATATTACGCTATTACTTTGCCAAGTTGGTGTTAACTTAAGAAACTTCGATGAGTTGTCGGGCATTTCGAGAGGGAAGTACTCCCCAGTAGTGTACCAAGGTGGGGGCGGAGGGGAGTATCTTAATACACATTAAGGGCGGAGATATATTTTGATTGCTTTTGGGCGTGTTACTTTAATCTCATAAGAACTAATAATAATAATAATAATAACAACAATAATAATAATAATAATAATAAATTTTTGGTCAAAAAAGCTGCAACAAACTGTGTAAGACAACGTAAAGGAAATATACTAATTTACTCTCCGGAAGCAAGCAAAGGACCATCCCAACAATTCCGATCAAGGTGTACGACGCATTGAAAATTTCAGCACACTCCTAAGATAAAAATTATAAAATAAACGTAACAAAACTTTTTATAACAAGCTTTTACATAAAAAATACTGTACAATAAAAGCTTACAATATTTTTTTTCAAGTTTATTTTATTTTATACTTTTAAGTATGAGAGTTTGTTTATTTATTTGTCAAATGATCACAATATCGACTGTCCTACAATTTGCCAATATTTTACATGTCACCTCGTCCCCATTTCTTCTCTTGGGATGCGAGGGTTATCTTCTTCCCACAATGTTTGCCTTCATCTCTGTACGAAATTTGGTTGAAATTACTCCAGACATTCTAGAGTTATGGTGGGATATACACTCATACATACATACCGCTATTTCACATCCTTTAGGAAAAGACTTTCGAAAAATTATACGAATCATCTATTGTCATGGAAACCCCATATATCTCTAAAATTTCAGCTCGACATTCAGCAGGAAACTTGGAAGTGGCCGAAAAATCTATTACCAATTTTGAAACATTAGGACAACATACACACGAACGAAGCAAGTTTAAACACTTATAAAAATAGTTAGCTACGTGTTATAATACCGAAAAACTTTGCATTAAATATACAAAAAAGTTATTTCACAATTACATATTATTATCAAAGAATAGATTATTCGAGAAATATTGTTCATGAATCGTAAATAACTAATAAATTAAATAAATCAGAAGTCGAGATTTATACATTTCTCTTATGAGAAATCAAATGAAATACAGATTGGATGGGGTAATTAAGTTTCTACGGAGGACATTTAAAAATGGAAAAATTATTCCTTCACATCATATGTATAATTTTATTAGAATATACATTTTCAAAGAAAAAAAGAGGAATAGTTTTGAATATAAGCCTGGATTTTTTTCGTAATCTCAACAATTTTACATTAACTAGCTAGATATATTGATGACTATGTTTTTACTTCTTTCATTCTAAATTGACATATTACCATCTTTTTCAGAATGTTTACAGCCGTAGCAGCTATGCTATCGAAAGCCACGATTGGTGATTGGCTGATGCTAAGTGTGGCATTGCTTCTTCTCTTCTACATATGGGGAACGTGGAACTATGATTACTTCCAGACACGGGGAATCCCCTACTTCAAACCACGAGTTCCGTTTTTCGGAAACGCAACATCAGCACTTCTCGGACTCAGTCCTTTCCACGACATGGTTGAAGATCTTTATAAGCAAGGAAAGGATCACGGAGTATTGGGAATATTTGAGTTTCGAACACCGATTCTCATGGTTCGTGATCCTGAAGTGCTCAAAATAGTTACAGTGAAAGATTTCGATCATTTTACGAATCATCGGATGTTTGATAGTTTAGCCCTAGAACCACTCTTTCTCAAGAATTTATTCAACTTGAAAGGTACGACTCTTTGTATAACCTCTTTATATATTGACTCTTTGAGTAATTTAGTTTGTTGACCCCCACCTAGTCAAACGTAGTTCTCAACTTCATTTTTGACAATAAAGTTCTAACTTTAAACCCTACGTGTATACTTATATTGTTAAAAGAAACGCGTAATCGACCATAAAGTTTAACAATACAAATTATTTTTTGATCATGAAATAATATTATTCTATTATTATTTTTAGTTTCTAGGAAAAGTATATTGCGCTCGTTTAATGTATGCAGTATTTTATATTCTTCCTTAAGTCAAAATTTGAGGAAGAAACATAGGTAATGAGACTTTGTAATTTGCATTATGAGTTAAAAAATGAATCAAAAATATATCGGTTTCAATGCAAATCCACTTAAGGTTACCCCAACTAAATTAAGAATAAAAAATACGTTTTTCACCCCAATTACTAATTTAAAATAAAAATGAGTTCGTTTATTTTACATTATAAAACACGGTGTTGTGCTCCACCCACCCTTAACTTATACCTTGGATTCTGAAAAACGTATATTAGACCACCATTTTTCCAAAACGGAATAAAATAAATGTGATAAATAAATGATACTGTTAATTACAATAATTACATCATGTAGAAGCATTTTATAAAATTTCGTTGCTTGCTAATAGATTTATATTGCACTCGTGTAAGTTCTACTTATAGAAAGGAAGATATTTCGTCAGTAGTCTATTTTTGCGCTGGCACTTCACGTGGCGTTGCGATATTTGTGTAGCGTATTCGCTATAGTTGGCAAAATATTTGACGTATTCACAAACATGCCATCCACACATGGATTGAAGAAACTAATAACTCATGCCAAATATGTTTGGTCTCTTTAATGATGGACGTACAGACAGCGGGAGCAGCAAATTTTTCTCTAATTAATGAAGTAATATATGTTGCATAAATAGGAAATTTAAAAAATACCTGGCAACTAGGCGCTGGTGTATATTAATAATTCATATGATGAAATTATATCAAAAGAATTCATTTGATATAATTCAAGACATCTTAAAACTGTTTTGTTGTTCTAATCCGTAGGAATGTTGTCCATTAATATACAAAATTATAGCACAAAAAAGTCAAATGTATAGGTTAGAATACCAGAATATCAACATGTCTCGATCACGCGCGCTCTGGTGAACGAAACAGGGCTAATCAAGCGTGGATAATTCACACAAATATTCGCCTCATTTGAGTCGTTTGATGTGCGACTAAAAACCAAACTAGAGGACAAATACGGGTGTTCGCGTATTTGCATATTTACCACAATATAGCCAATGCAGCAATTACAGACAAATACCTCATCTAGTTTTGGTCGTGTTGGCAAATATGCATATACGCAACGCCAAGTGAAGTGACGGTATTAATTGAAACACGTGGCATTATTTTACTTAAAAACTACGGTGGAAACGAGAGTTTTGAATACACATTGTTAATGGACAGTTTATTTCAATTCAAGATTCCTGTTATTAATTTAAACATAGAATTACAAATTTATGGCCATATTTGTTGGAGTGCTTGAGTGATTCTTCCATCGCTAGATGCCCATTGGCGAGGTATGAGGGCCACTATAAGCCCTGCTTTCACTACCAGCAAAATGAAAGGGATGTTCCCACTGATCTCCCAATGCTCTGAGCAGATGGTCTCCAACCTCTTGGAGAGATATGCGCAAAGCGAAGAAGGTAAGTTCTTAAAATATTAATTTTAAAAAAATATGAAGCTACGTCCAAACAATAAGGGAAGGAACAAATTTACCCCAGACATTAACCATATGATAATGTAATATGAAAAATTCATTGCTTTTCCATTGGTAGAAAAATATTCCATTAATGAAAATAGCTCTTTTGAAAATATTTAAATCTGAAAAAATGTTAGAGAACTCCAGACTGGGACGAAGAACGCCTAACTCATTCTAAGGTTCAAATAATTAAAAGTTTAAAGGTGATATCCTTGTTCTATATGTCTAATGATCTCCTTCAAAATGTGAAATGTGGTGTTGTCAGGTAAGGGTAGAGAAAATACTCAGAGTGAATAGCATTATAGTGTAGTGATGTGTAGTAAAGTATGCATTATTGTTAGAACAACCGTGTTATGGTTTTATTTTTTATAGTTATTATTAATTTTTCATATTATAGTTACTTCTCTTACGTTACGGGTATACACATATATCATATTAATATATGATATATTTAAGCATATCTGCACGTATGAGTGTGTGTCTTTATCTGTTTGTAGGCGAAAATGTTTTAGTGTACGTATGTGAATATACACACATGTGGGCCTCATGGAGATAATTAATTCCTTAAATGTAATTTATTTCTTGCTGTTATCTTGTGTACTAATTTTCTAACAATTTTATACCATGTGAGTGTGTATTTTAGAAGTATCAAGGTGATAACTTGTTATTTTACCTCTCATTATTTTTATTATGCATACTTTTATTATGTCTTGTTTTCTATCTGCCGCCGAGCATTGCTCACTTGCAGAGAAATAGAGTATAATAATAATAATAATAATAATAATAATAATAATAATAATAATAATTATTATTATTATTATTATTATTACTATTATTATAATATTAAAATCAATCATGATAATCGGCACCACGGATGGACTCACCTGAAGATGCCTGCAGCTGCTAGGTGAAACGTTGTGAACAAGAACCAAGGACGCGGAAAAATCCGATAAATGCTTTCACCTAAAAAAATAATTACTATTTGATACCATTTTCTCAAAGAATTTACGAATCTTAAAAAATTTAGTGATATTGAGGAGTTGGTTCACTTGGTTGCGTAAAATCCTCGTTTCGTTTAGTAACACAAATTCCCTTAAATTTTTATATTAATTTACACCAAAAGGTGATGAGACCTTTCACGCTATAAGAAGTTTTTCTTCAGTAACTGAGTGATAATAAAGAAAAACTAAATAATCCTGTTATTTTACTTTTGTAGCTTGTAAGAAGATTCCAATGGAAGTGGACATTAAAGACGTCTTTACGCGTATGGCGAATGACGTCATTGCCAGTGCCGCTTTCGGAATTCAATGCGACTCTCTGAAGGACCCAGAAAACGACTTCTACAAAATGGGAAAGAAACTAACTCAATTATCAGGCTTCCGAATGTTGGTTATTATGTTGGCATTAATGTTTCCGAAGCTCATGGTGGTGAGTTCAAGCTTAATGGATTTCTATTAAATAGTATTGTTTCTTTAGTACGGTATTCATCATCCAAAACGTAAAACACAAACCTCTACAATATATTTCACCATAAGCAAAAGTTTTGTTACTTATAATTTGCTTCTCTACGTCATTTTGGAATCACAAAAGTAATATTGTTTTCATACTGAAGTAAATAGATGGAGCAGTTTTAAATGTTAACAAAGTAAATTATCCCATGGAATGTTTTTGTTATTTTATCACATTTTACTGTCAACACATACAAATTTAAAACGGAAACAAGGTATTATAGAGCCACAATTCAACAAAACAATTTGTGACAACAATGATATGCCCAAATAGTTGAATAATTAAATGTAGTATTAACTAAGAATCTACTATCTTTTCACCTATTCAAAAACAGGGTGGGCCTTTCCACAGTGCATTAGTAGGATGACTGGAAGAGAGATTTACAGAAATCTTTTGCATGATCCTAAGTACCGAATGTGGTGCATTTTATGATGGTTACATTTTTTATTACATAGAATACCATAAATATCGTAAATTTACATATTGTTAAATTAAAATATATGCTATGTTCTTCCTGAACATCTAAACAATCTCCTCGTAAAATTACGAGTACATAACTATCGGTTCAGAGGTTTAGTCGCGAAAAGGTAGCAAACACACAGACAAACTTCCGCATTTCGCATTTATGTATTAGTATAGACATGGATACATTTTCAGAAACTTGGAGTACGAATGTTTAATCCGGTAGCTGTGCAATTCTTCGATGAACTCGTTCACGAGACAATTCGCGAGAGACAAGAGTTGGGCATCTTCCGTCCAGACGTGCTGCAGCTGTTGATGCAAGCGCGAGAGGGAAAACTCAAGGCCGAGCCTGAAGATGGTGATGATGAGAAAATGGATTCGTGGAAGAGCAGTAAGTGTTTATATATTTTCGCAAAGATAAGGTGATAAAAACTAAACTCAAAGTCACGTAAAGTTACCCACAAATGCAATATGGCTACGTAACACGAAAAGCCAACTTCTACTAATTTATGCAGAATCCAAAGAATATTAATAGTGATGAAGAAAGAGACTATTTGAAGTAAAAACATCAAGTTAATAAGATCCAAGTTAACATTCGTTCCACGCGCTTGATGGAGAAAGAACAAAATAGAGCCACTAGAGCAAGTGAAATGAACTCGGAGCCGAGGTTGGCGATAGATTTAAGAAATCCGAGAGTACTACCAATGTAACGCGAGGTACACGAATCTTTACACTTATGGATGATGGCGAAGTAAGTATTGACGACAAGATAAACAAAAACAAATAATTTATCATCAAAAGAATGGTTACAAACTATCTCTGAGCACTTTGGGATCAATAAACTAATTTACCGCTACTACTTTACAAGGAACTAACAAAAAAAGTGTGTGTCCATCCATGATTTTACTTTCTCATATACGTAGTAAATAGAAAGTATTATAATCGTGAAACAAACAAACAAACAAACAAACGAAAGTGAGATTTCGACGGAAATATCGGTTTTGGGTTTTGAGTATCAGCAAAAAGTGATTTTTGGCATAATGTCGGTCCGTCTCTCCGTCCGTCCGTGCGCAGCGATTTTCAGTAAATAGATGAATATATTTAATTCATATTTCGTATTTGCGGTAGAATTTACTTGTAGTCGAGGCACGTGCTCTATTTTTTATTTTTTATTTTGCTTTAAAACAAAGGGTACTTCACATGAAGGTCTAAGTACTCTTTCAAACATTTCTCAAAAACGGCTTCAACGATTTTGCTTAAATTGTTTGTACGTAAAGTGCAATTAGTATGCATTGCATCCGCATTAGCGGTTCAAGCATTTCGCTTGAAAGTTTGGTATAGACGCAGTAAAATAATTTCTGTCAGCTACACTTACACATTACGTTACTCTTCCAAGAAGCTTAAATAATATTTACCAGTGTAAATGGGCTATGCAGACGTAGAATACACTTTTCGTAAACTGAAATGAAAAATGTGATAATGATAAAATACATAGAAGGATAGCAAACGCACTGTAGGTACGAAAATACATCAATATCTGTCTGCAACGAAATTACATTTACATTATATTTTGGCGATATTTTTTGTCACTCTATGCTGCAGATGGAGAAACGTATATGAGCAACGGTTTTCACCCCTAGGTTTTCTTAGGTTACATTTTCAGTAAGTAAAGTTACAGGACTTCGAGTTCAATATCAGTTCCCTGTTAAAGTCCATCAGTTAAAGTCTGCTATACACATCATTGACATTTCACCAATGTGTTTGGGTTTATTTTCTCAAAAATATTTTACCAACTTTAATGTATCATTTTCACACAATATTCTCTTAAAACAAATTTAGAATGGAAAAATTCATCAGATTTCAACTTCGTGTTTTCGTAAATATCGTGAAAGTATACTATTTTTTTTTCAAACCATTTAGTAAGAGAAATTGAAAACATAAAGTGACATAAAATAGTTTAAATTTGATTTATGTTATCCTCCTTTTGTTGGAACATATTGTCCACATCAGATGGCAAACTGATCCTTTTACCTGGAGAATTAATTTTCTATTTCTATTTTGTATTAAAATTTTATTTAAGTTTTGTGTTTTCCAGTGAGATAGAACATGACATATTATTTGTCATCAACTTGATTTTAATTTAATAGAACTAAATTTCTTTTTAGAGTATGATTAAACTTTCTTTATTACAGAACTGGGAGATGACGATATAACCGGGCAACTCATCGTTTTCTTCTTCGCTGGTTTTGAAACCATCTCAACCACGCTCTTCTTTATTGCATACGTTCTGTCATTCCACTCAGAGCAGCAAAAGCGCTTGCAGAAGGAAATCGACGAAGTGTTCAAAGCAACAGATGGAAAACCAACATATGAGACAGTTCAAGGAATGAAATACTTAGATGCGGTCATTAATGGTAACGAAAACTTTCTTATGCATATTTATTTATTACTACTTTCTTAGGTCTAGTGTCACCAAATGGAGTATAATGACGATTTTCTTAATCATGATTAGGTAAATTTATACCCGATTACATTAATGCGTTTCATTGTGCGAAACTAATCGGCGATTATCATAATCGTTGTTGACACAACTGCTGTTACTATTTAATAAAATATCGACAAACACGTCATTGGTCGATAGTTTCTGGCAAGATTTTTGTTGCCTCCCTTAGATATTAAGTACATTATTCTTTATTATTATTATTATTATTATTGGCAAAACACTTCTTTGCAGAGACGATGAGGTTATACCCTCCGAATCCTGGCACTGATCGTCAGTGTAATGAAGACGCAGTTTTGCCAGCAACGGAAAACAATGAAGCAATGCGGATTCCAAAGGGAATGATTATCAACATACCGTTTGTCGGAATACATCACGATCCACGATTCTGGACAGACCCTATGACATTCAACCCAGATCGGTTTTTGGAAGAAAACAAGAACAATATAAAACCTTACACATTCATGCCGTTCGGAGTCGGACCACGGATATGCATTGGTAAGTTTAATACGTGCACTTCAGTTATAAATATCCCAAATATTTTTACCATCAAAGCTCAAATAAAATTAAACCCGTGTTGTGAACGAAGAGTGCAGTCGATATGAATGGAAGATGTCGAGATAGAGTAACAATATGCCGAAGAATTGCCTTCACCACTAGATAATTTAGGATGTTTTACAAGCAATATTATGAGCGACTCTTTGAAGATCAAGAGTTCATCTGTAGGCGACTTCAGTTGAGGACTTATCTAACTCGCTCGCGGCCTTAAATCGTGAATTTGAATGAAAGATGGTAGCCAGGATGCAACCGAGACCGTCTTATACCACTCACGCACCAGGTACTTATCGAGCGGATAACTAGTGTTCATTAATATGTCGAGAGATCTTGCCTCTTTCCTCAGGTTTATACACCGGGTACACAGACTCGCGATAGCAAACCGTTCGAAGTTGCCATTTTTGCAGGAATTAACGACGAGAACTTACGAATTGAGAGAACGCAGGGGAGAGTGACACAGTTTCTCTACCAAACGCCAGATACTGTCAACCAAAATATGGAGTAAACATTAATTGAAAAATAGTAAAGAAAATAAAAATTTTCAAAATCGCAATATCAAAACATCAGTTATCAATAAAACGTTTTTCGTCCAAATCGTATACCTCATGTGATATAGAGGATCATATAAGAGTTATAACGATAAAATCGTATAATGCTTTCTACAATCCCACCCCCCATCTAAATTACGTTAACACTTCTGAATCTCACCACAAATATTGGAATAGTGAGACCGGGTCAAGGCAGGGTTTGCTCTGTAACTTATTGCTAACTTGTCTTATAATACATGTGAGAGGTTAATTCTTCTAGTTTTATTTCATTTATCTCTTCGTCCGGAAATTGGTTCCTAACTATCAACATTATTCTATGTCTAAAAGACATCCTTATGGATAATTATTATATATACTTTTGTACATTAAAAAATATGCATTAATATCTTATGTGTCTTTTGCAGCTCAACGGTTTGCTTTATTGGAAATAAAGATCGCCATATTTCATCTTCTAAGGCTATTTGATCTACACCCTTCTGCTAAACTCAAATATCCAGTACAATATAAGAAAGGACTTGTATTAAGTCCAATTGGAGGATTTCTGTCTTGTCTCAAACCACGACTAATATGAGATACTTCATATACGATCCACGTGGGATCTGTACAATGCATGGTCCTTTGACCAAAAGCCTGGAATGTCAAAGTGAGCGAGAACGGACAGCAGAGCACGATTTGCTCACGTAGAGCACGCCGTACTCACCGCCTGTGAACAAAAGCAGCAGTCAGTCAAAGGGTTGTCCAGGACACTATCATGGCGGAGCAGAAGAGGTCGCCCGGGAAGTTCAGAGCGATTGAACCTATGTCTTCCTGTGTGGCGATCACGGAGATAATGCACATTATTTGTAAACCATTTGGTAACGAAGAGTAGCAGTATTAAATGTTCCACATAAACACGTAAAAATAAATAAATTATACATTTGTTTGTTTTTCTGTATTATGATTTTTGATTCCCTGTTATGATTTTTTAAGTAATCATATGTGAAATATGTTTTGTCTATCTTTGTGTCACGTGGGGTCGTTTTATATGAAATATATAGTGATGTCTTCGACCCAACGTCGGAAAGGGATAGTCCCCAGATTTAATAGAGTAACTCGCTTGGCAGAGAGGTTTTTCAAAATGGATTTCCTATTCAGGTTTTGGCATTAGGTTAATAAAAGGTAGATACATAAAACATAACAAAGGTTTAATGATTGAATTTGCAAATAGCTCGAAGAGAGCTTGTGATTGAAAGGTTACAATGTGGTCCTCATAGACAATTGATTACATATTTACGTGATTACATATGCCCTAATCGGGGCGTCAGGACGACAAGGGCTCGTACAGGACGACAAAGTCCATTAGATTGTTCCAAGTGCTCCTTATTTACCGTCAAGCAGAATGTCGTCAAAGCTAGTTGCTCCCCGTCAGCTATGGTGAGCGGCGCAGGACGCCCCCAGCGTCCAGCGGTATACACGTCACATCACACCCTCGAAAAGACAAGTTCAGACCAGAAGATGAAGAAGTGGTCTCCTGCTTAAGTAACCTCGAGGGGTGTGCGGGGGTGTGTACCGAGAGCGCAATGAACCCTGGAGCCCGCCCTCATAAGAGTGGGGACTCCACGTGAATATTTGAATGTATTGAGGGGTTCTTCATGGTAGGAGAAGATTTTGGAAAGGGAATGGTTGCACACAACTCTACGTTACTTTGTGGAGAGGGTAGGGCGTCGACCCATGCATTCAGATACATTTTGGGGAAAGGTGGGGGAGTCCTATATGGTGGGGGCGCCTGAGTGCGTACATTGCGTCCAATCTAATTGAGAACTAAATGGTGCCCACGTGCCTGGGAATCTGCGCAGCAATAGCATGGAAGCAGCTGCCGGAAGAAATATTATCGTTATGAAGAGAGAACGCCATTTCATGAAAGGGGCCTTTTAGATAGGCGCACAGGATGTGAGGTCATGGGGACTCGTGATTTAAACAACCGCCTTAGCGTAATGTCAGCTCTGCGTAATATTATAAACTTTTGCGTAAATGTCAGCTCTGCGTAATATTATAAACTTTTGCGTAAATGTAAACTCCGTGACATTTGTTTACATAGTAATACAATGTAAGTAATTATTAAAGACAAATTAAAGCAGATACAATATATTATCATCAATTAAAGCATATCTCAATAGAAATGCATCAAAAAGTTACCACTAACCGGAAAATAATACACTTCAAAACACTCATCAAACAATTTGAAACTTGTTAAAATGAATTAAACTTTTCAATGTTTTAATTGGTGAAATAAATTATTTCTGCTTTAATTGGTCGTTGTTAACCCCTCTAGAGCCTTAGGGTTTGTATGCTTGGACGCCAGTGATTTCCAGTGGAGTCAGACAAAATGTGTATCTTCTGACTTTAATGTTCCATTTCAATATAGCTGTGACAATTGAAAAACAAACCTTATTTCTTCTATCCACCTACTACTACTCCTAGTATCACTACCTCTTACTATTACTAACTACTCCTACCAACAACTCCTCTTGGCCCAAGTTGTTGGTAAACCCAGTGTGACGTCCTCGATCCCCCGGCTGTACTACCAGTTAATAGCACAGTGATTTCGTCCGAGATAAATATTAAAATAAAACTTCAATCCCGCTCGACAGCACTAACGGTAACGGTAGTGACTAGTAATTTACTGCTACACAACTAATTACTTTCGGAATGCTGCCACCAGTGAATTTTGGCAACAGAAACTCAGAAAGATAAAGATTGAATATTATGTACAAAAATTTGCATAATTTATTTACATAACATTTACAGAAATATACAACTTGGAAAGTATATAAATATTCAAACTCCCAGAGATGACGGCTCTAAAACATTACACATTGACTCAGCCTGTTGCAACCCGCAACTTGTCTACGCCAACCCCTGGCATCGAAGAAGAAGCAATATTTCGGTTCGGTGTCCGACAAAACTCTCGTGAGCGTCTCCTCCAGAGGCCACTGAAGCACCTCTCTTTAACTTAAGCGATGCACACGACACCACGTAGTTTCCATTGTTGCTCATGTCCCTTCAATGTCGCGCACGACGAACTACACTTTTCCTGGAAATTGTTCACTTTTTCAGATCTCGTTATTCTGACTGACTCCATTGTTAATAAAATATAATTTTGTCCCAGCGAATGTTTGAGCGCTGTTTTGACGACGCTACACCAGCTTCTACTAATAACCCAACCACTCACCTCCCACCTCCTATCGCCCAATGTAGATAAGCTTCAATAGTATGCTACATTTTCCATTTAGAAATACTGTAATGAAAAACAAAATTGGTCGTTATAAGTCACTTAAAAAGTGAAATATATTGTTCTGTTCTATCCGCCACGATTTTTTTGTGAGGCTTTACGGCTCATGTCGATATCAAAGGTCATTGGAGCACTAAAAACCTGTACAGGTAGGGAAAATGCAGTTACGCACTAAGGAGAGCCAACATGACTCACCCCGCGTGTGAAACTCGCCAAATGACTCAACCATACCCACTAAAAACTGTCCTGAATTACAACATATCAACACATATATCATTACATCAAGACATTACAACGAGGAACCCTAGCCCTCGCAACTTACTAGCGTCGGGATCGAGAAGAACAAGAGGTGACCAAGGAAGGTCAGGAAAGAAAAAGGAAGGAGCCAAGCACAAGTAAGTGGAAGTAATATCAGAGTCCGCTCGCGGTCCCGTGTTTGCCAAACACGTACTTACTAGATGTATGTCCCCTGGGGGAATTTGTTTAGTAATAATAATAATAATAATAATAATAATAATAATAATAATAATAATAATAATAATAATACACTTATCGTCAAAAAAGACAGTTACAACGTGGAGGACAATAAACTAATTTACTCTCCAGAAGCGTCCAAAGGACCAACCCATCAATTCAGATCAAGGACACAAAGGCAAAAGCGGATTTATCATTTCAACACACTCTTTAAGATAAGAATAAAAATTGTTCACTATGTGATATAATATTAACAGCTGGGGCGAGTGCTCACCATGATCTTCAAGCCAGCAATGGTCTTCATCGACCATATAAGTTCAGTTTGCGTATGTGTCCGTGCCTCCTGCAGAATTTCACCATTCCACTGGAGCGCGACTGATTGCAACTGAACGAAATTTTCGTCTATTGCTTTAGCAAGACGACAGGAAATAATCGAGTTAAACTACTTTCCCGCTTCAACACATTGCATCAAAAGGAAGTGAGGCTTTGTGGGCCTGTCGCTATACTAGCAAAAAAAACCTGTTCAAGTCGGCAGTTTCACCAACAATTCGTCTCTTCCTAGAGGAAGGGCTCTAATGACTTTGCTGTTGACGAACCCTAAAGCCCCACAAAAAAAATCTTCCTAGATGAAGAGGGCAAAAGGGAGGGGGAGCGACAAGAGTAGGGCGGGCTTATTTTCATTGCATATGGGTTTAATTTCATCCCCGTGTTCCCCACCCACCACGGAGTCCAACAAGGGGACACCCAACTGGGGTGCGAGGGTTGACATAGGAATACAACAGGGATACGCAGGGTTCTTTAAGCAGATTTGCTCCAGCGCAGCTGACCAGCGGGAAGGACCCACTGCGCCCCCCCCCCTCACCGTGGAGTTCGGTCGAAGATCTAGTCCGAGCCGATTGGTCGGGGGTGGGTTAGCTCCCGATCGCGTCTAGAAGAGACCGAGGCCAAAGCAAGCGTATAGGGTGACGCATACAAGTAAATCCTTCTAGGATTGCATGGGCCTTCAACTCGCCAGAATACCCATTCCCTCCGATACGGGTGCCATGCACGGCAAACACATGGGTGAGCGTTCAGCGCACAGAGAAAGCCAGTAGAGAAGATAAAAACGATAAAGTGAAAAAGTAGGAATATAGGAGAAAAGAAAAGTAAAAGAAAAGAAATACTTGAGAACCTTCTCTGTATCCCATCGTCAGGACGTAGCCCAACTCACTTCGATGGCATCCACCCCGATGTTAATTTTCAGAAGAAGGTGATTTATATCGACAAAAAATCAATGAACAAAAATAATTTCTCGATAATTATGCCAACAAAAAATTACGACGTGTCCATGAATTCGAGCGCTAACTCATTTATTATTTCCACCGATGTAAAATTTCGCAAATTAGCTCTGATAGATAAATATTTTTAATACTATGATTCCAGCGGATTACGGTACCGCATAAAAACGCAACCATGGTATCGCATAAAAACGCAACCAAAAACGCAGCTTGAAGCTGCGTGCAAATGATACCGTCGCTTTTTCACGACGCCCATAACCAAAACAAGAGTTGGCTTTCAATGAATGGAAGAGAATAGTGGCTTCTCCTATTAGCCTTGATCTGTCCACGCGATGCAGAGCATTGTCGCGGTCCATGCATCCGTTTTGCTGACGTAGTAGCTGTCACGACGTCAGTTCTCAAGAAGGTATTGGACGCGAATAGTTGGCTTAAGCCTACTTCACAGGGCAACTCATTGGCGTGCCAATTGTGTAGTTCATTGGTTCTAAAATCAAGCTAGTGATGTCTACGCGACGCCAACTAATGTCTTCGATTCAACTATTTACATTGTGTATTTGCTACAAAAAACATGGCATAAGGATAGGGTAGATCTACCGGGTTATATTAGTCAAATCATTCAAAAGTCCTAATTGGTTTTATTGTTTGTATTTAATTTACTCTGTATTATTAACAAATATTATTAATAACTAGTAACGACAATCCATACTAATAAATAAATGCAAAACTGTATCTATCAGTTTGATACCTAATAATGACTAAACCACAGAACCGATTGTGATGAAATTTGGCAAAGACATTTTTTGAGATGTTCAGGAAAAGCATAGACTAAATTGTATTTAAAAAATGCGTGAAAATAAAGAAAATTATTTTTGATGGTAAATTTCGATGAAACCGGGGGAAAGAGAGAGGTATATACGCTTCCTAAAGCTGCGTTGCAGAATAGTGATAATTATGGACGACAATATTGTTCGCTTCATGCCGCCGTTGTCTGTTGCCCCGAAAGCGGAATTTCGACCTGCACGGCTCCCGACGAGTGGTTCGTTCTGCCTGAGATGCTGAGATGAATAGAGACACTTCCGATGTTATGTCAGAGTTGGGTTACACAGTTGGAGAGAGAAGGAAGAGCCATGTAAAATATTTAATCGAGAAAGCTGGGTTTAATCCATAAATTTCGGTCCCTTTCAGATAATAACTGAAATGATACCTTATAAGTTTAAGCACATATGGGGGTTAAATACTCCTAACTATGGGTGAATTGGTGACGTATCGATTAATGTTTCTTTCACGAAAAACTCTACGTTGCTTGCTCAAGAATGGTTTCATCCAAGTATTTATTTATACCTGCTGCTGGTGAAACCCAAATTCGAGTATATAATCAAGTTTTGTATTAAGTTAGTATTATAATGAAGTTTTAAAATTAGGATGCTGCACATTTGTGTTAGAAACGGGTAAGTAAAATTATGGTGATCTTACATAATAGATAGTCTTTATTTTTTCCTGAGTAAAAGAAGATTGGTCTGACAAGTAAGAAAATTCCAGGGAAACGCCAGGTAATCAACTAGTTTATAATAAAAAGTTATTCATGGAGAAAATAATTTATAAATTGGGAACTAACTTGACGTCGTTCGTAAGAAAGTTGGTCCGCCATTACCCCATATTCCCACGACATATATTTCAAGGTCGGACAAGATGAAAACCGCGAAAAAAAAAAACCCAACAAGTTTTCCCACAGCTACCCGCCTAGCGTCAAACTGCTGATTCCGAGAAGTCTCTCGGATGGGGAGAGGATATCGGATCCGATACTTTACTCATATCGATACTTTTGATTCAAGACTAGTATTTTAAGTATGGATACTTTGATTTGGTACCTTCCAGTAAAAGGTAAGTATCAAATATCATTCATATGAGTAAGAGTATTTTGTATCAAGTATCGTATCGCAACAAACGGAACAAATTTTGAACGCAACTTCAGTCCGCCTTTTCTGGAGTAGTTGTTAAAATATATTCCAATCTATATTTTGTAGGTTTATTTTACATATTTTTAAAACTAATAAATTCGTGATTTCGTTTCATTATTCTATTTCATTTCAGTTTAGTTTTTGAAAGTAACCGTTTCGAAGACCATCCATGAGAGTATTCAAAGAAAGATGTATGCTCCGGAGACCAACTAGAATCGCACGTTTTCAGTTCACTGTTAACTTGGGACATGATACTTACTGATTCGGTATCGATACCAGATAAGGGAAAGATAAATCATTGTTTCCTTTATTAATATTTACTTCACCTATTATATTATAAGTTATCCATTCCATTAAAGAAAATCTTTCCTGTGTACTGTGAAATTTTTATGCCATGTTTTTCTAGGTTTTGTAAATATACGTGTAGTCTTGAGAGCAGATGCCCTATTGTAAGGTAAGACCTTTCTTCTCTATGTCTGGTATCCAAAACCATTTAAACTCTCACCTACTAAACGTACCGAAAATTCTTCCACAAGTAAAAGTTAAGTATCTATAATAATTAGTTAACAAAAATCTCAAGGAAAGTAATAGATACACTTGAAAATATAATTTGAAAATCTTTTTTAACATTTATAATTGTTTAAATTGTAAATTAATTACGTTGCATTAATAATTATTTGAAAGCGCAACCTTTCCGATACTTGTACTAGTAAGATACTATTTTTTTCGATACTTATACCATGTATCGATGATTATACCATCAATATATTATGATTCGATATCGTGTTCCTACTCTGAGCGGTATCTGCCTCGCAAGATATGTCGGTGCGCGGAGTGTTTATTTTTACCTCAACAGTTTTTTTTGTTGCCATGTAGCGAAGACGCTCGAAAGAAAGAGTTGCCTTCAGTCGCTCGCAGACTGCGAGGTCGAGCACTCGTAGAAGGTGGTACGCTATTCAACTACGTCACAACGTGTTTGACAGGTCAGAACAGCTACTGTGAAAACAATTGTTTTGCTTCTTCAGCGTCTTATTACTTTCTCATATACGTAGTATATAGAAAGTTTTGTAATCACGAAAAAATACCAATGCGAGATTTCGACGGAAATATACGTTTTGGTTATCCCTGATTCAGAAAAAGTGGTTTTTGGCGTAAAGTCCCTCCGTCCGTTCGTTAATTCATATTTCGTATTTACGGTAGAATTTACTTGTTGTCGATGCACGTACTCTAATTTATCTCTTTGATATAAAACAAAGGGTACTTCACATGAAGGTCAAAGTACTCTTTCGAATATTTCTCCTAAACAGCCCCAACGATTTTGCTTAAATTTTCTGTCCGTAAGGTACAATTAGTATACATTACATCCGCATTAGCAGTATTTTGCTTGAAAGTTTGGTATAGACGCAGTAAAATAATTTCTGTCTGCTACACATACGCATTAGTTTACTGTTTCAAGAAGCTTGAATAATATTTACCAGTGTAAATGGACCAAGCAGACGTAGGATACACTTTTCGTAAACTTAAATGAAATATATGATAATGATGAAACACATAGGACCGCAAACGCTCTGCAGATACGAAAATACATCAATTTCTGTCTACAACGAATTTACATTTACGTAACACTTTTACAGTATTTTTCTCACTCTATGCCGCAGATGGAGAAACGTATATGAGAAAGTATGTGCAATGGTTTTGCACCACTAGTTATGAAAAAGCTTTTAATGAGTGAGGCATTCAAAAAGATATCTAATGAAAAAATATTATTGTATCACTGTGGAGTGACGTCTTCCCTTTTTCGTGTTCAGAATGTTTTCAGTCGTAGCAACCATGTTTTCGAAAGCCACCATTGGAGATTGGCTGATGCTAAGTGTCGCATTACTGCTTCTCCTTTACATATGGGGAACTTGGAACTACGATTACTTCCAGACACGGAGAATCCCCTACATCAAACCTCGAGTTCCATTTTTCGGAAACGCAACATCAGCTCTCTTTGGTTTGAGCCCTATGTACGATATGGTAGAAAATCTTTACAGACAAGGTGAGGGTCATAGAGCACTGGGAATGTTTGAGTTTCGAAAACCAATTCTAATGGTTCGTGATCCTGAACTACTGAAGATGATTACAGTGAAAGACTTTGATCACTTCGTGAATCATCGTGCCTTAGATAATTTTGTGCTGGAACCACTCTTTCAGAAGAATTTAATAAATTTACGAGGTAAGAACTTAATCCCATTTTACTTGGTTTAATTTCAGTGAAATTTATTTTAACGCATTAAGATAATGGAACAATTTAAGATAAAAAAAAATGTACGGTTGTGTACACTATTTCCATTCAATTTGGTGGAAGTGTCGCTAATATTATGGTTGTTACTAATTGCATTAATATTTACTATTAACTGTCAATATTTTATAAATAATAGAATGATACCAGTACGTATTTGTTAAATAAGTGTAATTATAATCTTTCGAAGAAAAAATTTGTTACATATTCTGGAGATGTAATAAACAGCAGCTGAGTATTTATTCTCCTACACGTGGTATTGTGCAGTTTTTAACTCCTTTTGTAAACAAATTACAATATATATTTATTATATTATATTGTATTTCATTATATTTTATTACATTATATTTCATTATATCATACTTTAATATATTTTATTATTTTATTATATTGTATTACATTTTGTTATATTATATATAAAGCAAAACTTGGAAAGAAATACGACACAACTGTTTTCTAGTCATTAAAACGTTAGAGGATAATAAAAAATAGAATAAGAGACTCACATATTGGACGAATCAATTCCGACTTTCATCTTCGTCAGTCACTTGGATGAATGCGGAAAGTGTTCCGTCCCGTATGTGAATGACTTTTGTGAGTTTCCTTTTCTATTTTTTATTATCTTTTAACGTTTTAATTACGTATAGTTTTTTAAATAATTTTCTACTATACGAGTATGAAAGCATTGAACAAACTTGTGGAACAAAATTTAATGATTAAAAATAACGAGAGTTATTTTGTACTTTTATTTATATTGACCTTATTTATATTTTATTTCAATAACTGAGCAGAATCAATATTAGCAGTACCCCCAGATTTGCTAAATAAGTATAGTATGGATTTTTGTATAAATATTATTTCTAAATCGCCGTAGACACATGGAAGAAAAATTTAAACAGAATTTCGCAACCTGGGGGAAGAATCCTGAAGAAAACGTATTCCAGTTTTTGTGCTAGGAGAGGAAATTAAAATATGTTCAAGGTTCAATAAAAAATTATCTACATGGAATTTAAAAACAAAATTCGTGATGGTCCACTTATATCCATTCCGAAGAACGCGAGGGCAGAATTTCAAAGCTCTTGCTCTTTTCATATTATTTATGGGTGACGCAACATTTTCTCAGACATGCTTAAAAGTTAATAAAAATATCAAAATTGAATTTCGTAAAAACCGTGTCGAGGTGCACTGAGACCCACTCTGAAGCAGGCGTGTGCCGAATTTCGAAGCTGTTGTTTTGCTATGCCGCGTACAGATAAACAGACAATTTATAAACGTATAGATTTGTTCGAGTTTTATGTTGTTCTTCGTTTGCTAGATGACCATTGGCGAGGTATGAGGACCACTATAAGCCCTGCTTTCACCACTAGCAAAATGAAGGGGATGTTCCCACTGATCTCCCAATGCGCAGAGCAGATGGTTACCAATCTCTTAGATACATATGCGAAAAGCGAAGAAGGTAAGTTCATAAAGGATTCTTACTTAGTTATCATAAGAAGCTACATCTAAAAGATAAGTGGATGAACAAATTTGCCAGGAGGCATTACGCTGCACGTACAACACGTAAACGGGAACGTATTAGAAGTAAATATTACGATGAAGGGGAGAAAATGATATATTTTCAATTCGAAGAACTATTGCAGATGTCCAGAGATGAAAGGGGAACACGTGCTTTGTGCGAGAATCATCTAATCACTTGAGCAGCATCCGTGATTTCTAATGGTTCTTCTCAAACTCCAACGTATTAATTTTTTGCTAATTGAATTTTTATTCCATACCGTTTGCATGAAATTGTTGTTGTATGAGGGATAAAATCTCTGGCTTCTATATATTTTTAATGACATATATAAACGAAGTCCAATCATCTTCACTGATATCTGAAGAAATGATGTTTTTTAAGTTGACAGTGACACGAATAAAGTAATAGGAATAAAAGTAAAGTATTGTGATAGCATTCTAAGGTAAAATTTCGTTTATTTGCATTATTCTTTCTTTTAAATCGTACACTACTGATAACATAAAAGGGCCCATTTATTTTTCTAAGTCACACGCTCTGACCAGTTTTGGATCTG